>JAVSCE010011801.1:0-373944 GCA_032199065.1 Smutsia gigantea
CAAGAGGATCATACACCACGATCAAGTGGGATTCATCCCAGGGATGCAAGGATGGTACAACATTTGAAAATCCATCAACATCATCCACCACATCAACAGAAAGAAGAACAAAAACCACATGATCATTTCCATAGATGCTGAAAAAGCATTTGACAAAATTCAGCATCCATTCCTGATTAAAATTCTCAACAAAATGGGTATAGACGGCAAGTACCTCAACATCATAAAGGCTATATATGACAAACCCACAGCTAACATCATACTTAACGGTGAGACGCTGAAAACTTTTCATCTAAGATCGGGAACAAGACAGGGATGCCCACTCTCTCCACTGTTATTCAACATAGTACTGGAGGTCCTAGCCACGGCAATCAGACAAAACCAAGATATACAAGGCATCCAGATTGGTAAAGAAGAAGTCAAATTGTCACTATTTGCAGATTACATGATACTGTACATAAAAAACCCTAAAGACTCCATTCCAGAACAACTAGAACTAATATCTGAATTCAGCAAAGTTCCAGGATACAAAATTAACACACAGAAATCTGTTGCTTTCCTATACACTAATGATGAACTAACAGAAAGAGAAATCAGAAAAACAATTCCATTCACAATTGCATCAAAAGAATAAAATACCTAGGAATAAACCTAACAAAGGAAGTGAAAGACCTGTACTCTGAAAACTACAAGACACTCCTAAGAGAAATTAAAGAGGACACTAAGAAATGGAAATGCACCCCATGCTCTTGGCTAGGAAGAATAAATATTGTCAAAATGGCTATACTACCTAAAGCAATCTACAGATTCAATGCAATCCCTATCAACCTACCAACAGCTTTCATCAATGAACTGGAACAAATAATTCTAAAATTCATATGGTACCACAAAAGACCCCGAATAGCCAAAGCAATCTGAGAAGGAGGAATAAAACAGGGGGAATTACACTCCCTGACTTCAAGCTCTACTACAAAGCCACAGTAATCAAGACAATTTGGTATTGTCACAAAAACAGACCCACAGACCAGTGGAACAGAATAGAAAATCCAAACATTAACCCAAACATATACAGTCAATTAATATTTGATAAAGGAGCCTTGGATATACAATGGGGAGATGACAGCCTCTTCAGCAGCTGGTGTTGGAAAAACTGAACCTTCTATGTAAGAAATGAAACTGGACTACTGTCTAGCCCCATACACAAAGGTAAACTCAAGGTGGATCAAAGACCTGAATGTAAAACTCTTAGAAAAACGTAGGCAAAAATCTCTTGGACATAAACATGAGCAACTTCTTCATGAACATATCTCCCCGGGCAAAGGAAACAAAGCAAAAATGAACAAGTGGGACTATATCAAGCTGCAAAGCTTCTGTACAGCAAAGGACACCATCAGTAGAACAAAAAGACATCCTACAGTATGGGAGAATATATTCATAAAAAACATATCTGATAAAGGGTTGACATCCAAAATATATAAAAGAACTCATGCACCTTAACAAACAGAAAGCAAATAATCCAATTAAGAAATGGGCAGAGGACTGGAATGACACTTAACAAGAAGAAATTCAGATGGCCAACAAGGGACATGAAAAGATGCTCCACATCGCTAATCATCAAATGCAGATTAAAACCACAATGAGATATCACCTCACCAGTGAGGATGGCCAACATCCAAAACACAAGCAACAGCAAATGTTGGCGAGGATGTGGAGAAAAGGGAACCCTCCTACACTGCTGGTGGGACTGCAAATTAGTTCAACCATTGTGGAAAGCAGTTTGGAGGTTCCTCTAAAAACTCAAAATAGAAATACCATTTGACCCAGGAATTCCACTCCTAGGAATTTACCCTAAGAATGCAGCAGCCCAATTTGAAAAGGACAGATGCACCCCTATGTTTATTGCAGCACTATTTACAATAGCCAAGAAATGGAAGCAACCTAAGTGTCCATCAGTAGATGAATGGATAAAGAAGATGTGGTACATATACACAATGGAATATTATTCAGCCATAAGAAGAAAACAAATCCTACCATTTGCAACAACATGGATGGAGCTAGAGGGTATTATGCTCAGTGAAATAAGCCAAGCCGAAAAAGACAAGTATCAAATGATTTCACTCATATGTGGAGTATAAGAACAAAGAAAAAAACTGAAGGAACAAAACAGCAGCAGACTCACAGAACCCAAGAACGGACTAATAGTTACCAAAGGGAAAGGGACTGGGGAAAATGGGTAGGAAGGGAGGGGTAAGAGGGAAAAAGGGGCATTATGATTAGCAGATGTAATGTTGGGGGGGCACGGGGAGGGCAGTACAACTCAGAGAAGACAAGTAGTGATTCTATAGCATCTCACTACGCTGATGGACAGTGACTGTAATGGGGTTGGTGGGGGGGACCTGATGAAGGGGTAGTTTAATAATCGTAATATTGCACATGTAATTGTAAATTAATGATAATAAAATAAATTAAATTAAAAAAAAATGAAATATAGTTCTGACTAAAGGTGGAAAGTAGAATAGTTCTGAGAAAACTGGGACACATGAGCCAGTGATTTTTCTTTGTCAAGATAATATTTATGTATGTATTATGGCCCTGAAACATCTCAAGGCGCCTACCCCCTCCCACTGGACACCCCAGGTACTGTGACCTTTGGCCACTTCATTCTCTCATGAGTCATCGGCCCACCTATCTTCGTATTAGTCCTTTACTGCAAATTGGATCACTTTAGTGTATTCCTTAAAATCCTTCAATAGTTTCTCATTCCCCAGTAGTCAACATGGCTTACAACACCCCTCCTGAAATCTTCACCTATACGACAATAATAATAACAATAATAACAATATTGTTATTATAATCACTCACTGCCTAACACACTATACTCAAGCTATACTGAAGAGCCTATAATTCTAAAACCTTTGTTCTTCATTTTATCTCTTAGTTTGTTTTACATGTTTTTCCATCTACTTGGGACTCTTAATTTCATCTCCTCTCACTTGGTCAATTCATCGTCCATCACATCTCCCCTTAGCCATCACTTCTGCCAGGAACTGTCCCTGGATCCCCATCTGCACGGTGTGCTGTCTTGTCAACAGTCCCCCAGCACTGTCAGGGAACCAGCCCTCTACTGATGCTGCATAATTAATTTGTTATCCTCTTCATTACAAAGAAAACTGTGTAAGGTTAGAGAAATTTTGTTTCTCCAGCACCAGATACAAGGAGAAGGCTTTGAAAGATTAAATATATGAAGCATACATTTAGGTGAGCACTTACTATGTATCAGGCATTTAATCCTCCAACTGGTCCTATAAGAGAAATATTCTTATTATGCCTATTTGAAAAGGGAGGAAATAAAGGCAGGGGCATCTTAAAAGTTACGCAGGTTTACACAGCTGGTAGGCAGAGGGACCAGAATGCAAACCCCGGCATGTCTTCAAACACTTGAAGGTTTCTATGTATTCGTGTATTGCCTTAATTTGTGTTTGAAGAGGTTTAATTAGAACTCTACAGTATAACTTACTTTGGAATAAGGCATAAGTAAAATCAGTTCAATATAAAATAGAACCTTTCAAAATTTAATTAAGAAAGATGCTTTGCCATGCCAAGTAGTGAATGCCCCATTATTGGGAGAGTTTAAATAAAGGCTGGTTAGCCTTTTGTCGGGGATGTTTAGAGAGCCTTCCAGAATTTGTTAGAAAGATAGCAAGTTGACCTAGTAGGACTCTGAGAGTCCATGAAAATAATTGTGTGGCACTCAGAGGGCAATTGAATGGACGCTCAGTTCAGAGATGAAGCAGTCTCAGAGGTGACCTGCAGTTTCAGCACTTATCAACAATCCATACAGTCTCCGGAAATCCTACCCAATCAGCTTGGCATCATGGACCTTCTTTCCAGTTAGTTTTGCAGACATCCAAACTTAATTGGACCCTAAATGTTTTCCCTGTAGAGCTCTTATCTTGTGAACCAACTGCTTAATCTATTTCGGCAGATCCAGGATTCATAGCTCTTCAGGGAGCTGTAAAATACCTTTTAAAAAAAGTCAGACTACTCCAGTGGGACAGCCTAGTGACACACTTCATTTTCTATTCTGAAGTTTTCCTTCTGCATAGTTATAATATTGTTATGCAATGCTTTCTAGTGTTTTGGAGTTTTAATTCCATTTTATGATGTTTGAACATTCAGGATATTTTTCTAATTGTCTAGTTAATCTAACCAACAAAGTGTATTGATGGCTCTTTAAAACTATACAATATAATACAACATTATTGTTTTTTCAAGTGAGATGAAATATGTTTAGCCTTCAACCATGTGGACTAATGGTAGAATTTCAGAGTGAGAAAAAGACTTTCCTTAAATCTCACTTCCTGTCACAGACTCACTGGCTGGAAGAAATTCTTGGCAGGCCAAAAACAGTATACTGTTCAATGTGCCAGGATTGATTTTACTAGAAATAACTTATTGCTCATCTGATATTTCTGCTTAGATTTTCGTACTTTTTTTTTAAGGGAAAGAGTTATTTTTGTTATTCCTTGAGTCATGACTTTTGAATCTGAAACATATTCTTCTCTCTAGGTACTTTAAGTCTGTAGGGAGATTATCATTCAGATAAAGCTTTCTCTTTCAGAAAGAAACCATTAAAAGTTTAGAAAGTTAAAACCTATGGACAGGAAACAGAAAGAAACACATCATTGATGTGAAGCAAACTAAATGTGATTTTTTTTAAGATTAGAAATTATATTTTTTGTTGTTGTTGTTTATAAAAGTACTTCATGATATGACTAAATGCGTGGCATGGATAAACAGTATAAACTATATCTGAAACATTAAGTACATATAGCAAAGTTATGATATAATGCATTGCACAGTTCTAATTAACACTAGATTGGGTCATACTTTATTGTTTACTAGTACTTTGGAAATAATTGTTGAGTCAACAAATGATTCTTCTTTATATGGGGCCTCAATCTCTTTGTGTTAATCAACAATGTAAATTTTGAATAAAGACACTCATGCTTAAGTTTAACATGAATGTATTCCATAAAATAAAACATACACAAGGTTTTCTAAAATTTAGTGGTCACATATAGTTTCCAAAATAATTCCATTTTTCTTCCTATCAGCATTGTTTATTAGAATAAATTAAGGTGATGGTTGAATAATGAAAAATTTAAATATGGGGAAAAAGTAGATTAAAAGTTGAAACTTAAGCATATTCTTACAAACATTATGGTTTAAGAGTAGAGAAAAGTAATTAATCTGTATTCAGAAGGCTTAGTCCTCCCATAATCCAAAAAACAAAAGACATCCTATTTGAATTCCAGTAGGGAAGTTCATCCATTTATTTTTTCTCATTCTCCCAAACCTGGTGTCTGCTAATGAATCACTGTTGAGGAGAACCACAGAAATGGTTTTTAGGAATGGGTCATAAAACTCCATTCTAACAGGAAAATAAGATTATCAGAAAGTGTTGAAAATTTCAGTCAGGATAAAACATGCTAAAATCTAGAGACCATTGAGAAGGAATAAAACAAGGGATTTATAGTATCCCATTGAAGTTCGTGCCTGCTTCTCTCATGAATGTTGTAGACTAATTACCTTTTGGGAACACTAGGCAAGCCAAGTTTTTTATATATGAGCATTGGGAAAAAAAATCTCTTTCAGTTCATCAAGAAGTAGCATGGGGAGATTCAAGATGGCGGCATGAGAGGTGACAAGGAGAACTACTCCCACAATAGTACAAAAATATAGTTCATTAATACAACTAACCCTAAAATAGCAATAAGAAAGAAGGTTGAACCGGACTGCATACACACCTCACAAACAGACCGGACCTCATGAAACGGGTAACATACAAAAGCCTTAAGACAGTGGGACCCAAGACCTTTCCCACCCCAGCTCACAGGCGGAAGGAAGAGAAATGGAGCAGGGGAAGGGTGGAATCCTGGGACTGCTGGACATCTAGCCCTGGAGATCTGCTTTGTGAGTGGAAGCATATATTGTGTGGTGCTCTGGACGTTAGGGAGTTCAGATGGGCGGAGGGCCTGGGAGACTGACATTCCGGCTGTTTGTGGATGGGGGGGTTCCACAGCCGGCCGACCTGTGTCAGAGGAGGGGTGGGCAGTCTGGGAGGCTTCCTAGAGCAGTGAGAGGGCTGCTGAAGGGGTGGGGTTTGCATGGAGCTTGTTGTGCGGGAGAAGGGAGAGCTGGACAAGGTTGTCTGGGTGCACTCTGTCCAGCTGGTTGGGAACTTGGGGAGCTTCAGGTGCTCCATCCCCCTGGCTGCCTACTCAGCTCTGAGGCCCCCCATAGTAACATACAGCCTGCCGAGCCTTCCTACTGGCCTGCTGGCATCTGCTTGCAAACCAGCAGTCACTGCGCTGGCGTCAGGCCACCCATAGGGAGGCCCCACCTACAACAGTAAGAGATGCAAAGCACTGAGGCTTAAATGTGTGCTTGGCTGACTGGCTCTGACACTGGAGACAGGCACCGCAGATGGGAATCAAGAAACAGATCTTTTCTCCCCTCAGGCAGCAGCTCCTCTCCCCTATGACCCTCAACCTCACTCTAGGGGCTGAGCAGCTCCAGAGACTGGAGTTTCTGGGCCCTAGTGGGCACCACACAGAAATATGAAATGTCAAAAGAACATGGTTCAGACCAAAATCTCACAAACCCCAGAAAAAGGGCCAAATGAAACTGAACTCACCAATCTTTGAAAGAGAGTTCAAAATAAAAATCATTCACATGCTTATGGAGGTACAGAAAAATATTCAAGAACTCAGGAATAAATTTAAGACAGAGATTCAGTCAAGAAATTCCATATCTGAAATGAAACGTAGAATGGAGGGATTTAAAAGCAGATTAGATGTAGCAGAAGACATGGTAAATGAAATAGAAATTAGAGAAGAGGAATACAAAGAAGCTGAGGCACAGAAAGAAAAAAGGATCTCTAAGAATGAAAGAATGTTGAGAAAACTGTGTGACCAATCCAAACGCACAATATTTGCATTATAGGAGTAACAGAAGAAGAAGAGAGAAAAAGGGATAGAAAGTGTCATTGAGGAGGTGATTGCTGAAAAGTTCCCCAATCTGGGGAAGAAGATAGTATCTCAGGCCATGGAGGTGCACAGATCTCCCAACACAAGGGACCCACGGAAGACAACATCAAGACATATAATAATTAAAATGGCAAAGATCAAGGATAAAGACAGACTATTAAAAGCAGCTAGAGAGAGAAAAAGGATCACATACAAAGGAAAACTCATCAGGCTATCATCAGATTTCTCAACAGAAACCTTACAGGCCAGAAGGGAGTGGCATGATATATTTAATGCAATGAAACAGAAGGGCCTTGAACTAAGAATACTCTACCTGGCAAGGTTATCATTTAAAGTTGAAGGAGGGATTAAACAATTTTCAAATAAGCAAAAGCTGAGAGAATTTACCTCCCACAAACCACTTCTACAGTGCATTTTGGAGGGACTCCTATAGATGGAAGTATTCCTAAGACTAAATAGATGTCATCCAAGGGATAGACAAAGAGTATAGAATATGATTCATAACATACAAAGAATGGAGGAAGAAGAAAAAGGAGGAAAAAGAAAAGAACCTTTAGGTTGTGTTTGTAGTAGCATATGAAGTGAGTTAAATTAGACTGTTGGAGAGTAAGGGAATTACCCTTGAACCTTTGGTAACCATGAATCTAAAGCCTGCAATGGCAATAAGTACATACCAATTGATATGTAAATGTAATGGTCTGAATGCACCAATCAAAAGATTTAGAGTCACTGAATGGATAAAAAAAAACAAGACCCATCTATATGCTGCCAATAAAAGACTCACTTCAAACCCAAAGACATACACAGACTGAAAGTAAAGGGATGGAAAAAGATATTTCATGCAACTAATAGTGAGAAAAAAGCAGGAGTTGCAGTACTTGTATTAGACAGAATAGACTTTAAAACAAAGAAAGTCATAAGAGACAAAGAAGGACATTACATAATGATAAAACGGTCAGTCCAACAAGAGGATAGAACTATTATAAATACCTATGCACCGAACACAGGATCACCTACATATGTGAAACAAATACTAACAGAATTAAAGGGGAAAATACACTGCAATGCATTCATTTTAGGAGACTTCAACACACCATTCACTCCAAAGGACAGAGCAAGCAGACAGAAAATAAATAGAGACAGAGGCACTAAACAACATATTAGAACAGATGGACCTAACAGACATCTACAGAACACTCCACCCACAAGAAGCAGGATACACATTCTTCTCAAGTGCACATGACCATTTTCAAGAGTAGATCATAAACTAGGCCACAAAAAGAACCTCAGTAAATTCAAAAAGATTGAAATTGTACCAACCAGCTTCTCAGAACACAAAGGTATGAACCTAGAAATAAATTACACAAAGTAAATGAAAAAGCCCACAAACACATGGAGACTTAATAACATACTCCTATATAATCAAAGGATCAATGACCAAATAAAAACAGAGATCAAGCAATATGTGGAGACCAATGACAACAATAATACAACATGACAAAATCTGTGGGACACAGCGAAGGCCATGCTAAGAGGGAAATACATTGCAATACAGGCCTACCTCAGGAAAGAAGAAAAATCCCAAATGAACAGTCTAAACTCACAATTAATGAAAGTAGAAAAGGAAGAACAATTGAGGCCCAAAGCCAGTAGAAGGAGGGACATAATAAAGATTAAAGCAGAAATAAATAAAATCTAGAAGAATAAAATAGAAAGAATCAATAGAAGCAGAAGCTGGTTTTTCGAGAAAATAAAGTAGATATATCCTTAGCCAGACTTGTCAAGGCAAAAAGAGAGTCTACACACATAAAAAGAATGAGAAATGAGAAAGGAAAAATCACTATGGATACCACAGATATTCAAAGAATTATGAGAGAATACTATGAAAAATTATATGGTAACAAACTGGATAACGTAGAAGAAATGGACAACTTTCTAGAAAATAGAACCTTCTAAGGCTGACCCAGGAAGAAACAGAAAATCTGAATACACCAATTACCAGCAAAGAAATTGAATTGGTAATCAAAAAAGTACCTAAGAACAAAATTCATGGACCAGATGGTTTCACTGCTGAATTTTATCAAACATTTAGTGAAGGCATAATACCCATCCTCAGTTTTCCAAAAAGTAGAAGAGGAGGGAATAATCCCAAACTCATTCTATAAGACCAACATCACTCTAATACCAAAACCAGGGAAAGACGCCACAAAAAAAGAAAATTCCTGACCAATATCCCTGATGAGTACGCATGCAAAAATCCTCAACAAAATATTAGCAAACCAAATTCAAAAATACATCAAAAAGATGATCCATCATGATCAAGTGGGATTCATCCCAGCGATGCAAGGATGGTACAACATTTGAAAATCCATCAACATCATCCACTACATTAACAAAAATAAGGACAAAAACCACATGATCATCTCCATAGATGCTGAAAATGTATTTGACAAAATTCAACATCCATTCATGATAAAAATTCTCAACATAATGGGTATAGAGGGCAAGTACCTCAACATAATAAAGGCTATTTATGACAAACCCACAGACAACATGATACTTAACAGCGAGAAGCTGAAAGCTTTTCCTTTAAGATCAGGAACAAGACAAGAATGCCCTCTCTCCCACCTTTATTGAACATAGTTCTGGAGGTCCTAACCACAGCAATCAGACAACACAAAGAAATATAAGGCATCAAGATTGGTAAGGGAGAAGTCAAAGTGTCCCTGTTGGCAGATGACATGATAGTGTACATAAAAAACCCTAAAGAATCCACTCCAAAACTACTAGATCTAATGTCTGAATTCAGCAAAGTTGTGTGATACTAAATTAATACACAAAAATGTGTTGCATTCCTATACACTAATGGTGAACTAGAAGAAAGAGAAATCAGGAAAACAATTCCATTCACAATCACATCAAAAAGAATAAAATACCTAGGAATAACCTAACCAAGGAAGTGAAAGACCTATACCCTGAAAACTACAAGACACTCTTAAGAGAAATTAAAGAGGACACTAATAAACGGAAATTCATCCCATGCCCTTGTGTAGGAAGAATTAATATTGTCAAAATGGCCATCCTGCCTAAAGCAATCTACAGAGTCAATGCAATTCCTATCAAAATACCAACAGCATTCTTCAATGAACTAGAGCAAACAGTTCTAAAATTCATATGGAATGACAAAAGACCCCAAATAGCCAAAGCAATCCTGAGAAGAGAGAATAAAGCAGTGGGGATTATGCTCCTTGACTTCAAGCGCTACTACAAAGCCACAATAATCAAGACAATTTGGTTCTGGCACAAGAACAGACCCATAGACCCATGGAACAGAATAGAGTCCACATATAAACCCAAGTATATATGGTCAATTAATATACGATATAGGAGCCATGGATATACAATGGGGAAATGACAGCCTCTTCAACAGCTGGTGTTGGCAAAACTGGACAGCTACATGTAAGAGAATGAAACTGGATTACTGTCTCACCCCATACACAAAAGTGAACTCAAAATGGATCAAAGTCCTGAATGTAAGTCATGAAACCACAAAACTCTTAGAAAAAATTATAGGCAAAAATCTCTTGGACATAAATATGAGCAACTTCTTCATGAACATATCTCTCCAGGCAAGGCAAACAAAAGCAAAAATAAACAAGTGGGACTATTTCAAACTAAAAAGCTTCTGTACAGCAAAGGACACCATCAGTAGAACAAAAAGATATCATACAGTATGGGACAATATATTCATAATGACATGCAATAAAGGGTTGACATCCAAACGTATAAAGAGCTCATGCACCTCAACCAACAGAAAGCAAATACATCAATTAAAAAATGGGCAGAGGAGGTGAACAGACACTTCTCCAAAGAAGAAATTCAGATGGCCAACAGGCACATGAAAAGATGCTCCACATCGCTAATCATCAGAGAAATGCAAATTAAAAACACAATGAGATATCACCTCACAGCAGTTAGGATGGCCAACATCCAAAAGACAACAAATGTTGGCAAGGATGTGGAGAAAGGGGAACCTCCTACACTGCTGGTGGGAATGTAAACTAGTTCAACCATTGTGGAAAGCAGTATGGCGGTTCCTCAAAAATGTCAAAATAGAAACAGCATTTGACCCAGGAATTCCATTCCTAGGAATTTACCCTAAGAACGCAGCAACACAGTTTGAAAAAGACATATACACCCCTATGTTTATTGCAGCACTATTTACAATAGCCAAGAAAAGGAAGCAACCTAAGTGTCCATCAATAGATGAATGGATAAAGAAGATGTGGTATATATACACAATGGAATATTATTCAGCCATAAGAAGAAAACAAATCCTACCTTTTGCAACAACATGGATGGAGCTAAAGGGTATTATACTCAGTGAAATAAGCCAGGTGGAGAAAGACAAGTATCAAATGATTTCACTTATCTGTGGTGTATAAGAACAAAGGAAAAACTGAAGGAACAAAATAGCAGCAGACTCACAGAACCCAAGAATGTTCTAACAGTTACCAAAGGAAAAGGGCTGGGGAGGATGGGTGGGAAGGGAGGGATAAGGGGGAAAAGGGGCATTATGATTAGCACATGTAATGCAGTGGCAGGGGACACGGGAAAGGCAGTATTTACAGAGAAGACAAGTAATGATTCTATAGCATCTTACTACGCTGATGCACAGTTACTGTAGTGGGGTATGTGGGGGGGGGCTTGATAATAGGGGGTCTAGTAACCATAATGTTGTTCAAGTGATTGTACATTAATGATACCAAAATAGAAAAAGAAAAAAAAGAAAGCATGGGCTGCAGGGGTGAAATGTTACAGAAGGACCATGAGAGTGGTCCTTCCCCAAGGCATCCATGGAAGAATTCATGCAGGATAAGTTTTTATCATTATTATAAGAAATAAACAGCATTATAAGAGAAATAAATTATAAGAGGGAACTGAGAGGCCTCCACTCTACTGTCCAGCATATTGTAATAACCTCCAGATCTCACAGCTCCCCTAGGTCTCTTTGCTTGGGGTGCACTGCACTTAGAGGAACCATAAACGTAAGTTTCCAGACAGCAAAACAGCCTGACCTGTAGCCAGAGTTGCAGGAAAGCATGAAGGAGCCTTGGAGGAAGAAGCAGGGGGGTGAGTAAAGGAGCAAAAGCACTGTTGTCTTAGAAAGCAGCCATGCACAATACCATGAAGATGAGTTTCATGCAAATGTTATGCAAGAATCTCTATAAGCCCTCATGGTACTAAGCAACAAACAGAAAAGAAAAACAAAAACACTCTGCTTAGTATATTGCTTGCCTAACCTAATCACTGTTGGATGTTGTAAGATAGGAAAAAGACAGTAGCAATGAGTGTAAACAGTAGTTTTCATTCCAGCCAAATTTTGTAGACTATCATTCATAAATTAAGGCTTAATGAGACTGAATAATGAACTTAGCTTCTATGAATAGGAAGATATTTGTAAGGTAGAATTGAAGACTAGACTGCTGAATGTGTGGGATGAGAAAAAAGGAACTGTCACATTTGAATGCATCTTTCCTAGCCTGGGCATTTGGGTGAATGTTGAATTCTCATGGGAGAGAACATGATGTGCTGACTTCAAAAACACAGTAAGAGCATGAAGCCTTCCTGAGGCTAGTCAATTTTTACCTGGTTCTCCTGTCACAAAAGTTAGCCACAGCTGAGATACTTTATCACCAACTACAAAGAAACTTTCCAAAATGTTAAGAAGCACTGAGTATTGCCATCCCAATGACTAGAAATCACTCTTCTTAGCAATGACCTTTCACATTATGTTGCATGACCTTGTACCTTATGGCCAACCTTAGATATAAAATGAGCTGTTACTCTTGCTCACTACCTGAGCTCTCACTGAGTTCTCACCATGCGCAAGATCTATGTAGCAAAAGAATATTAGTTATTTAGTAATTAAAAATAAACCAAAACCAATTAGAAAAAAATGAGATTCTATCTTCTAGAAATTCACTAAAAAGTTCCTCTAGTGTCTTAACAGTCATGCCTTTATTATATATAGTGGTAATACTTCAATTTGGGAATTAAAATCTGTTAGGCTCAACATGCAATTATGGCACCATGTACTCAGTCCTGAAACATTGTTCAGTGGTCGCTCAGAATTGTCCAAGCACAACTTAAGAATATTAATCACGGCATTCAACTGAATGTCTGCAACACTGACCTCCAATTTATATTGTTTTGTTGCAGAAATTTAGTTGTGATTTTCCAGTTTATCATTTGCAATTTTATAAACCTCTAAAAATCCTTTGTGGAAAAAAAGAAAGTGAATAAATAAATCAATATAATTGAGCCATCACTTCAGTATTTCTGACCAAACCCAGAGCTAGAAACACAGAAAATATCTAGGTCTTCATAAAAAGATTTTTCTATTTTTTTAAATTTGAGTCCTCATGTGGAAACTTTGTCTAAATAACAACCATATGCTAAAACATCTGGAGCCACTAGATCTACCAGAAGATTTGATATCTGAATGCTCCCTAACTTAACTACTGTAGGTGATTCTCACTTCTGTTCTGAAGACAAGACTGTCTAAAGTCATAAAGCAAATGTGGAAGGTGTTTCCAGTCAAGATTTAGCTGACATAAATAAATTCCTGTATAATCTGTCAACTTGAGTCGTTTGCTTATAAAGGATACCATTTTAAGAGAAATTTAACTGTTATTATAAAAGACAAAAATTGTATTATTTTGCTATACCATAAAGAATGTATCTGGAACTACCCACATGGAAACCAAAGGCTAGATGCTATCACATATGAATATTTGGAATATAGTATATAAATAAATATACACATTTAGGAATATTAGCCAGGTTATTCAGCATAGATTTCTGAAATTACCTTATTTTCAGTAGGTGCACTTGAAAACAAAATTTTTCAGAATTACTTCAAAGGAAAGGATTATTTTAGGTAGTTTCTTCTAAAATGGCTAAATGATCTTCTATTAGGTCAGTTCATCTACAGTTTCTCTCCTGTGCCAATTATGCAAAATAAAGTGGTAGCCATTTTATGATAATGAATCTGCATTTACCTATATAAGTTTAAGACAGTTGTATGAAGAAACACCTCAAGTTTTTACCATGAATAAATGAGAGCCAGTTTGAAATGAAGATAGAAATATCAAGGATAAACATCAGTCACTTCTTTAAGGAAGTTAGTTCAGGACTACCCACATTTCAGGCCACAGACCATCTTTCATGCCTAAACATAGGAGTCAGGGCCCCTGTATCACACAACTGCATGAGGCATCATTTACACTGTAGTCTAAGTGAATGGCATCCCCAGAATTTGTGCATTGCATAACCTATACAACTGTGTATGGCAGTTTTGAAAACATTCAGTACTGCTGAGTGAGATCTAATGATTTTCTTAAACATGCCTATTCAAACGTCCATGGGGACTTACAACATAAAACATGGTATCTTCTATTATATAAAACTTCAAAAAAATACAAAATCTTTTCATTATATACTTTTGATGAACTTATCTGCTAAAATAACAAAACTAAACTATTATGGATTCTTGTGGTCTGGGGATTAGAACACAGATGGGCCAGTAAGGTATAATAACAACTGGCCAAGTGTCTTCTCCTGGGGAGGTAAAATAAACAAAAATCAGAAAACCTCCTTCTTTACAGCTCTCTGGCATACACTTCTTTGACGATACTGCCTAAGGTCACAGTGGGGCTTCAAAGCAAAGAAAGCAGTAATTGCGTTCTGGTAATTGTTAGAGTCCAGTTGCATGACAGGACTAATGGAACAGTTCTCAAATTTTACATTTCGAACAAAATTTCCAGATAACAATGATGTTGCCGGTCTGGAGACCATTCTTTGAGACTGATGCCACTAGTGTACCAGAGATATCATCTAACCAAAGAGACTCCATGTGGATGGAAACATGTTACATATTAAGATAAAAGGACAGGATAAAGATTTTATACATAGTTTATTTCCAAACTTGTGATAAACCAAGAAGAACTGCTCATGGGAAAAATATTTTTTGAAGTGTACAATATTATTTAGAGTGGTTGTCTTTGGGTATTGAGACCAAGGAAATTTATTTTATATTTTTCCACTCCATTTTATGAAGCTTAATGAATTTTAATTATACCATAAAATGAACAGTAGTAGCTTTATTTTACAAGGTGATGAAATCAAATGAGTATTTTTGCATTCTGTAGAACAATGGAACAGAGAAGTTACGGAAAGATATGAGGCATGATAAAGGGTTAGGCCTGGAAATGGAAATCATAGTACAGTGCAGAGAAGAGGCAGCCACGCAAGGCTGAAGCAAACTGCAACCAACACAAAGAAACATTAAAACATATGTATTTTAGTTTAAAGCAAAGGTACAAGGCTGCTTCAACTCATTAATAGGTTTATCCTTTACATGCCTTAGAATTTTAAGCCACATGGCTTTTGATGGGTTTATTGCCGAGTTGGTTGGAAATTATGGTGTATTTTCTGTTACCCTCAGAACACTTTCTATATCCTATTGCCGGCGAATCCTCCTAAATTACATTTACATCCATGCTACATTCCAACTAAAAGACCTTTAGTGATTCCTACTGTCCACCAAAAAATAAAAAAATAAAAAAAATCCATACTTTCTGGTCAAATGCAAGCAAATTCTGTCCTATCTTTAGAGCAGTACCCTATATACCAACCTGTTTAGTTTAGTCATCACCCCCTTAAGGCCCTTTGAGGTATCTTAACTCATTGCTTGTGCCTGTGTCATTATTCTGCCACCATATAGTCTTCCCTTACTCTTTGCCATCTACAAATACTATCCATTTATACCTATATATATATAAAAGCATGTCCATTTATCACAACTCAGCCAGAAGTCCTTGAGTGATTTCTTCCTCTACATTGCACATGAAACCTGTTGTGTAAACTGTTTATCCAGTTATCCCCCCTTGAAAAAAATCTAAAGACTGATTATATTTTACGTAAAAACAAACAGATTTTGAACCAGTTAGAACTGCTCATTTCTTATCCTAGGAGCTTTGGTCACAAAGTGATTATATCATTTCAGGCATTTGATTTCCTATGTGTCACTCCCCCTTAAGGTGCCTAGGCAAGAAGAACTGATACTTCCCTCTTTACTTTGGAGGACCCAATGCAGAATGGTTTGAGATGGGAATCTCCTTTAATCATTCCATTATTTTCTAAAGTAATCCTATTTTAACATTTTTACAGAGCTGTAAAAAGCACATCATGATATCATGTCAGGGTCTTTAGAAAATTGCAAATGGCACCCCTTGCCCAAATACTCCAAACTGAGAAATGTTGAAAGCCAAAATATTTAAGCAGCCTTCTTTATGTATTGATTAAGGGGCCCCAAGGAAGAAAGTTTACAATACTCTATTATGATAGAGGTTGAGTTCATTCAGATCCCCTTGAGTGAAGGGTGAATCCTCACCATGTGTTGGGCCTTCGAATCCTGTGAAGGTGGAGAAAGCACATCACTGCTTTGCTGCGATGTCAGCAAGTACTGATCACGGGTGATAAGAAAAGGACCCTGAGAGGTTCGTCATTGATATTATCGTGTGGAGACAGAATCGAAAGCACTTTTCCTCTCTTGACCTGACTCTGCCCCCCAGTCATGTGACTTAAGCTCTCTGTGTCCTAAGTTCCTAAAATGGAGTTGCCTGGACAGACGGGTGCCAATTACAGCTGATGGCTACAGATTTTTCAGAACTTGCTGAAATATAATTTCTGGAGACTCATCTTTGGCATTTTTATTCAGTAGGTCAAGGAATCTATATTAAAAGAAATTTCTCAAGAGACTTCTGAGAATTAGATTTGAGAGACTCACTGAACCATATGATTTCTAAAGTCCCTTCAAAAATGTAACACTCTATTTTTTTTGTTTGTATTCCTTCCCCTCCCACAAATAATGAAAAATAAATTGTATACATACAGGTGTTTATAGCAAGTTTATTCATAATTGCCAATGTTTGGAAGTAACCAAGATGCTTTTCAGCAGGTGAAGGGATAAATTGTGGGACATACAGACAATGGGATATTATTCAGCACTAAAAATAAATGAGTTATCTTCTCAAAAGAAGAAATTCAGATGGCCAACAGGCACATGAAAAGATGCTCCACATCGCTAATCATCAGAAAAATGCAAATTAAAACCACAATGAGATATCACCTCACAGCAGTTAGGATGGCCAACATCCAAAAAACAAACAACAACAAATGTTGGCAAGGATGTGGAGAAAGGGGAACTCTCCTATGCTACTGGTGGGTATGTAAATTAGTTCAACCACTGTGGAAAGCAGTATGGAGGTTCCTCAAAAAACTAAAAATAGAAATATTATTTGACCCAGGAATTCCACTCCTAGGAATTTACCCAAAGTAAATAAAATACCTGATTCAAGAAGACATACACACCCCTATGTTTATCACAGCACTGTTTACAATAGCCAAGAAATGGAAACAACCTAAGTATCCATCAGTAGATGAATGGATAAAGAAGATGTGGTATATATACACAATGGAATATTATTCAGCTATGAGAAGAAAAGAAATCCTACCATCTGCAACAACATGGATGGAGCTAGAGGGTATTATGCTCAGTGAAATAAACCAGGCAGAGAAAGACAAGCATCAAATGATTTCACTCATCTGTGGAGTATAACAACAAAGAAAAAACTGAAGGAACAAAACAGCAGCAGACTCACAGAACCCAAGGGACTGGGAGGATGGTTGGGAAGGGAGAGATAAGGGGGGAAAAGGGGCATTATGATTAGAATGCATAATGTAGTGGGGGGGGGTGGACACAGGGAAGGCAATATAACACAGAGAAGACAAGTAGTGTTTCTATAGCATCTTACTACGCTGATGGACAGTGACTGTAATGGGGTATGTGGTGGGGACTTGATAATAGGGGGAGTCTAGTAACCATAATGTTGCTCATGTAATTGTCCATTAATGATACCAAAATAAAAAATAAACAAATAAAAATAAAAATAAATGAGTTATCAAGTCATAAAAAGACACAGAGGAAATTTAAATGCATATTACTAAGTAAAAAAAGCAATTTGAAAAAGCAACATATTGTATGATTCCAGCAATATAACATGCTGAGAAAGTCAAATCATAGAGACAGTAAGAAAATCAGTGGTTGTCAGGAGTTAGGGGTTTGGGGAATGAATAGGTTGGACACCCAGAATTTTTAAGGCAGTGTAACTACTGAGTATGGTACCATATCTTGCATCCATGTCATTATGTATTTATGCAAACCCACCGAATGTACAATACTAAGGGTAAACCCTAATGTAACCTGTGGACTTTGGGGGATGATGACTTATCAATGTAGGTTCATCAGTTGTAACAAATGTACCACTGACAGGAATTCTCTTACTGAATGTGGCTGTGCATGTCTGGGGGCCTGGGGTATAAGAAAAATCTCTTCACTTTCTGCTCAGTTTTGCTGTAAACCTAAAACTGCTCTAAAAAATAAAGTCTATTAAAATGCACTGTACAATAAAATAGGAGTCAATGAAAGCCATTAATTTTTCATAGATTTTTTAGGAAAAAATAAAAATACTGCTCTAAAGGAAACTTTGGCTTTTATTTTTTACATCCTCAGTGTAAAGGTTAGGTTCCTTCCTTAAGTTAGAGATAATGAATACTGAGTTAAGGCAGTGAATAATGGCATCCTCTTGAAAGTAATGAAATCAGGACTTAACTATTCTAAACACTCAGCACATGCCCTAAAGAAACTGCCAGTAGCTTATGCAATATGAGTGAGAGGAAGAATTGAGCCTATTTTTCTTGACTCAGTTTGTCATGGTAAAATTTAGCTGAAGGATGCTCACTGAATACTCTACACTCTGAATATAAAGCCCATACATTATTCTTAACCAATATGTAGAGAGAAAATACATCTCTGGAACTATGATATTTAAATTGTTCTCTTCTTCAAATGAAGCTTTTTCAGTCACCTTGGAAATATGTGTAAATGCAAATCTAAATCCCAGATGCAGTAATGATTTGATTGAAACAAATACTATTCCCTCAAGCTATGTTGGTTTGGGGAAAAAAATGACTCTTCTAATTGCAATGGCTCCACTCCCAAGAGAAATAGAGAAAAAAAGTTCCTTACAGATAAGATGCTCTTATTTATAACATGTAACAAGATACGTTGCAAGACACAAGCATCTTTCTGATGGCTTATCCTGCTGATCAGGGTACAAAGGAGTTTATTTTCATAATTACAACAGATGGAAAACAATAAAATTGCACTTTAGGCTAATGCACTTTCACCCTTATTATCTATTTTTTGTATGTGTGTCTCCCCTGAAGCTATTTTATAACAGTATAAAAACTGCAGAAATATGGCATAGCAAAAGCCTGACCAGATTTCCTAATTATCTGTCATGATTCAAGACTGCAGTGAGAAATTAGCTCTCTCGGGAAAAGAAAAAAAAAAGATGTAACTTAAAATATTAGAAAGAATCTTATGTCCTTCCTCAACAAGTTGAGAAAAAAATCTATCAATTTTTTGAGAATTACCCTTTCTCTTTACACGTACACACACACACACACATATGTACATACATACATATATATACATATTATCTGAGCTACAGAGAGGTGTGTTAATCATAATCCTCACGACATGATGTCATGGGAAGATTCACTCTTGTCTTATTAATCAAATTTTATTCACCCCAATTCCATTCCATTTTAATCTTCTTACCACAAGCATTAATTAATGGATACAATGAATAAGATGTGTGCAATTGGGAAATACATCTCTGTCTGTCTCTCAATCTATCAACACCCCTACTTCCTTTACCTCTGTGTTTCCCCTTGTACCTGTGTGATTAAATTCTGACCAATGGAATGTGTGGAGAAGTAATATGCACCTACCCCCAAACACCTTCCCTGTGCTATTTTTTCTCTTTTGTCATCCTTTGGATGGATAGCAACATATATGGTGACTATAGAAGCTACACAATGAAGTCAACAAAAGCTTCATCAGACTTGGTCCTTGACAGACTGTGTGGGTCTTAGAACTCATGTCCCCAAACACAACAGTGATTATACTTTTTCATGAATATGAAAGAAGAAGACACAAAAATTGAGCAAAAAGTACCAAGAGTTCCCATATATCCCTTCTCCCCTGTATCTCGTTTTCCTATTATTATTATCTCGCATTCTTGTGGTACATGTGTTACAACTGTTGAACCAAAAATAATATATTATTATTAAGTAAAGACCATTATTTACATTTGGGTCCACTCTGTTGTACAGTTCTATGGGGTATCCACCACTACAGTATTTAACAATAGTTTCACTGGCCTGAAAATCCACTTATTCATCCATTCTCCTGAACTCATGGCAAACACTGATTTTTTTTTACTGCCTCTATACTTTTGCCTTTTCCAAAATGTCATACAGCTAGAATCACACAGTGTGTAGCTTTCTCAAACTAGCTTTTTTCACTTAGCTGTATGTATTCAAGATTCCTCCATGTCTTGACAGACCATTTCTTCTTATCACTGAATAATACACCATTGTATGCATGTACTACAATTTGTTTTACAGCTCACCTATTGGAGGTTATCTAGATTGTTGCCAAGGTTTGGCAATTGTGAATAAAACTGCTATAAGTAGTCACATGCAAGTTCTTCTGTGGACATACATTTTCAATTCATTTGGGTAAATATCTAGGAGCTGGATAGTGTGATAAGACTATTTTAGCTTGGAAAACTAATTGCTGGATAGTGTGATAAGACTATTTTAGCTTGGAAAGAAACTGCCATACAGGTTTCCAAGGTGGCTGCATCATCTGGGTGTCCCACCAGCAGGAATGAGAGTTCCTGTGGCTCCACATTCTTTCCAGAATTTGATGTTGTCATGTTTCAGATTTTTGCCATTCTAATAGGTTTATTATGGTATCTCATTGTTTTAATTTGCAATCCCTAATGACATGATATTGAACACCTTTTCATATGTTAATTTGGCATCGGTGAATCTTTAGGACTTGAGATATTTCGCTCATTTTTAATTGAGTTGTTTTCTTACTGTTGAGATTTTTTTAAAGAGTTCTTTGTGTATTTAGGAAACAAGTCATTTGTCATACAGGCTATTCAAATAAATACTTTCTCCCAGTCTGTGGTTTGTTCTTTCATTAACAGTGTCTGTCACAGAGTAGATGTTTTTAATTTCAATGAAGACCAACTTACTATTTTTTTCCTTCATTGGAGTGTGGTTTAGGTGGTGTATCTAAAATTCATTGCTGAATCTAAGATCACCTAAATTTTCTTCTATGTTACTTCTGGTATTTATTTTCAATCTAAAAAAAAAATAGAATCTTCATACCATTGGGGGGAAATATAGCTATGAGTTCACAACTTACATGCCTGATTTCATACAATTTTGACTGGTTTATCACATGTCTGACACCCAGTATTTCCCTACTCTGAGAAATCATGATGTTTATTGAGGAGGAATGAATACATTTATTTTGCTAGCATGCATCTGTAATTTTTTCAGAGTCCTTAAGGAAATTCTTGGGAGTGGGGCAGTGCATCTTTATTCTTGGCAAGAGAAGGGAAAGTGGGCCTGCTATAGAACCATGACATTGGTCGCTTTATTCCTATAAAACCGTGGCCATTATATATCTGATGTGTTGATGGCTTTCTTTTATAAAAGGGGAATATATTCTACCTGAATCAATGACTGATACTAGCAATGAATGAACTGTTGACATCTTCCTCAGGGAAAAGCTCAAAAATCATCAACCAAAGCTGGAGAAAGGCAGTGCATATGTCTTTTCCAGTATGTCTCAAGAGAGGAAGGAGATCAAGTTAAAGAGAGTGCTAACCTTCTCCAGGGACCAAGTGGATCTCTAAAGAGATAGGAGCAGCTATTAGCAATTGGAAAATTTCTATTCATGGGAAGTTTATGCTTCTCTTTGAAAGTTGTGACTATATAATAAGGCATAATAGAGTTAATTTCTTGATGTAGCATTCTGAAAAGCTACTTACCTATATCAAAGATGATTCTATTGCTCAAGACACTCTCAGAACTATTATTTGGAATTATGCTTTTCAAAGCATTTATAAAAAGAGAAAAAATAACTCAACTTGCTTTTTAATCATGCCTCAAATTAATGACTATTTGAAAAGAAAGAAATCAATAAAATTAATATTTAAACTTGTCAATAAACAACCTGACTTTTCTTAGATTCAAGCTAGATAAAAAAGGCCTATGAATATAGAACATCAAGAATGAAGTGTAATGTAAACTTTGGACTTTGGATGATCATGATGTATGAGCATAGGTTCAACTGTTAACAAATGGACCACACTGGTGGAGATGCTGATAATGGAGGAGCATGTTTGGGGAAAGGGGCTCATGGGAAATCTCTGTACTTTTGCCTTAATTTTGCTGTGAATCTTAACCTGCTCTAAAAAAAAATAAACTCTTAATTTAAAAAATGAATTAATTATATTCAACCATATGACATAGCTAATGTTTAGGGAAATTGAATTAATAAGCATATATATATATATATATATATATATATATATATATATGTATGTATGTATGTACATCTACATAGATATATATAGGAATAAAAGTACTATTCATAGATTTCCCAAGCATTAATTCCCCAGCAAAAAATAATGACATATGCGTTTTTCCTCCTGGTTCTTCATACCTTCTATCTTATTTACTTAATTTTTCCTTTTCCCTTAAAACTGACAAATGCTTTTCCACCTTACTAGAAGCTTCTTGTTTAGGAAGAAGTTCCAGGGTTTTATTCAACCCTTAAATAACTATAAGGAATCCAGCATTCCTACTTCCATTACAACACTAAGCTCTTCTGCTAATGAAGTCAGTGCTATTAGAACTCATTTCCCTGAGGTCTATTTCTCCTTTTACTTTTTTAGCAAACTCTTAGTCTCCCTAATTTGGGTTATAAACTCGGGGGAAAGGACTGTGTCTTACCCTGTATCAATAAACATTATTAATTATTATTAAAATTCATAATGATGTCAGGCTTGGCCTAATCAATTTTAAGTCCACTCAATCTGTTTCAATTAAGTTTATATAGGAGTTGCTGCCCTGATATATTCTTTTACCTGGATTTCCAATTTAGCTCTGCAATAGGTTCTTCATTCAAGTTTTTTATTTTATTTTATTGCCTGCTTTTTATTTTGCTAAGATACAAATATCCTCAACACAAGACTTGGCACATCATTATGTCAGCTTCTTTTAGGCAAGAAGTTTTCTTTGTGCTGTTGCTAAGGTGCATTTTATCTGACTTATGCTTTTAGAATATTCTGACTTCCTTGCCCATTCAGAAATATTACTTACCACTCTTTAAGTTAAAGCGAATTTTTTCTCCAGTGACTTGAAAGAAGCTAGCCTAAACAAACTCATCTCTGGGTAGTCACAGTGAATGTTAGAAAAGTGGGAAGGAAAGCAAGGTGCCACCTAGTTGTTTCTGTGCTTTTGAGAAAGCTCTCCTACAGCCATGGGGAGAGTGGATTAAGCTGAACTAGAGTGGAAACAAGATGTGCTAGGAGACTCCTGAAATTGCCTGAGTTTGTGGTGACAAGGGGATGGTACAAAGCTCTCTTAGTAAAGACATAGACACTGAGAGAGGCAGAAAACAGAGGGCAGGAAATGGCTCTAAGATGAGAGTGGGGTGAAGAATGAACAAATGGCACAATGCTGCAGCATGTGAACTGGGAGGAGCAGCAGGTGTGTGTGAGGGCATGACGGTGTGAGCAGTGGGTTTGAAAGGAAGAGTTGGAAGGAAGGAAGATTTGGAAGAGTTGGGAGTTGCCTTTCCTTGGAAAGGATGGCAGCCACCAAAGTGGGGAGGGTAAGTGGAAAACCCAATGAAGAGAACAAATGTTGGGAATCAAGAAAATGCCAATATTTATGGAGCCAAATTAAGAAACACAAATTAGAGAAGTATAGTGAGTAGGAGTAGACAGAAAAATAGGACAATGAAGAAAACATCAGCTTATATAAGCCTCCTGTTATTTCATCCTGTAAGCTCCTGAAAAGGAGAACAGCAGGTCAGGTGATTTTGACCCTCTGGAATGTGTTTTCTCTCCAGAGAGAGACTAACTTACCGGAAAGATACTATAGACAAGGCTGAAATGCCGCTGAGGGGGTTTATTTAGCTAGTAGGCACTGGAGCATCTCTGGAGCAGGTTGAGGTCAGTGCCTTCCTGGTAAATCAGCCTGTGCAGTGCTCCACTCCTAGAACATCACCCCTGATTCTAATTGTAGCTTTCTCTACATCCTTCCATCTGTCCCACCCACAAAGCTAGTTACTCTAAGAATAAAGCGGTGTCTTGCCTCTTGTTCCTAAATAAGACCAGCTCTAAAATGATTTGTGAAGGTGGCATGAATCAAAAGAATGAGAAATTACCCACACCTGGAGTTCCACATGTAAGCTTTGTGAATTTGGGTACATTATTTAAACTTTCTGAATTTTGACTATTTAAATAAAAATGACAAACCAAAAAAAAAAGCAAGAATGTTATAAATAGTAAATGAGATGCCATGCATGAACTATTTAACATATAACCATCATGATAGAGGTATTCAGTAAATGTTCATTTTCCTTTCTTCTGCCAAGTCAGTTTTCTCTCTTTTCAAAGATGTTTTTGATTCTGGTATTCCTGAATCTTAATATTAGGGCCCATTTACCACTAGACCTTCTTAGGGTAATTAAGATGAGGGCTGCATTCTCTTCTTAACTCTGTGAAAGAGGCAATTCTTCAAAGAGGAACACAAAAAGAATTAACACCTATATAAAAAAGTTGCCCTGCTAATCATTCTTTTACTCATACTGTATTTTCTTAAGCAATCTGGGTAACATTGTGTCTTTCATTTTTCACTCCTTCATCTATTTCAGCCGTTATCTTATTCTTTAGGCAAATATACAGTGATGGCTCAACTGATGAAGTGTTGACGTAAACATCTGCTCATACACATCCTGTTGAAATGCAGACTAAAGCCTCAAGCATTTTTAGCTGACAAGTTCTCTGTACATATGCAGCATTTTACACTTACCAGGAAGAATTCTATGTGCTAAAAGCACGCAAAAACATGATTTCCAGCATCATAATTTATGAAGGTTTTTCCTTTGGGTTCTGTAATTTTCATGGTGTTATAACTATCTATAACTATGATGGTATAGCTTAAGTTATAAGGCTTCTGATCTTCATGGGAGTGGTCAGAATGAAATCCTTTTGATTTATTGCAAATAAAACAAACAAATAATGAACCTCTGTGATCTCCAGAAGTAATGTATCTTCAACAGGAGATGGAATGAATGTGAGAATACTTAAAAGAAAGTTTTAAAATGAGGATCCTGCTAGGCTTACTTACCACAGGTGATGAGAGGTGGCATGTAGGAGTGAATAGAACCCTGAATGGGTTAGAGTCCTGGTGTTTTATTCCTGACTGTGTAAAAGTTGAATTAATTCTCTTGCTTCCATTTTCAGTATCACTAAAATGTGAGTATTGGGTACTGGATGTAAGAACTCTAAAAGAAAGCAATGTGGAGACAGATGGAACACAGAGGCAGTCAACAAATTCTAGTTGCCATTCTCCAATCATAATCTTAACTTGCTATGATTTTAGAGCTATTATTCACATACAAATGTTGTGCTTTAGTTGATTCTACCAGAATGCATTCAAATAGCAGCTTCACAGCAAATGTAACAGTCAACTCTCCTTCTCATTCCTTAAGGTCTTCGATAGTAACAATTTTGAATGTTATGTTATGATCATTAAAAAATACTCCTATTGTCTAAAGTCAGATCATAATATGGGCAAGCTTTTTTTTTTCCTATACCATTGTTAGAAATAACACTGAATATGCTCTAGTCAAGAGTCTCCATAAAATGAAAACCCCAAATGTTTCAGCTCAATTAGTTACTATAAAATATAAAGCAAAAAATAATAAAAAGATGCCCATACATTAATTTACATTTATGTTATAAGGATATATAATGTGTGAGCTTTTGAGCAAGACATAATATAATAACAAGTTTAAAAACAGTCTTCAAATAGTGGCTGGCATGGGGACTTGTGTATTGTGTAAACCGCTATTGCACTGACTTGGTTGAGATGAACTGAAATCACAGAACCACGTCCTAGTCCAACAAGCAGTAGAAGGTTTGGGTTGATTAGCTTTTTACACCTTTAAAGTTCAAAGAGAGATAGTGTGTAACTGCACTGATTGGTAGAGAAACCTGCAAGGTAGTCAAGAAAGAAAACTTAATAACTGAAAAGTAAGATCAAAGGTAATGCCTTGACCTGAGCTTACAGAGGCTGGGAAACACAGCAATGAAGTTCATTTCATCCATAATACAAGCTGCTCTTTTCAGGTCCTGAAAATAGCATGTGACTTGTGAAGCATCTTATTAGCTGTTTCAAGAAAGCACATTTTCTTCTGAAAAGAAATCAGTTTAAGAATCAAAGAAACAAGTACAAACACAAAGCCAAACACCAGGGTCTACTTTGGGCACTCATTCAAAATGTTGTGTCATTTGCACATGTCTCCAGTTTTTAATGGTGCTTCACTTGGGTCTAATCACATTCAAGCCCTGCTGGGTTGCATGCTATTATATGCTTTAAAAATGTACAGCCAAGGCACAACTTAAATAAAAATCTCATACAAGCCAGCAGGAGAAGCACAGAAAGAAGAGGCCTTTGGGATTCTGTTTCATCTGGTGCAACCTACTTACAAGGTCATCTCTGACTTGGTGCTCACCTGTGCTCCTATTCCCTCAGTGTTAAAATAAGAGTGATTATTAGAGACGATTGATGACCTAGTGCTGTCATATTTATTTTCTTTAAATTACATTTAGGAGCCTGTTTTAGGAAACCAGAAAAACAGCTCTTATTTTCTTCTTTCCTTTCCCATTACAACATGAAAGACGTTGGGAAGACTTTCCCAAACACATATTTCTACCAAAGTGTGAACTATTTCTGTATTTTACAGGAATACCATTTTTCTGAAAAGTTTCAAATGAAGGGATGATATGAAACTTTCTTCCCCAATATTTCAAATGGTGAATTTTCTTGTTCTGATCATTTTAGCTTTGTAGAAGTTCACATTAAATTGTATGTGCACATCAAACAGTTTTATGTATCTTTCGGCAAATATGCAGGAATAACTGGTCCTTTGATTATTTTCCCCTGAAGTTTGAACATTTGCTCATGGAGCCTTTGCTATGTCTTTATTTTTTTATTGTTGAGATTCAAATGGAATTGAACCGAGATTTCTAGTCAGAGGAGAAAAAAAAATAAAACTGACAAAAGCCAAAGGAGCTCGTGATGGTGTCTGACAATCTCCCAATGTGCTTGCTTCCTCTTCCCAGCTGTCAGAGTGATGTAATCAGAAACAGAGTGCATTTTATGATAATGCCTTGGGGTAAATGTAGCTCACAAAAGATATTACAGTTTTTCTCTTTTGTTTCCTTAAAAAAGGAATCTTTATCTTGAATTGCCTTAATATCATCTGGCTCTCAGAGGAGAAAGGGAAACACACATGCTACTCATCAAGTTTGGCTGATGTAGCTAAGAGGTGACCACATTATGTTTTATTCTCCTAATCCCAGAATAACTACACATTAACATGTTTTGCCCTGAGTAACTGGATGTGACATGAAATATGAAAGAACATATTGGAGGTGCAGACAGCTCTTCCCAAAGTAAATTAAAATGGCATAGGTTTAAAAAGCACTCCTGTAGGAGGCTGCATTTCATCTGAAGAACTCAATCTGTGCCACTAACAAAATAATCAGACATAAAGAACAAAACTGTGACCCAGTGAGTGAATCGGAAGCTGGTGTCCAGAGGTGTAGGGCAGAGCCTGTGGGCATCTAATGAGACGCAGCAGGTCTGTGGGCGCTGGATGGGCACAGCTTGTGACACCTGCTAAAGGGCTGTGTTAGGGGTGATGAAATTTCGGCAGATCAAAGGGACCTCCATGGCCAGAGCAGTTCTGATGAAAGTATGGACACTGCTTGAGATGAGCCATGCTGGAGTCACAACACAGCGAATGCTCTGGCCTTGGTCCAAAGTGGGGAGCCCACCACAGGGCAACAGATATCCTTTGATCAGCCCGACAAACACTAAGCAATAGCATATAGTAGGAGGCAAAGCCTTAGAATACTAGAGTGAGCTGACATGTGCAGTGGCAGGACCACATATCCACATGCTCCATCCACATCCTCCCTTTTTCAGGTTAGGTCCAGGTTCAGATGAGAACCTCAGGAGACTTACAGTTATTTATGAAACGATAGGAATAACCTATTGATGACTATATGTAAAGGTATGGGACATCTGCTGAAGGGCAGAACCAAAAGACAGCAAGAGATGTTCAGAATGCATTTTGAAAACTAATTTTTTAGTGCTATATTAAAAAAAAATGTTTTCCAATACTAGCAAACACTGTGAGTTAAGCAAACATAAAGCTTACTGCTAAGTGATCTCTACATGAACTCAGTCGAGCCCTCCAGCCAGGGGTCTCTGTTCCCAGGGACGCTAAGCTGCTCATCCCCTCCCCATTTACCCCTGCCATGACTTTCCTTCTTATCCTAGGATGAGTGCACATCTCCTTATTTAACTAACACTGGAGTGACATTAGCAGTGTGAGATCTGAAGGCTGAAGCACACTCCTCAGATCAAGGGTCTCACATGCGGAAGGCTATCAGAATCACCTGGAGGGCTTTTTAAAACTCAGGTCGGTGGGCCCCTCTGCACGGTGTCCGAGTCTGTACCTAGGGTGGGCCAGGGAATGTACATTCCTAACAATTCACCAATGAGCCACTGCCTTATGGTGACTGATGTTCACACATCTCCTGCACTGTTCTCTCATTATGAAAAAATAAAATTTCAGAGTTGAGAAGATTGTAGAAAATACTTAATTCAAATACCTCTATTTAGAGGAAACCGAGTCCCAGAGAGGTTAATGAGTATGACAAATGGTATTAGCCAGATTGCTTGATTCTAGTTCAGAGATCCATTCATGTATCTTACCTCATGGCTGGTTCCTTTTAATGTTTTCAATGAGTTTTGTCCCTGCAATGTTCAACTTAATTTATATGAACTTGGCATAAAACATAATGAGAGACTTTAAAAAGAAATATGACTCCTCTGGGTTAGGCCCCAAATTAAAGATCAAACGTTCAAGTACACAATGATCATCTTTAGATTATTAATTTTTAAAGTTAAGTTATTCCTTTTTATATGAAGTATTCTTGGGCATCTAATAGAGACCAAAACATTTGAATTTGTTGGGTCTGCCAGAATAAGGTTTAATTTGTTTCTTTACCTTGTCAGCAGCCTGGTAGTTCAATTTTGCTGTGAAGGAAAGCTAGTACCTTTCTGAATAAAACTCTAAGATAACACATTTCTTTCCACTGGTGTTGAATTCCAATATATTTTTGTGACATCTCTCAGTCATTCTGAGTGTGAGTGAGATTGTATGTAAGCATGTGTGTGTGTGTGTGCACATTTGTGCTGGAAGATGATTAGAGGAAGGAGTTGTAGAAGAGTCAGAGGGAGGCAACAATGCTGTCTCTTTTGTGGCTTCATTTTCCTTTTGCAGTTGACTATTCTTGGCAGGTAACATTCAAAACTATTTCAATTTTTCCAAAACAGAGTTAGTTCTTTGGTTGTATACGCAAACAAAATTTGTGCTAGACTCATGCAATAGTAGAAAATGGACCACCTGTAAAATAAAAACTCACATTACATGGACAAAAGTCTAATGGCTATCACCTACTTGAAAACCAACTTATAGATAGTGACAGTTTCCATATGTCCTATTTGAGGCTACTGAGATGGATTTTGATGTAGCTGTTCTTGAGAAGATATGGGTTGTCAAGGAAAAAGTTTGAAATCAAGAATTTTTGTTTGGTTTTTAGTTTAAGGTTTTGCTATCTTCACTACCAAATCCTCCAATGATGAATCTGTCTCCACTTAACAGAGGCATGAGAGCATCCAAACTTCTTATCACTCTAAGTGAATACCTGGTCTGGGAGAAGTGTAGTGGCTGGCAGCAGGAATTCTCAGAAAACAAGCTTCTCCTGGAGCCATAGCAGCTGTTTTCTCCGGTATCTTAAGTATTTCCTTAGAGTTGCCAATTATTTTCAGTCCATCTAGACTACTGGCATCCTTAGCTACCTGGCAGCTGTGAATATATTCCTTCAAGGTTATCCACAGTGCCAGTGATTCCGATGCCAATCTCTGAAGCTACCCCTCTTATAATAAACATTTTAAAAAGAAGAAGCATGGGGACATCATATGGTTTGTTGCTATGGAGTTTTACATTTGGGCTTCTAAGAGACAGAGAGCTATGAAGAGTCTTACGGACACGGGACCTCAAGTACCCTCAGCATACAATTCAGCGTAAATCACTTTGACCACCAAACCCCCAAATCTGTCAGATTTCACATCGCTGATGTTGCCTGTGAGAAGGTAGCATTGTAATGATGGAAAGAAAGGACCTTGAAATATCATCTAGTTATAGACACCTTTGTTTATGAGAAAAAATATTTAGATAATATGGGACAGACATTGGGGTTTTCCTTTTGAAGGATTACAAAGTTATTGGTTCTGAGTGAGTTCTCTTTGAATAACCCATGCAATGAATAGATTAGAGGCACAGAGACCCTTGGAACCATGAAGCTTATAATTTAGAACTTTCAACTATTTATTTAAAGTGTAGGTAATAATTAAATAAATGTTCCAATATAGATAAAATCAAAATACTACGGAAGAACAAAGGTAAGAGTGGTTAAATTTACCTTGGGCCATTGGAGGAAGGTGTCATCCGAGCTGAACCTTTAAGGCTGAAACCAGCTTTGGTGGATAATTACTGGGTAGCCACCAAGTGAGAGGTTTGTCTGGGTTTGTGCACGGATTTGTCTGGGAAAATGGTGAATGTAAACAGAGTGGGGAATTAGGCAGGGTGAAGAAATGAAACTATATTAGAAAGCACAGTTTGAGCAAGACTTCAAATATCATGTTGAAGAATTTGATATTTATTCTCCAGGCAGTCACAATCCATCAAAGGTTTTGAACAGAGGTGTGACAGCACCTTTACTATGCTTTAGGGATATTAGGTTGGTGCAAAGTACCTCCCTGAGCTCATCCCCTACTACTTGATCACTCTGTTCCTCTACAGGCTTCCCTATTCCATAAACATGCCAAGCCTTCTCTTATCTCGGGGACTTTGAACTTCTGCTCCTTCTTCCTGGAAATCTCTTTTCCCAGGTATTCACATGACTTCCTCATTATTCCTTGCCTTCTTACATTACTCCACAAATGCTGCTGTCAGTCAAGCCTCCTTTGATGACTAAAAGTACAACTCCCACCCCCCAAATGAATTCTCCCTTCTTTGCTATAATTCTTCTGTGGTACATGTCACCATCCCTGAAATTTACTCTCCAAGAGACTAAGGGTTCTTGTTGTGTTTCCCGCTTTGTTCATTGTTCTAGAAAGAGCTTGGAGCATACTTGAGTCTCAATAAATATTTGTCAAGTAAATAAAAAGTAGAGAAGGAGCATGGCTTAATCAGCTCAGGCTTCCCTAACAAAATAGAAAAACTGAACAGCTTCAAAAAACAAAAATGCATTTTCTCTCAGTTCTGGAGGCTGGGAGTCTGAGATCAGGGTGCTACCAGGTCTGGTTCTGGTGAGAACTCTCTTCCTAGCTTGCAGATGGCCATCTTCTTTCAGTGTTTTTACATGACAAGGAGAGGGAGAGGGTGGACTCTCTCACCTCTCCTCTTTTAAGGGCACTAATCACATCACGAGGGCACCACCCGCATGGCCTCATCTCAAACAGTTTACTTCCCAAAGGCCCCATCCCCAAACTCCATCATGGAGGGAGCGGTTAGAGCTTCTTGCAGAGACACAGGCAGTCAGTCCATAACAGAGCAATTAGAGAAGAAAGGGATAAAACAGTAACGGGATGATCTTATTTTAAATGATAAGACGCTTCTGGGAAGCACATAATCCAGGGAAGTGACTCTGATTAACAGAAATCTAGCCCATTTGTGCTTCCCATTCTTCGGAAGTCAATTAATTCAGATATGAATTCTAAAGAAAACTGAGAACACAAATCAATTCAATTACTTTGCTATCTTAAAGAGAAAACATATTTTATAATCGGAACAGAAGAGAAAACATGAATGCCAAACCAAAAGTTGGGAGGGATACTATCCCAGACAAAAGACAGAGAGAAGAAATGATTATTGATGTAGATGATAAACTTTAAAAACTCACCAAGAACTCACAGGAAAAGGATAAAGAGAAGATGTGAGAAAAAGATCCAACCATGGGAAATTGAACATACACATTCAGTCTACCCATAAAATAATTTCTATTATTAGAAAAAAATTTTTTTAAAAGAATGGAAGTAGTTAAAATAACTAAAGAAATGCATGTGCATAAATAGTAGACTAATCATATGTGGATCGCAGTAGGCCATGACGTAGCTCCCGCATCCTGCCCCAATCCAAGACTGCAACCACCTTAACCTTTGACATACTCTTTCTTTTGAGACTTTCTCCTCTCCATTTATCTCATCATCCCTGGCTTCTCATCCCTTGTCTTTCAGGTATTGTATTTTATCTCAATGGGAAGTTCAAAGGGGCATAGCAAACTGATTATATAGGACAGACGGTGAATAATGTTTTATTATCCTAGGTTTACTACTTAAACGTTAAGCTAAGAATTAAGAGCTCTAAGTGTGCTGATTTTATGAAAACATTCATTGCTTTGAGAAGTGATGTGGACTTTAAAACTAGAAACAGCTCTTTGTCTAATGAAACTATTTCCTTCAGCTTGCAAAACAAAGAGTTGGGTGGGAGCTTTAATCACATTGTTCAAAGTATTTCTAGATTTGGTCACTTTTATTTTTATTTCTCTTGAATCTCATTTTTGGCCACCTGTCCAACTTAAGGAACTTTTAGACTTTAAGAAATTATATTGTGATCCTTGGATCAGAAATGACAACAAAAACAAGAACAACTGGTAACTCTCAAACGAACAAAGAAGATACTGTGTCAGGGCTGACACGAAGCACAGCTGTCCTCCTGACCCTGACAGTCACGACAGGCCCGCCCACCTCTGGGAAGAACATCTGCAGAACCAGCTGTCACCCGTCCCTGTAATGAGACCGACATGGTCTGGAGCCACTTCAGCCATCACATCATTTGCATTCCTTTTTCTCAAACAACTTGTACCAAGGGCCTATGGAGAGTTTCTATCTACGGATCCTGTTACACATGGTACTGATATTCTGATAAAACAAAACTGTTGTGGACAAGTAGCAACCATCCAAATGTATAACTGCTACATGCAAGTACACCAGATTCATACATGCATGATGCAGAAGCCTCATTTCCTGAGCACTTTGCTGGAACTGCTCAGATCAACCAGATGCAGCCCAGGACAGCACAGCTCAGCTGAGCCCAGCACAACTGTTCTGTCTGGCTAAAAGGCAACATTTCGTTCTACCTCGAGCACGGGCAGTCTTCCGTGACATGCAAAGGGACTCCCACGGCCGCCCAGCCATTTGTTTTTTAAGAGAAATTGTGGTTGAAGCACAGCGATTTGTTTTTCCTCCAGTATCCAGTGAAACAGATATTTATGGAGGTTTATTACAATATTGAACTTATTATTCTCATATTTTCCCTTCTTATACTGCACAGGAGAGGATTAATATGGTGGACTTTTCTTAAAACCCTCAAGCTTAAAATGGGAAGCCAAATGGAAGTCTTCATCCACCAAATGGTTAAGTCTAGACAAAGTCATTTTACAGTAAATGGAATGGAATGTAAGAACGTATATAACGTAAGATCATGGGGTGTAAGAAGTGTATGGGACCAAATAAATCAATGCAGCTTTCTCCTATTATCACCTGAGTTTACAGAAATGAGGTTAATGTGGCTAATGTTTGCTTTTGTCTTGGATTTTATTTTAGGATTATCCTTAAGACATACACATTGTATTTCATACATAATCCCTTTAAGTATCTGTAATTCTGTAATGGTTAAGGGTAAGTATCAAGCTTACAACTTCTCCAACAATGCAAACCTACAATGATTTTTTTCTTAAATAAAACATAATTAAAAATCCCTTTTAGCCAAATAAAATAAAACTAACTTAAAAATCTTCCCACCCCCTAAAAAAGGGAGACAAAGATGAAAGCAAAGATGATGAAGAACAGAATAAAACAAACAAAACACAACTTGTTCCAGTTCACTTGGAATCCTGTGTCTTTCCACATCTGATTTCTTAGAAAATACCGATGAAATCAAATAGCTTCTTTGAATGAATCTTTTTAATGTTTTCTAAACTTTGCTCTGTAGAACAAAAATGCACCTTGAAACATTAGGAGATTTAAAGTTCCATGATCCAATACATTTTGGAAACACCATATGGTGTATCCCTTTTTGAAAGAGGGAGTATTAAAAGCTCTGAGGAATCCTACAGAAATATGTTTTTGCTTAACCCAGAGCTACTGACATTTATTTTACCATAGAGGACCCCCCATGGAAGGTTATACCTTCCATGTATACAAGGAAGGGCTGGTTTACATTTATAAGTACAAATCTGATTGAAAAGAGTGACTTAACAGATTTCTTTAAACAGTTGTTTATTATTTAAATATGTATTAAAATTGCCACTGGGATAGCAATAAAACAACTGCATGCGACCAACTCCCTTAAAGTAGGAACACTCCTTATCTGCTTATTTATGTCTAACTCAGAGCTGGAGTTATGATTTCACATTAGTAAACTTTTCGGGGCTGCAGTCTGATAAAGTTTAAAGACAAGTCTGTTATCCTAATAGCATCTCTAGTGGTATTTTTATTTTCCCTGTGCTTTCCTGGCTCCCAGAATATGACCTTTGTCTATTTCTGACTTTTGATGATTATGGGCATGAAGGGACTTAGATATAGTGGGGAAAAGATAATTGCCCTGGGCCACAGGAATAAGTAATGACTAGGTATAGAGAGAAAATTACACATCTTGAAACCTAGTTTCCCCTGGCACAATCATTATTGCTACCACTACTACCCCATCAGGTAAGGGAGCTCACTTATTTTTGAAATTAGTTAATAAGGAAACAAAACTCAAAAAGAAATATTAAAAACAAACCCAAACCTATCCCTTCTACCTTATTCTGTCCCTGGCTAAATACATTTGACACTACCAATTTGCATTCATTATATTTGATTTTTATACCTATGCCCAATAATCCAGTTGCAGCCTATTTAAAAATCTTGCCTACAGCAAAACAGTTGCAATTCATGCCTGTAACATAATTGTAGCCAGGGTGACTTGGGTTCTGATGGCGTCAACATACTTACCATTGCATTGACTGTATAACAGGACAAGTCTGAATACCACACAGGTGAACTAGCAGAAAAGAGAAATAACTTGAGAATGGTTTATAGTTCTTGCTGATTTCTTTGTTCACCTGTTTCTTTTTCTCTTTTTCTTTACTTTTTTTTTATGGTAGAAGTTTGTCACTACAAGAAGCTATTCTTTTCAGAGATTAGCATTTACGGAGGCTGCATGTTCAGGAGATGCTTTGGTTTTCTTGTGAAGGAAAATTTAGTATTTCCAGCCTTCTTTGCTCAGTAAGCATTTATCTGGAGCATAGATTTTTCCTTTGTTTTGCTTTTAGTATAACCAAGCTAGCAAACGTGCCTGTGAGTGTTGCTCAAGCTAACATGGAGACCTTCATGCTGACATTAGGGAGGGAAAACATGGGGTAACACAGACTGGCCCTGATAGGTGGTAGGCATCAAGGCAAGTTCCTTTTCCTCTGAAGCAAAGCAAAGTACATTTCAAGGAGCTGGCATCTAATTTTTTACCTCATAGCTTCCCAATTGCTCCTCTTAGGTCTAATCTATGTTGTAATTATGTCCTTTTCTCAGGAAACTCACAATTTCATCTTTCTACATTCTTGTTCCAATCCAATGCAGGAGCGGAGCATGGCTGGTTTAGAAGGGCTGCTTGCTTACAAGGACTAGTGATGCTTAGGCCCATACCTCTCAGGCAGGTGTTTTTTGTCAATCTGTTGCCTTTTGCCTCTGTGGGGCTGCATCTTCAGGAGCTCTTTCCTGGACATTCTGACTTTTTCCTGGATTACTACTAAATGCACCATTAAACCTAGATCTGGTGAGATCTAGATGGACTTTCAGTAGATGGACATAAACACCTTTGTTTGAACTTTCAAACTCCAGGCCAGCTTACCAGTCCAGGAAAGCCAAGAAAAACCAATAAACCCATCTACTTGAATTCACTGGCAGAATGTCAACTGCTCAGTAAATGATTGTGAACCAAAGGAAGGACACACAGACTAATTTTAGAGCTGCTGCAAACCTGCCCACAGAGTTTCTTTAAGAAAATAGTTGTAGCATGCACATAAACACACATACACACACTTTAAAGTGATTGAGTCAGTTTGATTCTCCACAGCAAAGTAAAAAGGGCTTCTTAAACTGTTACCAATAAAGCAATCCTATTTAGTTTGATGGGTCATTTAAAAAATATCTCTCCCCTTTTAAACAAACAACCCTATGAAGTTGCAAATTGTATGACATTAATTAGCTACTGCTGATGCAGAAATGTATTTATAGATTTTTTGTTAATGGACATCCTAAATAGTGATCCATATATTAAATCATTTATTCTTTGTTAAGTTCTAGGAAGTCTATCTGGATATACCATTTAATCACATGTATATTTTTATATCATTTAGGGTAAGGAGAGTAAGGAAAGGTCTGAAAAGCAAAGTTCTAAATACAATTTCTTGAGGAGAAAGAAATGAACACATAGTTTCCAAATCAGTGAAATTAGAATGAACTTAAGAATGTCTGAATCAAGTCCTAGATTTCTTTCTATGGTCTCCTAGCTGCAATTTTTTCAAGTGTCAAGAGGGAATTGAGAAGCAGTTGATTAGAAAGAAGGAACCAGAGCTCAATCTCCCATAGGCCTGGGTCAGTAAGTATGGAGGATCAACAAATTGAAGTGAATGCTCCTGACTTTTATACTTAAGTCAATTGTGAATCCCCAGTACCTGAGACTTGGAAACAAGGAGGGAAACTAACACTAGTGAGAGGCTGCATCCACCTGTAAGGACGAACCTGTCCTTGCAGCTGCCCATGAACATTTCTGGGCAGGTAAGGCTTTCCTTCCAAAAGAGCATTACTATATAATGGAGTCTATTCAATTCTCCACAGCAGGATAAAGAACACAATATTAGTGCCATATCATTTTTCCCCAATGTCTATGAAATATTTGAAGTGGAAATGGCTTTTTTCAACACCAGAGACCATGTGGGAAATGACCTGTGCAGAGGATAAGTTAACAGGCACAGTAGGGAATTTGATTACACCTTAGAATTTGACTGGCATGGACAGCTCACTCTGGGCTCTCCCTAACCTCTGGCAAGTGATTGAAATTGAATCTGTAAATGTTAATCAATATTTCAGGCCTATTAAATAAAGAAAGGCATTGTGAAAATCAAAGTACTGATGGCCAGTCTGGCTCTGTGATGTCTGTTCAGCTGTCAAAAGCATGAGATCTAGAATGAGAGAATATATTTTAATATAATTATTTCATATTTATATAAAATACAATGTCTCTGTTCTACCACAGTACATATAATACCAGTACATCAGAATATATTAAAGCACTTTAAACAGGAATATGCTTACTGTGAAAATACTGGGAATTAATATCCTTTAAGCATACTGAGGGAAAACATAAAATCATTTTGAGATAATCTTTCAATCACTCAAATTTTAGCAAAGAAGCTATTTCATACCATTCATACAGTCACCCCCCAACAAAAATAACACAGTCCAGGCATATGTAAGAGCTAAATGTAAGCCACAGAAGTGTAAAAGCATTAAATGAAAATACACCCCTGGAGCTTGGGACACTTCCCTAAAGAAGATACAAAATGGAATCCATGAAGGGAAAAAAATCTGAATAAATATAAATAAGAAATCTCTTCGTGAGGAAAGAATCCATAACAAAATTAAAATAATGCATATATTGTAAGAGAAAGTATTTTAAAACTATGCATCAACCAAAGGAATTATAGCTAAAGATGTATAAACAGTTCTAATAAATCAAATGAAATACAATAATCACTAAGGAAAAAATATAGGCAAAGAAATAAGTAATAAATGTAATACAGGGAAATGAGTTAAAATACATATGGGAAAATACTTTTCCTCATAAGTAACCAAAATTTTATTTTAACTGAATATAATTTATGTTTATTCCATGGACAAACATTAAATTGATCATTTCCATTATTGGCAAGGATATGAAGAAATGGACACTCCTAACTATTAATGTAAATGTAATTGACATAGCACTTTAGGACCATCAGAAATTAAAATGTTCATAACATCTCCTACTAATAATTTCACTCCTAGGGATATATTTTACAGACAAATGCACATAGATGAGCAAAATTCAAATGTGAAAGAAGTATTTATCGAATGAAAGCTAGGTGCTTGGCATGCTTCTAGAGGATATGATACAGAAAAAAAATACAGAAAACATACAGCAGAAAACACAACAGAGACAAATGTCTGCCCTGCCTAGGAGGAACACGCAGTAAATGCAAGACATATATATAACCTAGAATATATAATGCAGTAAGTGCTAAGTAGGATAATGATGTAGGAATCGAGTACAGAGATGCCTGGGGATTTGTTGCAATTTTAGATAAGATGTTCAAATAAGGCCTCCTGTGATGCCATTTGAGAAAATCTTTCAGAAGCAGAGAAAAGAAGCCATGTGGATATCAGGTGACTGAGCACCCTCGAAGAATGTGGTGTGTTTTAAAAACTGAATGCAGGTTCCCAGAGTCCAACTTTCCAAGTGAAAACAGTAAGTTTAATATGAGTAATATTAATTCTTTCAATCAACAAAAATGACTAATTTCTTAAATGTATGTGCAGAGAAAATATATATCTGATATTTATTTAATAAATATATCTAATAAATATGCATATACACATACACATATTTACTGCATTTTGAAAAATATCTTTAAATTGTCTACTTTTTAAAACCAAGACCACTTATGGGTCACCATTTCATTACTTTCAGTAGTGCGAGGACAGCTTGATTATTTTGAACATTGAAACCCTCAGTAACTTTGGCAATGACGCTGTCAGAAAAGACATCATCTCTTCATTTGAAAAATTCTCCATGAAAAGGAAAAGCATTGCTGTCTTCTCTCTTGTACTTCTAGGAAATCTGAGACAGAATACCGCCTTTCATTTAGCCTTTTTTTAGACATCTCATCTTTTATAGCCTCTAGGCAAAAACTCCAAGATTTCTTTTTTACTGAGCTACTGAAATTAAACTAATATTGCGGGTTGGAATCATTTTGAAATTATAATCGACTCCAGTAAACCAAGGAGTCCCTTACTTTGAGAAAAATTAGGGCAGGACTATGTTTATATGATAGTAGGAACATTAGATTGGGGCTTAAATTCATTCAGACTGGCTTCTTGGTTATCATTAAAAATCGATAATTGGGGAAATTACTATGTAGATGAGCTAGTTTTTCTAACCTGTCTGTAAGAAAATCAAAGCTTTCACTGTTCTACTTAGTATCAGAGCTGTAAATCTGCTTGGGAAAAGTTTTTCTAACTGCACTGTCTTAAAGAATGCAGTCCATTACCACCATTCCAGCTGGAGCCCTTACTCTTATTAGAAAAGATGCAGTAACTTTCTAATTGGCCTCCTCATTTCTGGTCATTCACAGTCACTTTGACCCTACACATCTCTGCCACATTAATTTTCTGGATCCACAATCCCCATTTAGCCTCTCCCAGGAACTTTCAGTATATTGCAAAATCACTACCTGTTTTGCCTCCTCAGTCTATTCTCTAAATATAATATCAATTGACTTGCATTTGTACTCTCAAGTTCTTGTTTTCTATTGGAAGATACTCTGAATCCCTCTCTGATGGTCAGGTTGAATTTTCCTTGAAGGACAATCTCTATAAAGTCATGTTTTCCAACAAAACTTGCTGGATTCTTCCAAATGATTACAATCATTCACAATTTAAGTTTAAATGGTAGTGTGCATATAACTCATGAAATTTATCATATTTTATTTGACTTTATAGCTATTTTCTAGAATGTTCAAGTTTTCTTAAAGTTCATACATTCCATGTATATATTGGTTCAGTACATTCTGCTACTTTACAAAATCCTCATTGAGAGTCTAGTACATTTCAAGACATATCACAGGCTTCCTATTCAATTTTGCTATAAATACCCTAGTTCACATTCTTGTTACATATTCAAATATTGATTTGATTTCATATAATAGTTGGTATATATGAAGGAGTACACTGAAGTCATAAAACATAGTAAAAAAATGAGCACCCATGAACTTACCTCACAGCTTAAGTAGAATATTATCAATACCTTAATTTTTTCCTATGTGTTTCTCTCATCTCATAACCTGCTTAGTTCCCCGAGGGAAACATCTCAACTTTTATAAAAATCATTCTTTGTTCTTATTTTCCATTTATTAAACATAAATCTATGCTTAACATAATATTTAGTCTCAGCATTTTTCCAGTTTATTGAAAATGGAATCAAACTCCATGTGTCATTCTGAAACTTGCATATCACATTCAATTCCATGGGCCACTTCTGCTTTATTGCTTCATTATTCTACTCTTATATGGACCTTGGGGTTGTTTTTAGTTTTCTAAACTATGATTTTGCTGTTATGAGCATTCAGTCTTGCATGTGTCTCTTGATGGACACACATAAGACTATCTCTAGGGCGCACACACACACACACACACACACACACACACACACACACACACAGGAGTGGAATTACTGAGGCACCGGGTGATAAGTATTCAAATTTAAAGGATAATGACAAACTGTTTTTGAAAGTAGTTGTACCACTTTTAAACTTGATCTCATAAGTTTATAAGTTCATAAGTTTATCTGTTTATAAGTTCACATTGACCCACATCCTAAAATATGGTATCATTAAATGTCTCAGTTTTTGACAATAATAGGTGCAAAATGGTGCCTCTTTGTGGTTTATATTTGTTTTACCAGATTACATCCAATATTGCTCCTACTTTATTCATCACTAGTCTCTTTCTGACATCCATTATATACTTATTACGACCCTTACAGCAGGGCAAGCAGGGTTTATGCTCTAGGTCCCGTCCCTCAGGGAGCCCTGGGCTTCGGCATGTCTTCCTTAAAGTTTTTCTAACTTCTTGTCTGTGGCGATGCACACAGGACAGAGTGCCCTAAGCCTGGACTGGGATCGTATGGGCCCTCGTCTTTGTTTCTTCCCTTTGAGGCATTCTCTGACCCTTTATACTGCATCATAGTCGTAGGTCGATCAGATCCTCCAAATAGCTCAGAATTGTTGCCTATGCTCTGGATTCCTAGGCTGGACCTCACTTTCAGGAGGATGGGCTAGTGATTGCTCCTGCTGGCTGGTGCAATATTCCTAAATGTGATCTCTTCCAACACTGATGGCACCCCTGCCTTCTACACCCTACCTCAGTGGGGAAGATAGACAAAGGGCCAGTGTGCAAAGCAAGAAGAGCAACCTCATTCACAAAGGAATATTCATTCCTCCTCTGGCACAGTGCAAAGACTAAGGAAGGCACAATGTCACTGCAACCATCAGGGGCAAGAGCAGCAATCAGAAAGGCCTGCTGGTTTTGTGAACAACAGTATGAAGACCCCTCAGCAGGGCTGCCTGGCACATGCCACAGAGCCTTTGGAAGAGTTGGGGGCCTTCTGTGTGGTGGTGTGGGGGTGCACAGCACTGACCCCCCCCCACCCTCGGGTGCTGTAGATCAGAAATAGCATGCCAACTAGAACATGCACAGAAGCAAGCGGATGCCCTGAGCCACGTGCATAGGCAGTGTGCCATTTGTAGCTTAGAACCCTGAGCCTGTACCATGTCCAGTGTGAATGAGTCACTCAAAATTACATCAGTACCATTCTGGTGGCCCAGGATGACATGATGTGAGAGCCTCCCTTTGCTATTCTAACTTAGGCTCTTTCCTTTTCCAGTTTAAGCATATGCATTTGTTACTTTTGGTAATTTTCCATGTCCTTTTTTATAATGTTGAGTTTTTTTGAGATTTTCAACTTGACTTCTTTCTGCTCACGTGTAGCAGAGATATTATTCTGTGAATCACTATGTCTCTGATAACTCCACTACCCAGACCTATACTGGTGTGTTTTGCTACTTCTAGTTCATGGTTCATTTTGCTCACTTTTTCAAGTATTAGTTTTTCTTATTCTGACAGACCTTTTTATTTGAAGCATTCTTTTCTAGATATAATTTAAGGGTATGATCGGTAGGTTTAGATTTATTTCTGCCAGATGCTGAAGGGCTCTAACAATTAGGGATCACCTTCACTTCTAGGATCGGAAGTTTCTGAAATAGGGCTGCAGTCTTAACTAGGACACCTCTATATCTGGTTTATTCTTTTTTTCTATGGTGTGACTTTCAGGGCCCTCACATAAAGCATGTGAGACTTACCAAAACCCACACTTTTGCTAGCTCCATATTCAAACTTTTGTTCTCCTAACACTGGAATTCATCAAAAAACTTCTTAGGAGTTTCCTCAGTGAGCTTTTTCAGATTGGCAAACACCCCCAGGGAAAAAAATCATCCCCAAATGTCAGATTTGTTTCTCTGGTTCTCAGCTGCCTCCCTAGATCTTGCCTTAGAAAATATTTCCTTGGTTTCTTTATTGGGAGAATTGTCCCGAATTATGGAGCCACCACAATACAGAAGTATTTATTTTTCTAGGAAAAGTTTGAGAAGTAGTTTTTTTCCTCTCCAGAATAATCAATCAAAAACGGAAGTTCAGGATTTTTAGATTGCTTGCCTGAGGTCACAAAGTGGTAAAAGGTGGAGCCATGACTCGAACCATGTCTTTGGATATTTATTATGCATGATTTTCTCTAAACCTGACTTATTCCCATAATACTTCAGGTGCTCATTCCTTTGGTTAACTATGTTTATGTACAGCCCTATTACCAGACTTTCTAAGTTGTCTAAATTGTACTTATCCTATCTTTATTGTAATCACATATCTTTATTCCATGTCTTATTTACCTTTTTACTTATTTATCCATTTTTTAGTGTGTGCCCATTGTGAGGCTGGTAATATATAAGAACAGTATCTAGTAAAGTCCTAGATCCACAATGATGCCAATAAATACTTGTTGAATGGTTGAATGACTGTTAAAAATATAGGGGATATAATACAATGATGGGGTCATTAATTTAGAGAATTACTTTGATTTTACGGATTTCCCCAGATATACTGATCATTAGTGTGGAATCAGAGAGTGAGTTAGGCAAGAGGGAAGATTGGTCAGGAGGGACAATAATTAATTCACTTTATCTTAATCTCTCAATTTAGAAATAAAAAAACCATAATGGAGTATTTATAACCATAGATCTTATAAGTGATGGAAATGTTAATAAATTGGAAGACCAGATGACATATTCTGAAACTGTGTCAAATGATGTCAGAACAATTGGTTTATTTCATCAGCTCAGTGAACCATTCTATCAATGTAATGTATACCTCATAAGAGATGTATTCACTTTTCTTTTGCATTACCTGCTTTGACCTTGAGTGTTCAGAGCTCCAAACTCTCAGTGTTATATTAATAACAAGTATATCCAATTTAAATATCATATACAGAACATGCATTTTAAAAATTCAAATTCCCAACATCCAAAAGACAAGAAACAATAAATGCTAGCAAGGATGCAGAGAAACGGGAAGCCTCCTACACTGTTGGTGGCAATGTAAATTGGTTCAATCATTCTGGAAAGCAATGGAGATTCCTCAAAAACTAAAAATAAAAATACCATTTGACCCAGGAATTCCACTCCTAGGAATTTACCCAGAGAAAACAAGATCCCTGAATCAAAAAGACATATGTACCCCTATGTTTATCACAGCACTATTTACAATAGCCAAGATACGGAAGCAACCTAAGTGTCCATCAGTAGATGAATGGATAAAGAAGATGTGGTACATATGCACAATGGAATATTATTCAGCCATAAGAAGAAAACAAATCCTACCATTTGCAACAACATGAATGGAGCTAGAGGGTATTATTCTCAGTGAAATAAGCTAGGTGGAGAAATACAAATACCAAATGACTTCACTCATTTGTGGAGTATAACAACAAAGCCAAACTGAAGGGACAAAATAGCAGATTTATAGACACCAAGAAAGGATTAATGGTTACCAAATGGGAGGGCTTAGGAAGGGTGGGTATGGAGGGAGAAGAGGAATAAGGGGCACTATAATTGGCAATCATAATATAGGTAGGTCACAGGGAAGGCAGTACAGCATGGAGAAGACAAGTAATGAATGACTCTATAGCATCTTACTACGCTGATAGACAGTGACCACAATAGAGGGGTGATGACTTGATAATATGGGTGAATGTTGAAAACACAGTGTTGTTCATTGAAACCATCTTAAGATTGTATATCAATGATACTTTAATTAAAAAAATCAAATTCGCTGATTTTTACCCTTTGTTAAAGTAAAGCTTGTAGGAAAAAGAAGTGTCTGAGCCAAATATTTGTCATAAGACTCCGCCCTAACTTTCTCTGAGAATCTTAATCCCTTTCCCTGAGGCATTTCAAAGTCATGGGGGATGCTTAGCAATCAAGCTTCATCTAATTGCAGATTTTCTTTACACTGTTTCAGTTTGGTGTTGCTTTCTGTTCCAATCCTGTGTCTTACTTGTTTCCATATTTTTTAATCACACATTTTTCCTTCCATGATTTACTTGCTAACACACTATTTAATTCTTTGTAAGTGTTCTTTGTTGCTTTATTGGATATTTGCACTAGTAGCCTCTTGATAAATTCAGATATCCAGAAATCTAAGAGGAATTATGAATTTAAGTGTGAGAGTTAGCATCTTTGTATATAGAGTTGATGAATTTCTCAGTTAGGGAATAATCTATTTTTAGAGAAGGCTAAAAATAATAACTAATTTGGAAAATACATGTTGGTTTTATGCTAAATTTAGGAAAAGCTGTGAATGACCTGGCGCTACCTGATTTACTTGTCCATCTTTTTCACATTACTTGCAGCAATGATATTCAAAGTGGTGAGTGTTCATCCTAATGTGCACACAAGGTGAGCCATTGGTGTGCAGAGTGCAAACTTGAGAACGTCTTTTCATATTTTTATCATCTCATCCCTTACAATTTTGCATTTTCTCTGTATTGAATACCAGAGAGTGCTGCATCTTTGTTCAATAGATTAAAAAAACCAAATATCACGAAAACCGTTTCATGTGGGTAACCTTCAGAAAGAAGGGGCAGTTGTAGAATATTAATATATTTGGTGAAATTGTTTAAACACCATAAGAGGTTTTGTGTCTATGTAGGAAGAATCTATGTATATTTTTTACTTCAAAAAGCTGTCAGTGGAACTCTGATGACACTTACTGTCAAACTTATCATGCCTCAATTATGTTAACACCTTTTGAAGTTTTCTTTTTAACATGAAAAACAAAATTTATTATAAAAGGTCTCTGCATAAGCTGAAAATATTCAAAGGCCTCCAATGGGCTGCTCTTAAGAGAACTGTAAGCAGGGGAAAACTTTATATTCATACTGTGAGCAACTTCGTCTCACTTTGCTTTTGAATAAATGACAAGAAGAAGTGCAACTTGAAGGATATGCATCCATCACATAAAGACTTTACAGCATCTGAACCGGTCCTTTCAGGGCTCCCTGAAAAGCCCCTCCAAGTCTCCAGTAAGATCCTCCCAGCTCCTCAAGCATGGTGCTGCCATCTTTTACTATTCCAGTTGTAGTCAATTTGCTGGTACGTTCTGTTTTATACATTACATTGTTCTTGAACCTACTTTTCTAGCTTTCCATTGCTACACACCATTTGCTCTTTTCTTATTCTCCAAAACATCTACCAGATGGTGAAGACAGACTCTTTTCTCCTTGCTGTAATTTAGTTTCTTTCTCATCCAAATCTTAATGGCCAAGAGGCTGAAACTGCCAGTTATATTTAGATCTGTGCATGTTCTATGAATTATACCTCTCTACATCTATTAATATCCATGAGCCATGCTATGCTCATCGATCAGTGTTGCTCACCTTATGTACCTACTTGATAGAGTGAATTCATGCACATGTGTGTGTGTGTGTGTGTATGTTACCCTTTTCTCATAGTCACGTCGAACAAGATTGTACACACTACTTTCCAATCTTTTGCCTTCTCATCACACCCAATTATTTTCTTCCTTGGACCCCACTTATCATGACTTCCCTATAAAGTCTGTTTTCAATTTTTCTGGTAATTCTGCATTTTCTGCTTTGGTATCTGACTTAAGAAGGATGTAAATACATTAAATATGAGGAATTAGTCCTCAAGCAAAGAATACCATCCTTTTTTACATATTTTGAGTTTAGAGAGCAAATGTATCCATGGGACATTGTATTTCATACATACCTGTCATTGTGCCACAGACCATACAAATATATTTTTGGCCTCTTGGTCCAATGCTTTGCAAGTTCTCATTTGAGTTGGGCATAAGTGGATTTACGCTACACTTAAAATTCAACTATAAAGTAGTACACCTCAAAAATCTCTCCTTTGCCACATTTTGTCATATCCACCATTTGGCAAGAAGGTATTGTGCACTTTTAAATATTCAGTTTCCTAGCCCTCCAATAAGCAAGCATTTATAAACCATTTTCCTGTTAGAATATACGTGTGTCCTGTTGGTTAACCCCATTAATTTCTTGAGGTGGATGACTTATATTTTCTGTATGTCTGATTCAGGTGTTAGTCTCACAGACCAGAAATGACAAAGTATTACTAGTCTTTCCTCTTGTATCTATCATGTATATAATTAATCATGATAGTTTTTCACACTTGCAAATATAGGCCTACAACACAACTTTGTTGGAGCTACTGGTCTGTTTATCAGAGTGACATGTGAATTAACATTTTATATCTTTGTCATAGGTGTTATGTTATCCAGAAATGCATCTCCTAAAATATATATTTACTAAATGTAAAAGTAGCATTTACATTTATGGGTAAGGGCAGCTTACCGTATTAAGAGTTTTATTCCTTATATGTTTTTGAAAATATGTTTTATATTCTAGGTTTGTAGATAGATAAGAGGAAGCATGGGCTTTCTCTGTTTCTCATGGCCTCTCCTACACTTTCTGTCATACTAGTCTGGGGACACGAAGTTTTAATTTTTTAAAAATTTCCAACAGCCATTAGGCCAGACACCCAATTTTCATTTAAATTAATGCAAACACAAACAGAAAAAGAATAAGCAGAATATATGGAAATCTTCTCAGTGTCTTTTCCTACTCCTCTCTCTCCTTTCTTCTTCCATGTATTCATTAAAGAAAAAACAACTTTTAAAAATAATTTTGCAAACAGGAATGAGTTTGTGGTGAAAATGCTAATAGTGAGTCAATTCTTTTCTCCAGAATAGGTGTATTTGCTTTAGGTTATACAGTTCAAAAACCTAAAATACAGGAAATATCTGATGGAAAGGATTACCACTGCGTCATCTGGGACATGCTTTTATTTCAGCTTTCAGGATAAATTATAAGTTAGAGGAAACTAGAGAAATCCTCTAACTTCTGATTTCCCTTTTAATGAAGGCAATCATGGAGAAAATTATGATCATTATCTAGGATACTCATTTAGATAACACAACTATAAGAAGTAGCTACTTGACACATATTTTTCTGAGAAAGGTCCAGTAATACCTACCATGCAGTACATTATTCTCTTCTCAAAGAAAAACAATCAAAAAGATTTTCACAAGAAATTAAAGAAGCAGGGTCCAACTACCCCAAAGGCCTTCAGAATGTCTTTTAGACTTGAAGTGTGCCTCGAATATTTTGCCCCTATTTCTTCAAAAGGGAGGAATGAGAAAGACTTCATTATGAATGCCACTGAAGAACCAGATTATGGGTATATGAATGATCAAAAGGCACAATTTATTTATACCTTGTAAAGTTTTATGTTATTGTTGTTGTTTATTTGTTTTCCAACATATTAGTACTTGGTATTTGCAACTTAAAAACATGCACATATGTATGCTCCTGTCTTTGGAAGACCAATCATGGGGGTCAACATCTTGAAATATTATTCTAGCTGTAAGTTGTTGGTAGTCTGTATCAGTTACCTACTACGATGTAACAAATAACCTCAAAGCTTAGTGGCTTAAAACAAAAATGATTTATCTTTTTCTTATGATTCTGTGGGTTAGGAATTTGGGTAGGGTAGGTCCACATTACTTATGCCCCACCTGGTGTTACCCATGTTACGCTCGTTCAGATACATTCAGATAGAAGCTGGGCAGAAATGACAACTCTAGTAACCAGTTTGTACTTACTACATTCTACCTGGAGATCTCTTTGATCAGATTCACATGTTCATTAGGTATGTCTATTATATTTTTATCTTCCATGTTATTGCTGCGGTATAGCCTTCTCTACCCTCCTACAGCAATTTCTTCACTGTATTTCAAACCCCTGTTTGAACAATCTCTTTACTTTTCTTGAGGCTTCTACCCATTTCCCTACAAAGCCATTAACACATATTTTAGGATTTTGTTATGGCAGCAACCTATTTCTGGTAGCAATTTTTATTGCATTCATCTAATTCTGGGTAAAAATCAACCTCAAATCTTGATGACATTAAATAGCACAACAATTTATTATTTCTTATGAATCTTTTATTAGGAACTCGCGTTGGGCTCAGTTAGGTGGTCCTTGAGCTCCACTTGGCATTGGCAAGGGGCACTTTATCAGCTGCATTTAGATGGCAGTTGCACTAGGCTGGAAGATCCACATGTCTGGTGCCTCAGGGCTTCTCCATGGGGGATTTTTGAATGATTGAGAAATAATTTATTTATACCTTGTAAAATTTTACGTTATTGTCATTCTTTATTTGTTTTCCAACTTAATAGTACTTGGCATTTGCAACTTAGAAGGCATGCACATATGTATGCTCCTGTCTTTGGAAGACCAGTCACGGGGGCCAGCATCCTGAAATAGTCTTCTAGCTGGAATTTGTTGGTAGTCTGTAGCGGCTACCTACTGCTATGTCCCTCTCTCTGCTTCCTGTCTCGTCATATAATAGTGTAGCTCAAGCTTCTTTACATCATGGCAGCACATTCCACCAAATAGTAGAAAAGCAGAAGATGGCACACCACTTAAAAGCTAGGTACAGTGTCAAAGCAGGTCACAGTTCCAAGCCATGTTCAAGAGGAGAGAAACAGACTTCTCTTCTTGATGAGAAAAGAGACAGGCATGCACATAATGGGAAGGTAGGATTTGTTAACAGCCATCTTCAGAATGTGCTCTACCATATGAGGCTTCTGATTTCTCCACATCTTTGCCTTTGACTGGGTAAGTGATGCATTTTGTACTAAAATTTTAGTGTGTGGTTTTTGGTCAAAAAGTGAATGAGGTTGTTGCTAGTGTGGTTAAATTAACTTCTGTAACAACTCCCCAAATAACTTTGGCTTCATAAAATAAAGACTTTTTCTTTTTTCTTTATACATCAGAGTATAATGTGGATGATGGAATGGCAGGGTGAGCAGGAAGTGGTGACCAAGAAACCTCTTGCATATGACTGGTTCTGCCATCCTTTCTATAGAGAAAGTCACACTGCCATCATAGAGGGCTATTTGGGAAGCATTAGGTGATAGCCCGTAAATGGCATGACCTTTTTCCCACATTTCATTTCTCAAGATTCAGTCATCTTTCTCACTTCATTGCAGGGGAGGTTGGGGAAATATAATCTTGCTGAGTGCAAAAGAGGAAAAGAAAATTAAATGGAAGGACACATTAGATTTTCTCTAATACCACATGCATGTTATAAATAAGGACTAAACAATTGTATTTAAACATGTTCTTGATAATAGGAACTTTGGTGTCTAATGTTGACTCATAGAAACTCATTGTGTGATTCTGGAATAGTCATTAAGAATTTCTGGTGAAGCAGATTTTCATTCTTAAGTTAGCTCTAGCATTCACATGGTTTATATTTCTTTTTATTGTTGTTTTTTTGTGTAAAAGAATCTTTAAAATTCACATTACTATATTAGAATTTAATGATCTCTGGAATTTTTAAATAATCTATTGCATGCATTAAAAAAAAACAAAATCTTCTATGATATGCTTTATGTTCTTAAAACTACCCTAAATCTGATGTTTAAACTATTACTATAATAGAAAGTAAGATTATGTGGCCACATTTAAAGTTTATTAGATTATTTCACACTAAACTGCTGTTTGCAATACAGATTGTAACCTGATTGTTCATAAATATATTTACCAAGATTTTAAACTGGTGTTATTAGCTTCATAAATACTGAAATCTTCCTTGGCATTATAATATTCTGTAGTGTAAATCTTGTATATTCAAATTTTATAGGCATATATGTTGTATGGATCATACTGTTATTACCAGAACGCTAGGCAGTAACTGTTGGACATAAATTTTGCTCTTATACAGATTCAAACTTTACTTTTTTAAGAAACTTTTTATTTGCAGATAGACAAATTAAAGTTTTTTTATATTCATGTGCTACACATAGTCTAGGAAGTATGTTGTATTTTTGTTTTTTAAAGATAACATTTTCATATTCATATTTCTTTTAGAATGGCAAGCACTTATTAATGCATCTCTTTTGATTTCTACTTTTATTTAAACTAGATATGCTTAATTTATCTTTTTTTATCTTGTCTTCACAATTCCACTCTCCCATTATAGTCTCAGAACTTAACCAAATAGCAAAACAGTGATTCATATTAATGTGGATATGAGGTAGAAAAGGTAGTGATATAACCAAATAGCAATAATTTGAGATAAATTTTTACTTTATACACAAAAGTACTTGCTCTTAAATCACATATGATCTAGTCTTAAAAAATAAAGATAATATTGAACTAGAAGTCAACCTATTGTAAAGTATATTTTGTATTTATTTATTTTTATTCCTTGCCCTGTGACCTACTGTAAAGTTTATTAAATACAGAGTACTAAGCATTATTGCCTATGGTTCTGTTGCTTCTATAACAGAGCTCACACTCATCTACAACATGAAAAAGGAAAATTACAATGGAAATTCAGCTGTGACTTAACTTACCACCTATATGTGTTGATAATGTAATTTTCAATCTTTTAATTGTTCCAGAGTTAAGGAAAGTGAGGCAAGCCTGAACCCTCAGTGTTGTTCATAAGACAATTCTGCTTGTCTTTTGATGTTCTGATAATCTATAATAATATAATATGGTTTGTTTATTTTTTCACTTATGATGAATAATACTCAGTAGAACTTGGGAATCTAGGAGTACATACCTTTGAGTTCTGGGAATTTGTGGGTTCTTATTTATTTAATGATTATTTCTTACCTATTTCCCATGTTCTACCTTTCCATAATTCCTATCAATGTAATGTTTCCTCCATTATTCACACCCAAGATTTTTTATCTTTTTCTTCTTGTTTTCTCTTCGTCTCTTACTTTTCAAGAAATTTCCTTAGTTTTATATTACAACTTTCTTTTTTTTTAGGTATTATTGATATACACTCTTATGAAGGTTTCACATGAAAAAACGATGTGGTTATTACATTTACCCATATTATCATGTCCCCATGCATACCCCAATGCAGTCACTGTCCATCAGTGTAGTAAGATGCCACAGATTCACTATTTGCCTTCTCTGTGCTACACTGTTATCCCCGTGATCCCCAACACCATGTGTCCTAAACATAATACCGTCAATCCCCTTCTCCCTCCCTCCGTACCTGCCCTCCCACACCTCTCCCCTTTGGTAACCACTAGTTCCTTCTTGGAGTCTCTGAGTCTGCTGCTATTTTGTTCCTTCAGTTTTGCTTCATTGTTATACTCCACAAATAAGGGAAATAATTTGGCACTTGTCTTTCTCCACCTGGCTTATTTCACTGAGCATAATATTCTCCAGCTCCATCCATGTTGTTGCAAATGGTAGGATTTGTTTCTTTCTTATGGCTGAATAGTATTCCACTGTGTATATGTACCACCTCTTCTTTATCCATTCATCTACTGATGGACACTTAGGTTGCTTCCATATCTTGGCTATTGTAAATAGTGCTGCGATAAACACAGGGGTGTTTATGTCTTTTTGAATCTGAGAAGTTGTATTCTTTGGGTAAATTCCAAGGAGTGGGATTCCCGGGTCAAATGGTATTTCTATTTTTAGTTTTTTAAGGAACCTCCATACTGTTTCCCCCAATGGTTGAACTAACTTACATCCCCAATAGCAGTGTAGGAGGGATCCCCTTTCTCTGCATCCTCACCAGCATTTGTTGTTCTTAGTATTTTTGATGCTGGCCATCCTTACTGGTGTGAGGTGATATCTCATTGTGGTTTTAATTTTTATTTCCCTGATGATTAGTGATGTGGAGCATCTTTTCATGTGTCTGTTGGCCATCTGAATTTCTTCTTTGGAGAACTGTCTCTTCATATCCTCTGCCCATTTTTAAGTGGGTTATTTTCTCTTTGGGTGTTGAGGCGTGTTAAGTTCTCTATATATTTTTGTTGTTAACCCCTTATAGGATATGTCATGTATAAATATATTCTCCCATACTGTAGGATGCCTTTTTGTTCTGTTGCCGTACAGAAACTTTTTAGTTCGATGTAGTCCCATGAGTTCATTTTTCCTTTTGTTTCCCTTGCTTGAGGAGATGCGTTCAGGAAGAAGTTGCTCATATTTATATTCAGGAGATTTTTGCCTATGTTGTCTTCTAAGAGTTTTATGGTTTCATGACTTACATTCAGGTCTTTGATCCATTTCAAGTTTACTTTTGTGTATGGGATTAAACAATAACCCAGTTTCATTCTCTTACATGTAGCTGTCCAGTTTTGCCAACATCTGCTGTTGAGGAGGCTGTCATTTCCCCATTGTATGTCCATGGTTCCTTTATCATATATTAATTGACCATATATGATTGGGTTTATATCAGGGCTCTCAAGTCTGTTCCATTGGTCTATGGGTCTGTTCTTGTGCCAGTACCAAATTGTCTTGATTACTGTGGCTTTGTAGTAGAGCTTGAAGTTGGGGAACATAATCCCCCCAGCTTTATTCTTCCTTCTCAGTATTGCTTTGGCTATTCATGGTCTTTTGTGGTTCATATGAATTTTAGAACGATTTTCTCTAGTTTGCTGAAGAATGATTTTGGTATTTTGATAGGGATTGCATTGAATCTGTAGATTGCTTTAGGCAGGATGGCCATTTTGACAATATTAACTCTTCCTATCCATGGGCACGGATGTGTTTCCATTTATTGGTATCTTCTTTAATTTCTCTCAGGAGTGTCTTTTAGTTTTCAGAGTATAGGTCTTTCACTTCCTTGGTTAGGTTTATTCCTAGGTATTTTATTCTTTTTGATGCAACTGTGAATGGAATTGTTTTCCTGGTTTCTCTCTCTGCTAGTTCATTGTTAGTGTATAGGAATGTCACAGATTTCTGCATATTAATTTTGTGTCCTGCAACTTTGCTGAATTCAGATATTAGATCTAATAGTTTGGAGTGGGTTCTTTAGGGTTTTTTATGTATAATATCATGTCATCTGCAAACAGGGACAGTTTAACTTCTTCCTTGCCATCTGGATGCCTTTTATTTCTTTGCGTTGTATGATTGCCATGGCTAGGACCTCCAGAACTAGGTTGAATAGAAGTGGGGAGAGTGGCCATCCTCGTCTTTTTCCTGATCTTAAAGGAAAAGCTTTCAGCTTTTCGCTGTTAAGTATGATGTTAGCTGTGGGTCTGTCTTATATGGCCTTTATTATGTTGACATACTTGCTCTCTATACCAATTTTGTTGAGAGTTTTTAACATGAATGGATGTTTAATTTTGTCAAATGCTTTTTCACCATCTATGGAGATGATCGTGTGGTTTTTGTCCTTCTTTTTGTTCATGTGGTGAATGATACTTATTTTCTAATATTGTACCATCCTTGCATCCCTAGAATAAATCCTTGATCATAATTGATGATCTTTTTGATGTATTTTTGAATTTGGTTTGCTAATATTTTGTTGAATATTTTTGCATCTATGTTTATCAGGGATATTGATTTGTAATTTTCTTTTTTGGTGGGGTCTTTGCCTGGTTTTGGTATTAGAGTGATGCTGGCCTCACAGAATGAGTTTGGAAGTATTCCCTCTTCTTCTACTCTTTGGAAAACTTTAAGGAGGATGGGTATTATGTCTTCACTAAATGTTTGATAAAATTCAGCATTGAAGCCATCTTGTCCAGGGGTTTTGTTCTTAGGTATGTTTTTGATTACCAGGTGAATTTTGTTGCTGGTAATTTGTCTGTTCAGATTTTCTGTTTCATTCTGGGTCAGCCTTGGAAGGTTGTATTTTTCCAGAAAGTTGTCCATTTCTTCTAGGTTATCCAGTTTGTTAGCATACAATTTTTCATAGAATTCTCTAATAATTCTTTGTATTTCTGTGGTGTCTGTCATGATTTTTCCTTTCTCATTTCTGATTCTGTTTATGTGAGTAGACTCTCTTTTTTTCTTGATAAGTCTGGCTAGGGGCTTATGTATTTTGTTTATTTTCTCAAAGAACTGGCTCTTGCTTTCATTGATTCTTTCTATTGTTTTATTCTTCTTGATTTTATTTATTCCTGCTCTAGTCTTTATTATGTCTCTCAGTCTACTGACTTTGGGCCTCCTTTGTTCTTCTTTTTCTAGTTTCATTAATTGTGAGTTTAGACTGCTCTTATGGTATTGTTCTTCCTTCCTGAGGTAGGCCTGTATTGCAATATACTTTCCTTTTAGCATGGCCTTCTGTGCATCCCATGGATTTTTCGGTGTTGAATTACTGTTGTCATTTGTCTCCATATATTGATCTGTTTTTATTTGGTCATTGATCCATTGGTTATTTAGGAGCCTGTTGTGAAGCCTCCATGTGTTTGTGGGAATTTTCATTTTCTGTGCATAATTTATTTCTACTTTTGTACCTTTGTGGTCTGAGAAACTGGCTGGTACAGTTTCAATCTTTTTGAAATTACCAAGGCTCTTTTTGTGACCTAGCATATGGTCTATTCTTGAAAATGTTCCATGTGCACTTGAGAAGAATGTGTATTCTGATGCTTTTGGGTGTAGAGTTCTGTAGATGTCTGTTAGGTCCATCTGTTCTAATGTGTTGTTCAGTGCCTCTGTCTCCTTACTTATTTTCTGCCTTGTTTATTAGTCCTTCAAAGTGATTGGAGTATTGAAGTCTCCTAGAATGAATGCATTGCATTCTACTTCACCTTTTAATACTGTCAGTATTTGTTTCACATGTGTAGGTGCTCCTGTGTTGGGCACATAGATATTTATAATGGTTATATCTTCTTAATGGATTGACCCTTTTCTCATTATGTAATGTCCTTCTTTGTGTCTCACGACTTTCTTTGTTTTGAAGTCTATTTTGTCTGATACTAGTAAGGCAACTCCTGCTTTTTTCTCACTATTAGTTTCATGAAATATCTTTTTCCATCCCTTCACTTTTAGTCTGTGGTTTAAAGCGAGTGTCTTGTAGGCAACATATAGATGGATCTTGTTTTTTTATCCATTCAGTGCCTCTATGTCTTTTGATTGGTGCCAGTCCATTTACATTTAGGGTGATTATCGATAGGTATGTTCTTATTGCCATTGCAGGCTTTAGATTCGTGGTTATCAAAGGTTCAAGGTTAACTTCCTCACTATCTCAGAGCCTAACTTAACTCACTTAATATGCCATTACAAACATAATCTAAAGGTTCTTTTTTTTTCTCCTCCTTTTTCTTCCTCCTCGATTCTTTATATATTAGGTATCATATACTGTACTGTTTGTCTATCCCTTCATTGACTTTGCAGATAGTCAATTTAGTTTTGCATTTTCTTAGTAATTAGCTGTTCTACTTTCTTTACTGTGGTTTTATTATCTCTGGTGACAGCTATTAAACCATAGGAACACTTCCATCTATAGCAGTCCCTCCAAAATACACTGTAGATATGGTTTGTGGGAGGTAAGTTCTCTCAGCTTTTGCTTATCTGGAAATTGTTTAATCCCTCCTTTAAATTTAAATGATAATCTTGCCTGATAAAGTAATCTTGGTTCAAGGCTCTTCTGCTTCATTGCATTAAATACATCATGCCACTCCCTTGTGGCCTGTAAGGTTTCTGCTGAGAAGTCTGATGATAGCCTGATGGGCTTTCCTTTGTATGTGATCTTATTTCTCTCTCTGCCTGCTTTTAATAGTCTGTCCTCATCCTTGATCTTTGCCATTTTAATTACTATATGTCTTGCTGTTGTCTTCCTTGGGTCCCTTGTGTTGGCAGATCTGTGCATCTCCATGGCCTGAGAGATGATCTACTTCCCCAGATTGGGGAATTTTTCAGCAATTACCTTCTCAAGACACTTTCTATCCCTTTTTCTCTCTCTTCTTCTTCTGGTACCCCTATAATGTGAATATTGTTCCGTTTGGATTGGTCACACAGTTCTCTCAATATTCCTTCATTCTTAGAGATTCTTTTTTCTCTCTGTGCCTCAGCTTCTTTGTATTCCTCTTCTCTAGTTTCTATTTCATTTATCTTCTTCTCCACCACATCTAATCTTCTTTTAATACCCTCCATTTTGCTCTCCAACAATTGGATCTCCGACTGGAATTCATTCCTGGGTTCTTGAATATCTTTCCATACCTCCATGAGCATGTTAATGATTTTTATTTTGAACTTCCTTTCAGGAAGATTCATGAGGTTGATGTCATTTAAGTCTTTCTCAGCAGTTGTATTAATAATTCTACTTTGAACCAGGTTCCTTTGGTGTTTCATATTTGTATATGGCTCCCTCTAGTGCCCAGAAGCTCTACTCTCTGGAACTGCTCAGCCCTCAAGCAATGTCGCAGGTTCCAGGGGAGTGGTATTTGTGCCTGTGGGGAGGAAAGAGCTGTTTCCTGCTTCCCGGCTCCTATGCCTGTCTCCACTGCCTGAACCAGTGGGCTGAGCACACAGGTATAAGCCTCTATGCTTTGCGTTTGTAGTTGCTGTAGATAGATCTTCCCCCTGGCTGGCCTAATGCCTGGGTAGGGTTGGCCAGTTTGGAAGCCAGGTGGGGCTGGCTGGGAGAAAGACGCAGTAGGCTGTGCATCACAAAGGGCGTCCTTGGAGATGTGTAGCCAGCCAGGGAGCTGGCGCACCTGAAGAACACGAAAGTTCCCAACCTCCTGGGCAGAGTGCACCTGGACAATTTTTTGTATCTGTCCTTTCTCCTGAGCAGTAAGCTCTGTGCAATTCTTGCCCCTTTAGCAGCCCTCTTGCTGTTAGGAAGTCTCTCAGACTGCCCACCTTTCTTTTGTTCCAGAATGGCCGGATATGGATCCCTGCTTTCCACAAGTGGCTGGAATCTCAGTATCTCCAGGAATTCTGCCTGTCTTAGCTTTCCTACACCCTACTCACAAGCATACCGTGCAAGCTCCATGAAATGTAGGTTTGTGCTCCCAGAGCAGGTCTCTGGAGTTAGGTATTCAGCCGTTCCATGCCTCCACTCCCTCCCCGCTCCGTTTCTCTTCCTCTACCAGTGAGCTGGGGTGAGGGAAGGGCTTGGGTCCCGCGGGGCCGTAGCTTTGGTATGTTACTCTGTTCCGTGAGGTCTGCCCTTTTCTCCAGGTGTATGCAGTTTGGCGCAGTCCTCTCTTCTGTTGCTCTTTCAGCAGTAGTTTTATTAATTATATTTTTATTATATGTGGTTTTAGGAGGAAGTCTCTGTCTCACCTCTCATGCCGCCATCTATAATCCTCCCAGATGTGTTACAACTTCTTAAAAGTGAGGGAACTATATCCTTAACTTTTTATTTTGAAATATTTATAAGTTCATAAAAGTTGCAAAGATAATATAAGACGTACCATTCATCCTGCTTCTCCCACTGGTTACATCTTACCTAATTAAAGTATAATATCAAACCAGGAATTCAGCATTGGTCAATGTGTACATATAGTTCTATATCATTTTACCAGTTGTGTAGATTCATGTAACTGCCATCACAATCAAGATACAGATTTATTCCATCACCACAAATATTACTCTTGTGCTACCCATTTATAGCTACACTTATCTGCCCCCCACAACCCAGATACATACAACTCCCACCATCCCTTTGCTTATCAACCATTAAATTGCTTTCCAACTGTGTAATTTTGACAATTGAGAATGTTATATAAATGGAATCTACAGTATATGATAGGCATTTTTTTCAAGACAGGCATTTTTTTCTCACTATGGCAACCATCTATGTTATTGAGTGTATCAATAGTTTATTTATTTTAATTGCTGAACAGTATCCCATGGTATGGGTGTACCACAATTTGTTTAGCTATTCTATTAAGGGAGATTTTAATTGTTTACAGTTTTGGGTTATTATATATAAAGTTTCTGGGAATAATATTGTTTTGGTGTGAAGGTAAGTTTCCATTTCTATAGGATAGCACATGAGCGAAATTTCTAGGGTATATGATAAGACTATGTTTAGTTTCTTAAGAAACTGCCAAATGAACTTCCAGAGTGGCAGTACCATGTTACGTCCCCACGCATATTCATGATGAACCTATTTCTTTGCAAATAACCAAGAATTTGGTATTTTTATTATTTCTTTTTATTTTAGTGATTCTAATATTGAGTAGTGGTGAACATTTTTCACATGCTTATGTGCCATCTGTCTAACCATTCAAGTGAAATGTCTCTGTCTTTTGCCTATTTGCTAATTGGATTAAATGTGTGTGTATGTGTCAGGGGGTCTTGGAGGGTTACTGTTGAGTTTTGAGAGTTCTTTTTATATTCTAGATGAGTCCTTTGTCATTTTTGTGGTTTGCAAATATTCCTGTCAGTAACTTATCTCTTCATTCTTTTAATAGATTCTTCATAGAGAAAAGATTGTCCTTTTGATGAGTTCCAATTTACTGATTTTATTCTTTTATGGCCCACATTTTGGTGTCATGTTTAATATCTCTTCACCAAGTCCTTGGTCCAAAGAATACATTCTATATTATCTTCTAAAATGTCTATAATTTTACATTTAAATTTATGATCCATTTTGAGTTAATTTTATTATAAGGTGTAACGCTTAGGTTAAAGTTCATTTTTATTGCCTATGGATGTCCAATTGCTTCAGCACTATTTGTTAAAAAAAATACTATTCTTACTCTATTGAATTGCTTTCTCTCCTTTGTCAAAAATTAGTTCACTGTCCTTGTACAGACAATTCTTTATTCTGTTCTATTGACCTATGGGTCTACCCTACTACAAATAACTCACAGTCTTATTTACTGTAGCTACATAGTAATCTTCAAGTTGGCTAACTGATTCTTGTCCACTTTATTATCCTTTTCAGAATGTTATAGATATTCTACTTTGTTTGCATTTCCATATAAATTTTAGTTTTCTAAACTTGCCAAAAACTATTTCTAGGGCTGTAACAGGAATTACATTAAGCCTGTGTATCAACTTGGGAGATAATTTTTTTCTTTATTATGTTGAATCTTCCAATCTATGAATGTGGTATGTCTCTCCACTTATTTAAATTTTCTTTCATTAGCTTTTGGTAGTTTTCAGTATATGACACCTGTACGTTTTGTTAGAGTACTTCTAAGTATTTCATTTTTTCAGTGATTTAAATGTTGTTTTATTTTTAAATTCAATTTATGTTCTTTTCTAGTATGTAGAAATAAAACTTATTTTTGTATGTTGATCTTGTATCTTGTGACCTTGCTGTACTCATTTATTAGTCTTAGGAGATTGTACAGATAAGTACATAATATTGCATCATAGCTTGACAGCTCATTTCTTTGTAGCACTGAATAATATTCCATTGTCTAGATGTACCACAGTTCACTTACCCATTCACCCACAGAGGGACATCTTGGTCACTTCCAAGTTTTGACAATTACGAATAAAGCTGCTGTAAATATCCATGCGCAGGTTGAAGTGTGGACATGTTTTAAGCTTGGTTAATACCAAGAAGCAGGATTACTGGATCATATGGTAAAGTTTAATTTTGTAATAAATTGTCAAACTGTCTTCTCATGTGGCTGTTCCATTCTGCATCCCCATCAACACTGGATGAGAGTTCATATTGCTCCATATCCTCACCAGCATTTGTGGTTGTCAGGGTTTGGATTTTGGACACTTTTAATAGATGTGAATATTTTAACTTGCACTTCCCTGATGACATAATGTAGAACACCTTTTTATATGCTTATTTTCCATGTCTACATCTTCTTTGGTAACATGTTCATTAGGGTCTTTGGCCAATTTTTTAATTGGGTTGTTTCTTTATTGTTGAATTCTAAGAGTTCTTTGTATATTTTGGATAATGGTCCTTTACCAGTTTTGTCTTTTGCAAAGATTTTCTCTTATTCTATGATTTGTCTTCTAATTCTCTTGACATTGTCTGCCATAGAGCAGAATATTTTAATGAAGTCCAGCTTATCAGTCATTTTATTCATTGGATTGTGTCTTTGGCAATATGTATCTAAAAAAGCATCACCCACCATACCCAAGGTCATCCAGGTTTTCTACTTTGTCATCTTCTAGGAGTTTTTATAAGGGAAATCCTTTTCTGAGAGTGAGACACTAAAAATTTAATTGGAATTTCTTTGTTAGTGGTCAGTTGATAATTGGGTTTATTGTCGTGTGAATGAGTGACAGATAAGCTTTTTAAAGGTTAAAACACAATTGTTGATATATAAAAGTCCATCTCTCTGGGGTGGCTTAGTTTCTCTAGTCCTTAGATGTTGGACCCTGGTTAAGATTAGCTAAAATCCCAGCTACTTCTGTTCTAGAAACAGGTAGGGCAAGAGAGCTGGGTGTTCAATTGTCTACGTAGATATTCACTTAATATTTCTTTTCATCATCTGTCTCTTCTTTACCATGTCTCCTCACTATACTGTCTCTAACATCACTGAAGTCACAAAGTCTCTGCTCAATTTTTCCAGTTACCCATAAACAGAAGGAGTAGTTGTATGGTCTAGTCATTCCATGTCTATATTTTCAACCAATTCTCATATTTTCAGCTTAGTTCCTAACCTAATGTTCTTGAGGTAAATTAGGTCTCCAATTTCTGAGCATTTGGGGGATTCTATAGGAAAAAGTAGATTTGTGTCTTACTGGCATCAACCTCTGTAGCCACCCAACTATTAATTTCCTCCTCAATTCAAGCAAGTGATTGCTCTTCCATTATATTTACATCTTGCAAATTGTTAAAATCATTTACCTGCTGTTATTTCTTTTGTGTATTTATGTCATTATTATTATTTTACGGGAATTTAAAGGAGAGGATATATATATATATATATAATCACTATGCCATATTAAGAAGTCTCACACTGTCACTATCTATAAGATTTGCTGTATTCATTAAAGATTCCTATTGAGTCACTAAACAGTTGATGCTATATGCTAAGTGAGGTTGATTAGCTTTGATTTTACTAACTTCTCTGAATACTTCAGTATATTTTCTTAATAGTCCATGTTTGAGACTATTGCACTTTAATCATATATTAAACAATGTATGCCAAGCTTCATGAATAATGTAATCACTGATAAATAATTGGATTTGACCTTCAAAGGATCAAGTGAACTTCAAATAGACACTGATAGGATAGGACCACAAGTTCATTTAGGACTAAATTTATTAAAATGCAGAAAGACAAGACCATGACTTACTAATCAATTTTGAATTTTTCTTAGTAGTCATGAAGCATAATGAAGAGTCATTAAAATATTTTCCAAGACTGCATTTTTTTACTAGTTTGGAACTACTGAATTCTTGTATTTATAGCTCATAACGTATGTAAAACACTCATTTAAAATGATAGTCCACTGATTTTCACGTAACCTTCTTTTCTTAGTTATCATTAGCCTATGGATTCTAATGAGCCTATCTGAATTTTAATGTCTTTCTGGGCATTAAATACATTAAAGTATTTCTTCTACTTCCCTACTCAGAACTTAAGCCCTCTTTACGGTATTTCTTCCACCCCTTCAAATATTGCTGAGCTACTTCAGGAGCTGAATCACCTGTCCTTATATAATCAGTGTGAATCATTGCTCCTTACTCTCTTAGAACTGCTTTTTCTATAAATCACTGCTTCGGACTTAAGCTCAGTTTGGAACCATAACTCACTTTGGCCATTTTAATATTCTACCAACTACTATTATTTCCATGAACCTTGGAAATGTAGCCTGTGGCATCTTGTGTCTGAGTTAGTGGCTGTATCCCAGGGTCACTACCAACACTCACTGCCAATGGTCACTACTGCTGCGGCTGGTCCAGGGTCCGCCCTGCACCCCCTTCTCTCTTTGGCTGTTCTGATGATCCACGCGGCATCGCCTCTGCTGACCACTGTGTCTTCTGGAGCTGCACATTCTCAGTCTGTGGTAAAGTAAAAAGGAAATGGATTCTTTCTCTGTGTGTTGAGCACTTTAAGATTTCAAGGGGAACCTTGATTGGTTTCCAAGGTGTTACAGAATTTAAGAAACATAGCTTTCTCACTTCATTCTTAGGCATTTTTTCTCTGTGACTAGAATACACCTCCTTTTAGATGTAACTGTTAGAACAGAATCAAGACCTAGAACCTCATTTCCTTATGATCCTAATTTTTACATAGTTTTCACCTAGAGAAATTTTGCCTTCTATATTTATCAATGTCTCTAAACAACTTTTCATTGTCACTATTGGGCAGATTCTAGTAGGCAGAAGTCAGGGACACTACTAAAAGTTCTACAAAGCATAGGTCAGTTCCGCTCCCCACAACAAGGAGCTACCCACCTTTCTGAAGGTGTCCATTGTAGCGGGACTGAGAAAGTCTGTTTTGGAGTAATGGGCAGGTACCCCATGGTCCTGACAAAGAAATCCTGAGAATTCTAATCTGTCTGTGGATGATTCAGATTATTTTCTGCAGAAATGAAAGATTTGGGAAGTAGTCCAAAATGAACTCCCTATATACCTATTCCTGTTTTAAGCACAGGACTGTAATAACAAGTTTCTTTCATGTAATGTAATCACAGTTGCAGTATTTGTGCAATGAGGGAACATAATGCTCCAAGTACTAACTTCCTAGCAGACTAACTTCATATAAATTTCTGCTACAATAAAAATAATTTGCTTGATTTAAAAAATAAATTCAAATAAAGGGAGGTATCTGTGGGTTAAGAGAATATAATAGAGATGATATGCCTCCTTTCAGGTTCCTATGAAGGTGCAAAATTTTTAAAAGGATGAAAATGTCCAAGAGTACGAGGAACAAAGACTAACAAAAGACGTTACGGTAGCATCTGAAAGGATCTCTGTTAAGTGAAAGCAACAGCACCTAAGACTGAAGACCCTGGCTTATGAGGAGTGAAAAAGCCTCTGGCTTTCCTTTACTGTTTGGCATCATTTTGGAACACAGTGGTGGCTACACCAGAAAGAAATTCATCTCTGTGATGTGAGAAATAAACTGTGAAACAACCAAAAATATGTCTTCTTCCTTTACTCTCAACTCCACGGACTTCAGCCTTTCTTATTTCCTTTTCATTCATAACTTCCAGCATGCAATATTGAAAAAGGGGGGTGATGGCACTTTGCACCCTGAGATGAAACACAGCCATGCAAAACACTAAACATAGAGGGAGACCTTCAGAGTGAGACTCAGAAGCACTGCATGTGTCTGGCTTGTCATGTATTGCATCTGGACAAAGAAGTACACAAGGCTGCCACACTGGCAAAGAATTTGGCAATCTCCACCCCAGCTGACTTCAATTCTACTCAGAGGTGTCACATTGATGATTTCCTGCTTAATAATGCAAACTGTATTTAGGACTGTGAAGAGCAATCTCCCACCCATCATAGATTTTACAAGGGGAATTTTGAGACTTGTAAGTGGACAGTGAAGGCTGAGGACAGTATGTCTGTTGCATGCCCTGGGACAGGCTAGGTGTCCTGTATTCAGTTCCTATTGCTGCTTATCACTGATTTAGCGGCTTAAAGCAATACATATTTATTATCTTATAATCTCAAGGTCAGAAGTCCAAACTGTGTTTCACTTGGCTAAAATCAAGGTGTTGGCAGGGTTACACTCCTGCAGTCTCTAAGGGATAATCTGTTTCCTAGCTTCTGGAGGCCACCAGTGTTCATAGCTCATGGCACCATTCCTCTACCTTCAGAGCCAGGAGTGGCTGGTCAAGTACCCATGCCCATAGCTTCATTCTCCGTTTTTGTCTTCACATCTTCTCTGATTCCCCTGCTCTGTTCTTTCTCTTCCAAGAATCCTTGTGATTCCTTTGGGCTCTCCTGGTAATCCAGAACAATTGCTCCAATTCAAGATCCTTAACTGAATGACATCTACAAAATCCCTTTTGCCATGGGAGGTGACATATTCACAGGAGATTCACTGGGGATTATCAGGTGAACATCTTTGGGGGCGATCAAATGCCTACTACACAGCACTTCACAGGAGAATTGTACACAAACAGAAAACCTGTAATTTGTGGCATCCTCATTAATCTGTCTGAAAGAGCATCCAAAGTGGGGAGTTAAATATGAATTCCTATTTCTTCTTGTTCTGGAGTGAGTTAGCTGCTTTCCTCAGTGTTCACATTGTTCTTTCAGACTACTGACCACTGCTAGGACAAACAGCGCTTACAGATGTGCAGAATGATCTGTGCACGTAGAGCACTGACAGTTGGTTTTGGCTCAGGTTATAAACAGGAAGACCCAAGAGCAATATCTCATCTGTATCCTCTCGAGATGTTCATTGTACTCCCCTTGACTTTGATTTATCTGACCAAGAGGCCCTTTCAACATGTCCCTTTTGTTTTTCTCCCCCCCCTTTAAAAAATAGCTGTTTTTGAGAACTTACATTGTGCTGAGTATTTCTCCAAATGCTTTGTATGTATTATCTGGTTTAAAACTCTTAAAAATATAAACTAGGTATTCTCATCAGTCATAAGTCAGGGACACTCCACTTCACACTCTGCCACGTCTGGTGGGTTAGCCACGCAGAGACTGTGCTCTCCTGGACTGTCCAAGAGGGACACAAAGGATCAAATCAGGCACACTGCAGATATTCAATACATGTTAAATAAATTGAATGAACATTAATGTTTTATGTTTTTCCTGATAAGATTGAAATGGTGATGCAGAGTTAAGAATTTATTTCAGTAAAAATTCTTATCATCCTACAATCATATCAGTAGATGTCATTTAATCACAAGTGAGAAAGATTGTGACTACCCTTAAGGATCATCATGAAGTTTATGTCTTTATCTGTCATTTTAATTGTGATCTGTCAGTACACACACACACACCTATGAGAGTTAGGATGCCCAAGCAGAACATCAATGATAACAGCACAGCAAAAGGAAAAGATCATGGTGTTACATGTTTCCCAATTGTCATCTTTTTGCCCATTTGTTCTATTTTTATTGACTTCCTGGTCTTTCTTTGGTTTCTACTTGTCTGCCTTTACTTGGGCTGGGCATCTGAAGAAATGCAAAACAAAGTCCACTTAGTGCCAGACAAACCTGGGTTCCAGTCTGGCCTTGCCACTTTCTGCACATATTTCTTTGATTTTGCCCAAGTACCTTCTCTCTGCACCAGTTTCCCAAATTTTAAAATTTAAAGAAACTGCCTGTCTTAAGGGTTTATTTTTGAGATTTGGTTATTTTACAGAACATATGGTCAATGAATGCTAAATTCTTCTCCTGATATTATTTTTAACATTATTAATGATATTCAACTCATTATGTTTGAGGATTTAACAAGTAAATATGTTGAGACTTCTTAGAACAATGCCAGGCAAAAAATTCATTTCATATAAATGTTAGCTATTAGTACTGTTCTTTTTAGCAATTACTATCTCATTAATATCTGTTTATTTTTGCTTCATGGCTTCTACCTGCCTTTTTAAGTAAAAGTTTTCTCATTTTTTATTTGGGCAAATACCCAGACTTTTATTCAATCTTCCTGCTTTGTGGTACTGGCTTGCTTCTCTTGATATGTAAAACCCTTGACCTGATCAATTCCATCTAAGCTTATAATATCTAAAAACACGCTTTCACCAAAATAGCCTCCTGGATTTGGCTTGACCTCTGCTGACTCTCCTTTGTTCCAATGTAATGAACACCTCACTATAACAATACCTTAGGCCTTACGAATATTATGAAATCATAAAGCTGAGATATCATTCAATAAGTTGTCACTCTGTGAACTGCAATACTTCTTTACATCTAATTTTCAGTCCTGATGCTCCAGAGCTGGGCATGTCAAACATTTTTTCTGTAAAGGGCCAGACAGTAAATATTTCAGACTTTGTGGGTAAGTCTCTGTGGTAACAGGTCAGTCCTGCAGATACATTACAAAAGCAGCCACTGAAATATGTGAATGAATGTGACTATTTACCAATAAAACTATTTACAAAAGTAAGTGACAGGCCATATTTGGCCCACAGACCATACTTTGCTTACCCCTGTCTTAGAGCATATTTTTCACTAGGGTTGTTATTACCCCCAGTGAGGTACACACTGGATCTGGAGGGGTGGTAAAAAACTTTTTATGTGTAAACCACAGATATACAAACAGTGCAAAAACAGATTTTTCTGGGTTGAATAGTGTCTCCAAAAGTTAATTTCCATCCAGAAGCTCAGGATGTGATTTTCTGTGGAAATAGGGTCTTTGTAGGTGTAATCAAGTGAAAATGAAGTCTTTATTGGTTTAGCGTTGGACCCCAATCCAATGGCTTGTACCTTTGTTAAGAGGAGGAAAAGTTCAGCCACAGAAAGAAGCACGGAGGAAATATGGTATGAAGGCATAAGGGAGAATGCCATGTGACTGGAGTGATGCCTCCAGAAATCTAAGAATGCCAACGTTGCCGGCAACGACAGGAAGCTCAGAAGAAGTGAGATCACCTTCCGAGAGGGCAATGCTCTGCTGGCATCTTGACATCAGATTTCTAGTCATGAGAACTTTGAAACAACAAATTTCTGTCACTTTAAGCCACGTAATTTGTGTAATTTGTTTGGCAGCCCTGGAAAATTAACACACAGATATACAGTGTATCTGTAGTTTAGAATTTTCATAGGAATATGAATGTGATTAGGGGAAAAACATTTTAAGAGACTCCTAAGGGGATGATAATCTCAAAAAAAATGTTGGGAATCATTGCTCTTGATGTATTATTTTCTTGACAAGTTTGACAGGGTTTCAGACAATAACCAAAATTTATTTTTAAAATACGTCCTGTGTTTCTAATTTGGCCCTATGTCCACCCCTTCAAATACTGTTGATGGGGTCTCATCCTCATCTTTCTCTAGAGTTGTTCCAACTCTTAGGAGTGATGACTTTGTATTACATCAGATGGCCTTAATCTTTGGCCTGCTTGCCTTTATCTTCAGAGTTGAAGACATGGAACAACCAGAATTAAACTACAAGCCCAACATTAAGGGAAGCTTCCCACTGTCTAATATGCTAAAGATTTGACTGTTCCAACTCTAACTTCCAATAGTAGGTGGAATGAAATATAATGGAACCATAACAACATCTAAATTCCAGGACACACTGAACCTGTAGTCTTACTATGGGCCAGAATATGAACTGAGTTTCTGTGAGCTAATTTTTTTAAGACTGATTTAGAGAGAACAAAACTGAAGCTTAGAGATGCTAAGAAACTTTCCCAAGGTTAAAACTTGTTCAAATACTGTATTAGATTCACCCTTATTTACTCATCAAAAAGCCCTATAAAATATATACTATTATTATTCCCATTTTAAAGATGAAAAAAATGAGACACAAAGAAATTAAGTGACTTGCACAAAGTTTTCATAGACAGAATGCTTTGGGACAGGATTGGAACTGCACAGCCTGACTCTTCTTCAATATGTTATGCTGACTATGATGTATCTGCCACACTATAGCCTCTCAGTGAATAATTGTGTAAATAAATGCATCAAAGTGGAGGAAACAAATAATTAAATCCAAACTACTATAAGAATGTATGAGTGGTACATGCTGTCCCCAAGACAGGTATATAATGAGGGAGGGAGAAGCCACCTACATCAGGGTGAAATACAAATCAGGGCCCAAGGACCAATTGAAGAATTTTCAGTAGTTAGGATGGCCTTTTTATTCTTTTCCTTGATAATCTGAAATACTGACAACTGGCATTTAGGTACAAGAGAATTCAGTTTTACACAATAAAAACTCCTATTGAAGACCTTCAAATATAGAGTTACCCACAAATTTCATTTATTCATGGGTCTTCCTATACATTCACCTAGGACTTTTGGTACTCTAAGTATTATTTTCGGAAAAGAAATAGCAAAACAAAGGGAATTCTAAGCCAAAAGAATACCACAAATAAAGCAAAAATATGGGAACAAACAGTACTTGCAAAAAAATGTAAGTATGAATTGGCTGAAAAGGGGATCACTGATGTCAGACCTACAGAGCTCAGAGCAGGTCCTAGGGACCAGATTCCAAGGCCCTGGTCTTCCGTGTAAGCAGCTCCAGCTATCTGCTCCATTCTGCTTTCAGCAAGGCTAGCCACTGAAGGAGCATTTGCAGGAGGTGTGTGACACTGATTTTTTTCAGCCCTTGAAGTAAACATTCAGCAGAGAAAGATGGGATCTAGTGTTCATGTCAGAAATGTGTTAACAGTGGGTTCCTGGCTTTCTGCAACCCTCTTTTAGACCATCTTCAATGCTTATGGTGCATATTTAAACAGAGATTATGCCAAGTACCTATGATACAAGGATGCCAACATAAGTTCCATGGTGTTTCTTAAAGCAGAGCAGTACCAGAAAAGACATGGCTTTCAACTTAACAGCATTAAAATTGGTCTCTTTTGGCATGTTTTCTTGGAAACAGAATTGTGTTACTTTTTTACATTTTTTTGGCAGAACTGCATGATATTATAAAAATAATTCACCACTCATGAAAAAAGATCCAACCCAGCTTCAGAGTACTTCATAGATATTAACTACCAGAACTTGAGTCAATGTTCATAAAAAGGCTAGTGAAGGACATATAGCAAAGCATAAAATTATAGCCTGTATTGGATAGAAAAGGAGTTCTTCTAATAAATCTGTGTTGATGGCAAAAGCAACCTTTTAAAAAGATCCTGAACGCAACCAGTCAATATCTACTTGCCCTTTTTACTCTTTTAACCATTGGTAACTTTTCTCTTCCAACATGTATGCCTCTGAAAATATGTTTTACAGAGATGATGGTTTGCAGAGTTTCACCTTAACACCATACCACAGCCATGCACACAGACTTGCCAGGATGCATTAAAATGGTATTTCACTTCTAATTTCTTAGGGTCTCTTTTTGAAATCAAACATAAGTACCTTCTTCATCTGTTTTTAATAAAGCATTTAGTTATAAAGGTGTAGACTCACCAAGGAATTTCATAATAGAGTGATACCAAAAGATAAGAATCTGCCTTTTTCATAATACCCTCAGAAAGATTTTCTTCATCTACAAAATATCTCATAATGAAAGCAAGCTCAGTGGCTCAAACAATAGGTTATGCTCTTGTATTGGTCTCAAAATATGAAGAACTAGCAGACAAATGTAATAGCAATACTTTATTTTTTGAAGCATGTGATTTTCTTACAGTATTTTTCCCAAGAGTAAAAAAAGAAAAAACAGCCGTTGAGATTTCAGGACATAGAATTGAAAGTTTTTTCTCTTGTTGGAAATATAAAGTAGAAATTGAGACCAACCTGTACCTACTGAGACATATCCACCTCTTAGAGAAACAGCTACCAACCTTTTAAAAGGCCAGATGGTAAGATGCAAGCACCTATAATATTTTTATTTTTGCCAAACTCTATCAAAGATGACTGTTATGTTATTTTATAAAAGCACCTGATTTGTCCTCTTTCTGAAGGGTGAGGTGTCCCCTATGGCTGGATGACTCCAATACATTTTGACTCACTCAGAAAGAGAGCTAAATAAAAGAAAATTTTACCCACACTATGCCTTTGACCTCAAAATCCATTCTGTAACCCTTGAAATTTCAGTGAAAAGTGTTCTTTCTCTCCTGTGTTTTCAGGAAAACAAACCTTACTGCAGTTAAGTTTCCCATGGGGGTGCTGCTTCAGGAACAGGGTCTTGCTTATATGACTGTTCTAACTGGACCAGAGGCATGGTCCCGCAGCCTCTGTGCTTGTTTGCTTGGTGACCCCCTCAACAAAGAGCAATGAATCACTTGTTAAGCTCCAAGGTTCTCAGACGGAGAGAGACCACCAAATGCTCTTGGGACATGGTTTTAAGTGAAGTTACTTTGAAATCACTGTAACTGGTCTATGGCAGATGAGTTTGGTGTCATTTCTCTAACAGGTGCATACTCACAGCTTTGCTTTAGTAATGCTTGGTAGTGTTATTTCAAATAGGAACAAATATAATAGAAATAAAGATTTTGTGACAAACAATCCTTTCCAACTGGAAAAACAGGTAATTTACTTTAGGAACAGTGGGCCATATCCACTATACAGAACATTCCCACTGGAATGAAAGTCCCAAATGAGAGTGTAACTTAAAAGAATTCAGGATTGTTCTGTCTTGTTTACCATTGTACCAGAAGCAACTAGCACACAGTAGGTGCTCAGTAATTATACACTGAATCAATGATATCACAATTCCTTTAATGAATTTCAAAATCTTCTATTAAACTATTCAGGCATATTTTAGGTATCAAATTTTGATTTATCTGTCTTCCTGTGTTAACTTCTACAAGGTGAATTTCTTACAGCCTTGAAAAAGATTTTTATGTCTTTTGTTTTTTGATTATTATTGAAATTCTTAAGATACATGTTAATTTCTAACAGCAAAAGGAAATGAATATAAGTAAACAAAATGCATTACTTTACTTTAAGCATATTCTATAGACAAATAATAATTGTCTTTTACTACAGAGTTGTAGGTGATAGTTCAACTTTAAGATTATTCCTATGCATGCAGTCTACAGGAATCCAGGTAAAATGATCTTAAAGATAATACATTTCCATGTATGGGTATATTTAATCAAACATTTACTTACTCACTAAATATTTATTGCTTACTGACTGTTAATGTACCAGCATTGTTCTAACCTCCAGAAATAGAGTAGTGAACTAACTGATAAAACTCCCTGTCTGCATGGAGCTTTCATTCTAAGGAGGGGTGATGAGCAGTTCAAATTATATTAAAAAGCATATCATATATTAAAAGGTAATTATTATCATAGAGAAAAATTAAGCAGAAATGTGGGTGGTAAGGTGTCCTGGGAGGCCAGCAATTTTAAATAAAGTGGCAAAGACAAATAAGTTTTGAACAGAGACTTGAATGAACTTGAGAGAAGTAAAACAGTAAGTCATGCAGGTACCTGGGGAGAATGTTCAGGCAGAGGGAAGAGCAAACATGAGGCCCCAAAGATAACATGTGCCGGTCAAGTGCCTGGAAACATAAGGAGGCCAGGATGTCTGAAACAGAAGGAAGATGGGAGAACTTTAGGAAACAAGCTCAGAGAGGTAATGGGAACCATAGGGATGGTAAAATATGGTTAGAGTGTAGACATTTTTTTGACAGTACAGCTGATATTTTTGAAAGAAAGAGAGTCCAAGGTTTTTGGCCAATGCAATGGAAGAATGGACTTGAAATTCATTGCTATGGACAAAGCTAGTTGTGGACTAAATTTGATAGGATTTTCTGGTAACATTGACTTGGGTCAGTGAACAAAGTATATAAAACCTAGTGGATGCATGTAAACTAAAGAGGGTCTAAATCTATAGTGAACTGCATTAGATTCACTCCACTGGCTAAAATAATGTAAGTGGTAATCCAAGGAATATTTTCAAATTATTCATATTTATTATTAAACTATTCTACATAGCAGATTATGTAATATGAAATTATCTGTATAACTATATATGCAACAATGATACAAAATATTATCTAATACATACTTTATATTCAAATTTTCTGTTGCCCAAAACTGTTTATTTGTTTACTGCTTCCATCTAGGATACAATCAAGGTCCCCGGCCACACTTGGGCTGTAATCTGAATAGCTTGTCTGCTGTTCACTGCACTACAGTTTTTGTAGAATCCAGAGAAGATCCCTGTAGAATACCTTTGGATTTGTATCACTTTTCCTTGTCATTCTTCCCAGGCTTTCACTCCAGCAAGATGACCACATTATACTTCCCAATGCATCGTATCAAGGAACGTGATGCCAGTTTGTTCCAATGATGACAATGGTGAAGAGTAAATGGTGAAGGTGGCAGCCATCAGATTTTATAATGATAAAAGTAACATTTCCCTTTTTCACTAATACATTGTTCCTGGAATGACTTCATGTATGTGTGAATATTTTCTTACCTGACAACTTTCATCCAGTGCTCTTAGCAAACATTTGATTATCTGAGTCATATTTTAGATTGGAAGTTACACAATGATGATTTTCTAATTCTGTCATTCTGTTCATATTTATTAGACAGCATTTCTCTCCTTACTCTTTGGTGCTATCACTATGGATTCCTTGTTATAATCCATTAATGTCACATTATTATTTTTCTTTTCTTCATGCTAAATTTGTCAGAAAGCTGAGCACTGGGAATCCCCTCCAACTGGTCATGTTCTCTGGACATCACCCTATCAGCTCCAAGTAATATTTCAGATTCCTCATAAAAGAGGGATTTTGCTTAGAAATCAATGTTAGATTTTGTACACTGAGTAATCAAGACTAAGATTTGATGGCCTCTGAAGCCATCACAGTGGTAAGAAAAAAAGATTCAAGAAATGATGGGCTCACACTGATATCTCAACTTCAAATCTAGCACCATAGGCTTTTTCCTCAGTGTTCCACCTTTGAATCTTCCTTCTCCCAGAGCAAAACTTCACTATAATCATATATTTACACTGTCTTAAAACATAGACAAAATAGTTTCAGGATTACTCATGTATTACTCATGTAAAGTGTTATTCAGTTTCTGAACATTTGATGATTTTTCCAGATATCATCTTATCTCAAGGATAATAACCTTAAGCTGCCTATTGCTCAATTTCTGAAAATAGGTGTTTCACATTATTTCCATACACCGTTGGTTTAGGGTAAGAGGTACCAGTTAACATGATGGGCTCTTCTTATACTATTTTGATTTAATGCTATAAATTTCTGTGACTATATAAACATAATTCTCTTTCAAAATTCAAAACTATAGAAAAAATAAACTCATGGAAGCATCACTCTCATCCCAATTCTTCCACTTCTTTCCTAATTATCCCCCAAAGGCTGTCATTCTTTTTAGTTTCTAGTTTCTTAGTTCCTGTCTTGCTGTTTTTTGACAAATAGAAGCAAATATGCATGATTAAATATTTCCCTGTCCCTTTTATATATATTCAGCACTATTTATATAACCTCTGCATTTGATCTTTCTAGTTATCAGTTCATGGAAGTATTTTTCATTTCATCACTCTCTGTATCTCTCTCTCTTTACATTCGCATGCTATGTCATCGCATAGCATGAAATGCACCACAGTTTATTCAAACTATGGCCTCTGTCTAATATTTTGCTTGTACAAATAATGTTCCATATGTTGTTCTGTATTTGTAGAGAAGCATCTTCAGGTAAATTTTTAGAAATGAGTTTTCTGAGTCTAGGGTAAACGCAAAACTAGTTTTGTTATAGTTTACCCAATTCCTCTCTACAGTGGTTGTACCATTTGTAGGCTCACCAAGGAAGTATGCCAGTATCTATGCACTCATAGTCATTTAAGGATTTTTCTATATATGTTGTAGAAAAATAATTTATTATAAGTTTATTATATAACTTGTTTAAAAGAATAAGCAAGTAAGAGTAGCTGGGAAACTACTGAGGAAGAAGAGAATTGATGAGGTAGAGCACAAACAGATGCTACAGCATCTACATCCTCTATAATTTTAAAAGGCTTACTTTGCCACATGAACAAACAGATCTCTATGTGAGCAATGATCCTTAAAGATGAACAAGTATATATGCCCTACTCTATTTTTAAACAACAATATTCCTTGAAGCCCCAGACTTAAATTGTTTTATATGTGAACAAGAATGCATATGACAATGTTATGAGAAATAGCCCAAATCTAGAAACATCCAAAATATTCATTATAATGAAAAATGTTTAAAAATGTATATAATTTTATGTAGCAGAGAAAATTAATAAGTATGCATTCATATATGGAATAACATAGGTAAATCTCAAGAACAGTAATTCAAACAATGGTGAATAAAAAAACAAACTCAGAAGACTATGTTGGCACTGTAACACTTTTGTAAAACTGACAAGAAAAATAAAATTTTATATATTTTAAGTTGTGTAATGTTTAGTAAACTCGTTTTTTAAAATAGCTGGGGAACAGTTAAGTACAAAATCCAGAACAGTGGCTACACTAAGGGGATGCAAGGAACCTGAAGAACATACACCAATGGTTTCATTGGCACAGATAATGATTTAATGATTAAATTCCATGGTGAGTTTTGTAATAATTCATTATGATTCATAATTTTGTGAATATTATGTAACAAACACTGGTAACACTTTGTCCATCTTTCTTTGGTTCCTACTCACTGTTACTTAATGCTTCATTTTAGGCTTTTGTACCCTATTGATTATAAAAGCTCTTTAACCATGCTGTCTTTGATGATTTCCATTGGCCTAACAAAATCACTCAGGTATATACACAGAGAACTAGAAGTACCTGAGAGTTCATTTTCCCCTTGAGGGGCCCATACCTACTAAAGAAAAAATGCAAAAAGAAACTGGTTCAGTTGGCCATTTCTTCTCTACCTCCTTTGCTAGCTCTCTCTCATATTCTTGACCTACAATATTGGAATAGATTAGGTTCTTTGTCTTTGGTCTTCCTCCCTTTGTTATCTATATTTAGTACCTCCACGAACACCTAAACTCATGGTTGTCAAAATAACATCTTTTGCTTAAAATTCTATACCAACCTTCTGAATTGTATATCTGACTGCCTAATTAACATCTCATCTTGGATGCCTAATAGGATCTTCAAATTCAACAAATCTCACAGCAAGAACCTGATATTTCTGCTAAACTTACTCTCTTACATTTAATTTCCATTTTAGTATCTTCCAGCTTCTCAGGCCAAACCATCAGAAAAATTTGGCATTTCTCTTGCAGGAAAGTGTTAATTAATTAAACTACAGTTGTTTAAGCCCTACACATTCCAAATAAAGGCTCTTCTTCAGGACTGGCCCTCCACTGGCTCCTGGTAGATGAACTCTGAGATCTCGTAATAATTCTGTTTGACAGGATTATTTTTGTATGCCTGAGACCTTCTGATATACCAGTTTGAATAAGTCTGTCCTGGCAATGTGATTTATGGTGTATTAGCCAAGTCTCTCTGGAGAAACAAAACCAATAGGATATATTGAAAGATATATAAGAGGAGATCTATTACAGGAATTTGCTCACATGGTGACAGAGGCCAAGAAGTCTCATAGACTGCTGTCTGCAAGTTGGAGACCCAGGTGATGTGATTCACTCTGGGTCCAAAGTTCTGAGAATCATGGAACCTGATGGTGTAAGTCCAGGTCTGAGTCCAAAAGCCAGAGAATCAGGACCACCAATATCTGAAGGAAGGAGAAGATGGACATTTCAGCTCAAGCAGAGAGAATAAATTTGTCTTCCTCCTCCCTTTTGCTCTATTCTTTATGCTCCACCAACAGATTGAATGATGCCCCCTGGCACTGGTGAAGGCAATCTTCTTTATTTAGTATGCTAATTTAAATGTCAATTTCTTCCAGAGATACCCTCACAGACACCCAGAAATGTTTACCAGGGATATATCAGGAATTGAAAGACTCAATGTTATAAAACCATCTTCTCAAGTCAATCTATATGGTAAATGCAACCTCAATCAAAATCAAAGACCAAGAATAGCCAAGATAGTCTTGAAGAAGAAGAGTGGAAGACTGTTGTATAATAATGTTATTAGAAAGCTACCGAAGAAACACAGAGAAAATAGACCAATGAATCTGACTGTCAACAAAGAGAATCACATGTATATGGATACAGCTGTAAACAAAATGACGGGCTGTTCAGTAATGTTGACTGGATTCCATAGGGATAAAATGTGTTTTGGTCTACACCTTATGCTATACACAGAAATCAACCCAAAATAGATTATAATCTAATATGAGAGCTAAAACAATGGATTTTCTACATGGATAAAAAAAGAACATACCCATGATTTTAGGGTATGCAAAGTGGTTTCAAATAAGAAAATGTTAATAACTGTAAGGTAATTAAAATCAGAAATTTCAGTCCATCAAAATCTACCATTTATAGACTAAAAAGGCAAACTTAATAGAAAAATCGGCCAGAGGCAAGAACAGAGGGCATTCAAATGTATAATCAAATACAGAGTTTGAAGATGCAGAATTGACATGCTCACATACTTCCAGTGAGGAGACAAATTTGTTCCATGATTTGGAAAACTATTTGGCAATTTGGCTGAACATAAACGTACTCTATGACCCAGCTAATGATGGGCCTATCTGAGGAAAGTATTCTAAGTAGAAGGAACTGCAAATCCAAAGACTTTACAACAGCTGAATACCTGATGTATTCAAGCAATAGCGAAAGAGGCTGGGGTGTTACTTTCTCTCCTCTCACCCCCTCCATTAGAACGTAAGTAGCTTATAGAGATGTGCCCTGGCTATGCACTGATGTGTTCCCAGCAGTTAGGCTCCTGCCCGGCATATGGTATTAAACTCAAAGAATACTTATGGAATGAATGAGTGAGAGAGACACCTCCAGTTTCCTGTTATCATATGCACCCCTCTGTTCTTTTATTAATGGTATAAATCTTTGTAATTGCCTAAGTAATTCAAGGATCATAGTTTTTGCCCCAGGATCATGTTTTTAAAGTGTTTTCAGTGGAGCATTAGGTTCTGCAAAGGTTCACTAATGTCACAATCATATATTGAAACTCCGCTTACCATAATTTCTTCTTGGAAAATCACACTATATTTTAGGCTAATAAAAAAAAACCCAAAACATTAAAATAGAAAAATATAAAAGCATGTAAAATACGAAAGCTATAGAATTGAGAAGTTCTGCAATTTAAAACTACTCCCATTCTTTTCCAGAATTTCCCAGATAGATTTGACTCCAGAATCCTTTTACTTGGTGTCTATTAACATGCTGAGAAAGCTAGTGCTCCACCATATACTTTGGGGAATTTAAAAAATACTAATGAACAAGCCTTGCTGTTAAGAGTTCTGCTGAGGCAGTGCTGAGTAAAGGTCAAAGACACAGGTAAGAAGGAACATGTCATGGGATGAGGATTCCAGAGTATCCCTCTTCTTTTCCTTTATCTTCAGGTAAGAGTGACATGGCTGAAAAAAGGACAAGTGAGCTAATACAGCAGAGAATGAAAAAAATAAATAAAATGACACTATTGGGATTCCCACAGAACCAGTTCTAAAACTGTTGCTTTCAGGAAACCAATATAATATTGCATATCACTATATGTCCACAAAAAAATATATCCAAAAAGTAAATAAATAAACATCTGGGCAATAAAAAAACATTAAAAATTAGAGTGAATTGAGATAGGCTCCGCTAAGACAGCACCAAGAGCTTAGTAGCATCTTCTGCAGGCCTTGCCTAATGCAGAGAAGGCAGACTTTTTTTATATACATAATAAAACATAAAAGGAAGGACAAAAAGGAGTGGAGAATCACTCAGATCATCCCCAGATCTAAGTATCTGCTGTGTGGCTGAAAGGGTTTTTGGTGGTCTGATAAATGATTCCATATATGACTTTGAAATTGGTTCCACATATCACAAGTGTTCCCCATATATTTTCAAGTCCAATATTGCGTTTACTGAGATGTGACTCCAGTTATACACAGGATCCATGCCTTCCTAGAAGATTAAACATTCTTAATAGCCAAGTTTCACAACCAGAAAAAAAAAATCTTTCTTTCTTACTCTGCATTACACAAACAAGTCATATCTAATTCTCTGAAGTGAAAATGCCATGAAAGATATATACATTTACATTCTTCCAGCTAAATTGGTGCCATAAAGCTGTATTACAAACATGAATAATACTTTTCTACAGTGATGTTTCAGGCTATACAGGTACAGTTTACAGACACTTTGGTTTCTTCTACCTTTGCAGGATAAGCCATTAAAAGAAATCGTTACTATATATTATTAAAGACAAAACTGTTGGGTTATAGCATTTTTAATATGGTGAACCTCGGCCAAATATTGAAGCTAGCATTTATTTTATTGCTTTTGACATCTCTTGTTTAAAGGCTCTCAGAAATGAAAAATTCCAATGAAAGCCATACTGAAGGTTATTGACATCTCTACAAAGGTAAATCTCAATAAAAATTTATATCACCTCATTTATGGGAAGACAGGAAACGGAATCATTCTTGGAGACATTTTTAAATGGTCTGTCAGGTATAATTTAACTATTGCCTGGATATCTTTACAATATTGGGGATTACAGGATATATTTGCAGAAGTGTTTCGTTGATGATTTTTCCTCTACAAAGAACTTAATGACAGTTATTAAAACATGTCACACTACACTCACTGTACTAAAACAATCCAGATAAAATATTAGTATAGTTAAAATGTTATCTAGGATTTATAAATAACATACCAATTCCCCTATTTTCCTACAGTTTGATGGTTCTTAAAGATCTCTGTATGTTAGTATACATATGTGATAAGGAAAACTGATATGCTATTAAGAGCTCTGTAGAGAGCTATGCTGTAAAGTTATTAAAAATTGGATGCTTACTACGTTGAATTGTATTAAAAGCTAAGTTTGGACACATAAACAATGACCTTTTGTGTCATTATGTGTGTGAATATAACAAACCCCTAATGTTCCTTTCAGTAAATAAAAATTATTTATGCTCTAATATGGATGCTATGATAAATTTTTAAACAAATTTATACATGTGTGTATATCCTGTATACAAAAATTTTAAATATTTGTGTGTGTGAGTATAGGACATTTTTAGAAAAAAAATTTGAGCATTTTTCTTTTTAATTAAATTATGTAGACACATGGGGCTGAATAACTGTGAGGTGATCTTTAAAGATAAACAGTTCTTTTTTTTTTCTTTTTTCTTTTTTAGGATGGCTATAATTTTTTTTTTTGGTATCATTAATCTACAATTACATGTGCAACATTATGGTTACTAGACTCCCCTCATCATCAAGTTCCCACATACCCCATTACAGTCACTGTCCATCCATGTAGTGAGATGCTATAGAATCACTACTTGTCTTCTCTGAGTTGTACAGCCCTACCTGTGCGCCCCCACCCCCATATTGTCTGCTAATCTTACTGCCCCTTTTTCACCCTTGTCCTTCCCTTCACACCCATCTTCCTCACTCCCTTCCCCTTTGGTAACTGTTAGCCCATTCCTGGGTTCTCTGAGTCTGCTTTTTTGTTTCTTCAGTTTTTTTTCTTTGTTCTTATACTCCACATATGAGTGAAATCATTTGATACTTGTCTTTTTCCACCTGGCTTATTTCACTGAGCATAATATCCTCCAGCTCCATCCATGTTGTTGCAAATGGTAGAATTTGTTTTCTTCCTATGGCTGAATAATATTGCATTGTGTTTATGTACCACCTCTTCTTTATCCATTCATCTACTGATGGACACTTAGGTTGCTTCCATTTCTTGGCCATTGTAAATAGTGCTGGATTAAACATAGGGGTGCATATGTCTTTATGAATCTGTGATCCTGTTTTCTTAGGATAAGTTCCTAAGAGTGGAATTCCTGGGTCAAATGGTATTTCTATTTTGAGTTTTTTCAGGAACCTCCATACTGCTTTCCACAATGGTTGAACTAATTTGCATTCCACCAGCAGTGTAGGAGGGTTCCCTTTTCTCCACATCCTTGCCAACATTTGTTATTGTTTGTGTTTTGGATGGTGGCCATCCTTACTGTTGTGAGGTGATATCTCATTGCGGTTTTAATTTGCATTTCTCTGATGACTAGTGATGTGGAGCATCTTTTCATGTGCCTGTTGGCCATCTGAATTTCTTCTTTGGAGAAGTGTCTGTTCAGATCCTCTGCCCATTTTTTAATTGGATTATTTGCCTTTTTTTTGTTGAGTGCATGAGCTCTTTATATATTTTGGATGTCAACCCCTTATTGGATATGCCATTTATGAATATATTCTCCCATACTGTAGGATGCCTTTTTGTTCTACTGATGGTGTCCTTTGCTGTACAGAAGATTTTCAGATTGATATAGTCCCAGTTGTTCATTTTTGCTTTTGTTTCCCTTGCCCAGGGAGATATGTTCATGAAGAAGTTGCTCTTACTTATGTCCAAGAGATTTTTGCCTATATTTTTTTCTAAGAGTTTTATGGTTTTATGACTAACATTCAGGTCTTTGATCCATTTTGAATTTACTTTTGTGTATGGGGTTAGATAATAATCCAGTTTCATTCTCTTACAAGCAGCTGTCCAGTTTTGCCAACACCAGTTTTTGAAGAGGCTGTCATTTCCCCATTGTATATCCATGGCTCCTTTATCATATAGTAATTGACCATATATACTTGGTTTTATATCTGGGCTCTCTGTTCTGTTCCATTGGTCTATGGGTCTGTTCTTGTACCAGTACCAAATTGTCTTAATTACTGTGGTTTTGTAGTAGAGTTTGAAGTCACAGAGAGTATTCCCCCTGCTTTATTCTTCATTCTCAGGATTGCATTGGCTATTCAGGGTCTTTTTTGGTTCCATATGAATTTTAGAACTATTTGCTCTAGTTCATTGAAGAATGCTGCTGGTATTTTGATAGGGATTGCACTGAATCTGTAGATTGCTTTAGGCAGGATGGTCATTTTGACAGTATTAATTCTTCCTATCCATGAGAACAGGATGTGTTTACATTTGTTGGTTTCTTGTTTAATTTCTCTCATGACTGTCTTGTAGTTTTCTGGGTATAGGTCTTTCACTTCCTTGGTTAGGTTTACTACTAGGTATTTTATTCTTCGTGATGCTTATTGTGAATGGAATTGTTTTTCTGATTTCTCTTTCTGCTAGTTCATCATTAGTGTATAGGAATGTAACAGATTTCTGGATATTAATTTTGTATCCTGCAACTTTGCTGAATTCAGATATTAGATCTAGTGGTTTTGGAGTGGATTTTTTAGGGGTTTTTGTGTACAATATCATGTCATCTGAAAACAAGGACAGTTTGACTTCTTCCTTACCAATCTTGATGCATTTATTTCTTTGTATTGTCTGAATGCCATGGCTAGGGTTTCCAGAACTATGTTGAATAAAAGTGGGGAGAGTGGTGATCCTTGTCTTCCCGTTCTTAAATGAAAAGCTTTCAGCTTCTCGCTGTTAAGTATAATGTTGGCTGTGGGTTTTTTCATATACGGTCTTTATTATGTTGAGGTACTTGCCCTCTATACCCATTTTGTTGAGAGTTTTTATCATGAATGGATGTTGAATTTTGTTGAATGCTTTTTCAGTATCTATGGAGATGATCATGTGGTTTTTGTCCTTTTTGTTGATGTAGTGGATGATGTTGATGGATTTTCGAATGTTGTACCATCCTTGCATCCCTGGGAAAAATCCCACTTGATCATGATGGATGATCTTTTGGATGTATTTTTCAATTCAGTTTTCTAATGTTTTGTTGAGTATTTTTGCATGTATGTTCATCAGGGATATTGATCTATAATTTTCTTTTTTTGTGGTGCCTTTACCTGTTTCTGGTATTAGAGTGATATTGGCCTCGTGAAATGAGTTCGAGAGTATTCCGTCCTCTTCTACTTTTTGGAAAACTTCAAGGAGGATGGGTATTAGGTCTTCACTAAATGTTTGATAAAATTCAGCAGTGAAACCATCCGGTTCCAGACTTTTGTTCTTAGGTAATTTTTTGATTACCAATTCAATTTCCTTGCTGGTAATTGGCCTATTCAGATTTTCTGTTTCTTCTGAGTCAGCCTTGGAAGGTTGTATTTTTCTAGAATGTTGTCCATTTCTTCTAGGTTATCCAGTTTGTTATCATAATTTTTCATATTATTCTTTCATAGTTCTTTGTATTTCTGTGGTGTCCATAGTGATTTGTCCTTTCTCATTTCTGATTTTGTTTATGTGTGCATAGTCTTTTTTCTTGATAAATCTAGCCAGCAGTTTATCTATTTTGTTTATTTTGTCAAAGAACCAGCTCCTGTTTCCATTGATCCTATTTTTTTATTCTTCTAGATTTTATTTATTTCTGCTTTCATCTGTGTGGATTATGTCCCTCCTCTACTGACTTTGGGCTTAATTTGTTATTCTTTTTCTAGTTTTGCTACTTGTGAGTTCAGACTGTTCATATGGTATTGAACTTCTTTCCTGAGGTAGGCCTGTATTGCATTAAACTTCCCTCTTAGTACCACCTTGGTGCATCCCACAGATTTTGCGGTGTTGAATTATTGTTGTCATTTGTCTCCATATATTGCTTCATCTCTGCTTTTATTTGGTCATTGATCCATTGGTTATTTAGGAGCATGTTGAGAAGCCTCCAAGTGTTCATGGGATTTTTTGTCTCCTTTAGATAATTTATTTCTAGTTTCATACCTTTGTAGTTTGAGAAGCTGTTTGGTACAATTTCAATCTTTTTTAATTCAATGAGGCTCTTTTTGTGGCCTAGTATATGACCTATTCTTGAAAATGTTCCATGTGCACTTGAGAAGCATGTGTATCCTGTTGCTTTTGGGTGGAGTGTTCTGTAGATGTCTGTTAGGTCCATCTGTTCTAAAATGTTGTAAAGTGCTTCTGTCTCTTTATTTATTTTCTGTCTGGTTGATGTGTCCTCTGGAGTGAGTGGTGTGTTGAAGACTCCTAAAACGAATGCATTGCATTTTATTTCCCCCTTTAATTCTGTTAGTATTTGTTTCACATATGTAGGTGATCCTGTGTTGGGTGCATACATATTTATAATAGTTATATCCTTTTGTTGGACTGACACCTTTATTATTATGTAATGTCCTTCTTTGTCTCTTGTTACTTTCTGTTTTGAAGTCTATTTTGTCTGATACAAGTACTGCAACTCTTGCTTTTTTCTCCCTATTAGTTGCCTGAAATATCTTTTTCTATCCCTTTACTTTCAGTCTCTGTAGTTCTTTGGGTTTGAAGTGAGTCTCCTGTAGGCAGCATATAGATGGGTGTTGTTTTTTTATCCATTACGTGACTCTATGTCTTTTGATTGGTGCATTCAAACCATTCACATTTTGGGTAATTATTGATACGTATGTACTTATTACCATTGGAGGTTTTAGATTCCTGATTACCAAAGGTTCAAGGGTAATTCCCTTACTATGTAACAGTCTAACTTATCTCACTTAGTATGCTCTTACAAACATAACCTAAAGTTTCTTTTTTGTTCCTCCTTTTTTTTCTCCTCCATTCTTTATATAATAGGTATCATATTCTATACTCTTTGTCTATCCCTTGATTGACTTTGGGGGTAGTTGATTTGATTTTATATCTGCTTAATAATTGTTCTACTTCATTTACTATGGTTTTATTTCCCCTGGTAACAGCTATTTAGCTTTAGGAATACTTCCATCTATAGCAGTTCCTCCAACATGCACTGTCAACATGGTTTGTGGGAGGTATATTCTCTCAGCTTTTGCTTATCTGGGAATTGTTTTATCCCTCCTTCAAATTTCATGATAAACTTGCCAGGGAGAATTCTTGGTTTGAGGGCCCTTCTGTTTCATTGCATTAAATATAACATGGCACTCCCTTATGGCCTGTAATGTTTCTGTTGAGAAGTCTGTTGGTAGCTTGATGGATTTTCCTTTTTATGTGGTCTTTTTTCTCTCTCTAGCTGCTTTCAAAAGTTTGTTCTTACTCTTGATCTTTGCCATTTTAATTACTGTATGTCTTGCTGTTGTCTTCCCTGGGTCTCCTGTGTTGGGAGATCTGCACACCTCCATGGCCTGAGAGACTATCCCCTTCCCCAGATTAGGGAAGTTTTCAGCAATCACCTCCTCAATGACACTTTCTATCCCTTTTTCTCTCTCTTATTCTTCTGGTTGGATTGGTCACGCAGTTCTCTCAATATTCTTTCATTCTTAGAGATCCTTTTTTGTATCTGTGCCTCAGGTTCCTTGTATTCCTCCTCTCTAATTTCTATTCCATTTACTGTCTCTTCTACTATATCCAATCTGCTTTTAAATCCCTCCATTGTATGTTTCATTTCGGATATGAATTTCTTAATGACTAAATATTTGTCCTAATTTGTCTCTGAGTTCTTTAATACTTTTATGTTCCATCATAAACGTTTATGATTTTTATTTTGAACTCTCTTTCAGGAAGATTCATGTTTTCAGTTTCATTTGGCCCTTTTTCTGGTGTTTGTGAGATTTTGGTTTGAACTAGGGTCCTGTGATGTTTTGTATTTGTATGTGGCGCCCTCTAGTGCCCAGAAATGCTAGGACCTGCAGCTGCTCAGCCCCTGGATTGATATTGGGAGTTGCAGGGGAGCAGCACTGGTGCCTGGGGGGCGGAAAGAGCTGTTTCCTGCTTCCTGGCTGCATTGCCTGTCTCCTCCATCAGAACCAGTGGGGGAGCACACAGGTGTAAGCGCCTGTGCTTTGTGTTTGTAGCTGCCATAGACTGGGCCTCCCTCTGGCTGGCCTGATGCAAGGGCAAGTACTGCCAGTTTGCGAGCCAGTGCTGGCAGGCCAGGAGGAAGGCACAGTAGGCTGCATTATCACAGTGGGGTGCCTTGGTGCTGAGTAGCCAGCCCAGGCAATGGAGTACCTGAAGCTACTGAAAGTTTCCAACCTGCTGGGCAGAGCGTGCCTGGACAACCTTGTCCACCTATCCCTTCTCCCATGCAGCGAGCTCCATGCAAACCCTGGCCCTTTGGCAGCCCTCTTACTGCTAAGAAGCCTCTCAGACCACTCACCTTTCCTTTGACCCAGAGCAGCCTGATGTGGATCCCTGTCCTCCACAAATGGCTGAAATCCCAGTCTCTCCAATATTCTGCCAGTCTTAGCTTTCCAACCCCACTAATCTCCAGATCAAATGCAATGTAGTTTTGTGCTCCCAAAGCAGATCACCAGGGCTGAGTGTTCAGCAATCCTAGGCTTCCACCCCCTCCTGGCTCCATTTCTCTTCCTCGTGCTGTTGAACTACCATGGGCGAAGAGCTTTGATCCCGCTGGATCAAGGCTTTGGTATGTTACCCTGTTTCATGAGGTCTTGTCTGTTCTCCCACTATATGCAGTCTGGTGCAGACTTCTTTCCTATTGCTCTTTCAGAATTAGTTGTATTAACTGTATTTTCGTGTTATATGTGGTTTTGGGCATAGTTCTATGTCTCACCTCTCATGCTGCCATCTTGATTCATATATAATACCTTCTTCAACAACTTCTAATTAAATGATTCTCTTAACTAATTTTTAGTTGTAATTTTTTTGTTACTTTTGACTTTTTGGCCTTCATACTAGTTTTCAATAATTGATCTACTACATCCACTATGTATTTGCTTTACCTGTGGAAGTTTTTCTCTTTCTTACGTTTCTTGATCTATTTAGGGTCTTTTCTTTTTCTCTTAAAGAAGTCCCTTTACCATTTCTTGTAAGGCTGGTTTAGAAGTGGTGAGCTCTGAACTTATGTTTATTTGTGAAGTTCTTTATCTATCCTTCAATTCTGAATGATACCCTTGCTGGGTAGAGCATTCTTGGTTGGAGGTTCTTTTCTGTTCACCCCTTTGAATATATTATAACATTCCTATCTGGCCTGTAGAATGTCTACAGAAAAATCAGCTGATAATCTTATGGGGTTTTCCTTATATTTAATTTATTACTTTTCTCTTGCTGCTTTAAAATTTTCCCTTTGTCTTTTATCTTTGACATTTTGATTATGATGTGTAAACCTCCTTGTGTTCATCTTGTTTAGAGCTCTCTGTGCTTCCTGGATCTGGTAGACCGTTTCCTTCCTCAGCTTTTATCTAGAAGTTTTTCAGCTATTATCTGTTCAAATAAATTTTCTATTCCCTTCTCTCTCTCTTCTCCTTAGGGGACTCCTATAATCTCGATGTTTGGGTGTTTGATCTTGCCCCAGACCTCTCTTACCCTACCCTAATTTCTTTTCATTCTTTCTTCCTTCTGCTCTTCAGCTTATGTATATATTCAAGGTCACTGATCTGCTTTTCTGTATCCTCTAGTCTGCTGTTCACTCCCTCCAGTGTATTTTTTAGTTAATCTATTGAATTATTCTCTGATATGTTCCTTTTCATACTTTCTCTTTGTTGAGGTCCACCTTATGTTCTGGTATTGTTTACTCAGGTCCAGTGAGTATAATCATTGCCTTAAACTATTTATCTGGTAGATCAATCAACTCTGTTTCATTTAGCATTTTTCTCCCCTTGTTCTGTCATTTAGAGTGTATTCCTCTGTCTCATTTTGTATGACTTTCTGGGCTTGGTTCTATGAACTAGTTTAAAGGGCTTACTCTCCCAGTCGTGAAGGATTGACCTTGTGTAGGAGCATCCCCTGTAGACTGTATGGGTGCTTTGTGGTTTCATTAAGCTGGAGGCCCAGTAAATGTGAGATAGGGTTTTAATGGTGCTGAGGCTCTCAGGGGCATGGCCTTGGCAGTGGAATTGCTGAGTCATATGGTACTGCTAAGTTTAATTTTTTCAGGAACTGCCAGACAGTTTACCAGAAACATTGCACTATTTAACATTTACACCAGAAGTGTATGAGCTTCCAATTTCTCCTCATTCTTATCAATATTTGTTATTATCTGTATTTTTGGTCATAGCAATCCTAATAAGTTCAAAGCGGTATCTCATTTTCATTTTGATTTGCATTCCCTAAGAGCTAGTGATATTGAGAATCTTTTCATATGTTTTATCTATTGTATATCATTAGAGACTTATTGATTCAGATCTTTGTTCAGGTTTTAGTTGGGCTATTTGTCTTACTGAGTTTCAAGAATTATTTTTATATGCTAGATACAAGTCCTTTATCAAATATGGCTTTCAAGTATCTTCTTCCATTCTGGAGGTTTTCAAAACAGTATCCCTCATAGAATAAAGGTTTTAATTTTGATGATTTCTAAATTATATATTTTTTTCTTTTGTTCCCAGTTTTTTGGTGTCATACTAAGAAACCATTGCCTAATCCAAGGTTACAAAACTTTAAACTGTGTTTTTTTGTAGGAGTATAATAATTTTTACTCTTTGTATTTGTATCTTTGATTGATATGATTTTTGTATATGGTGTGAGATAGTAGTCCAAGTATGTTTTACATGTGGATATTCAGTTGTTCTAATTCTAGTGGTTGAAAAGACTACTCATTCTCCATTGAATGGCCCTGACAGGCTTGTCAAATTTCAGTTGGCTGTAAACATGAGTTTGTTTATGGACTCTCAGTTCTGTTCTTCTTATCTGTACATCAGACTTTAAGCAGGTAATGCATTGTCTTGATTAAAGCAGTTTTGTAGTAATTTGAAATTGGAAAATATGAATCCTCCAACTTAGTGATTCTTTTAAAAGATTATGGTGGCTATTAGGTTCCTTGACATTCCTTATGGATTTTAAAAACAGCTTGTCAATTTATGCAAAGAGTACAGTTGGATTTTGATGGGGGTTGTGGTGAATCTATACATCAATTTGGGGAATAATCTATCAGCATTAAATATACTGATCCATGAACATGTGCAATCTTTCCATTAATTTAGATCTTTAATTTCTTTCAACTCTGTCAAAGTGTTTTAGATGAATGTTGGATTTGTGAAATACTTCCTTTTCTGAATCTATTGATATTATATCTTCCTTACCCTGTGGATGTTATGATTACATTAACCAATTGTCAAATGTTGAACCAGCCTTAAAAAAATAAAATAAATTCCATTTGATCACAGTGTATTATTATTTTTTATATTTTTGATATGATTTGCTAATATTTTTAAGGACTTCTATGTCCAGGTTCATAAGAGATATTGATCTGTATTTTTTAATTTTATGTTTTATTTGATTTTTATATAGGGGTAACAATGGCCTTGTAGAATGAGTTAGGAAATATTCCCTTTGCTTCTATTATACATAATGGATTGTAGAGAACTAGTGTTATTTATTTTGTAAATGTTTCATAGATTTACCAGTGAATACATCTGGGTGTGCTGAATTTTTTTGTAAGGTTTTTATTCATTTTAAAATAGATAAGGACTTATTCATATTATTGATTTCTCCTTGTGTAAATTTTGATAGTTTGTGTCTTTCAAGGAATTGTTCCATTTCATCTGTTATCAAATATGTGGATAATGAGTTGTCCATATTATTCCTTTATTATCCTTGTAACGTCTGAGATCAGAGTGATGATAACCTTTTTCATTTATGGTAGCTATTAACTGGTGTTTTCTCATTTTCTCTTTGTAAAATGACTAGGGGCTCGTGAATTTTAATATTTTTAAGTGGTTTCACTTTTTCTCTAGTGATTTCTTGTTTCCATTTTCATGATTTCTGCTCTAATTTGTATTATTTATTTATCTTCTTCATTTAGTTCAAAATATTTTCACATTTCTCTTGAAATTCTTCCTTTATACATTTAGAAGCAGCTGTCATTTTCCAAATATTTTGTGATTTTCCAGCTATATTTCTGTTATAGATATATGACTTAATTCCATTTTGATCCGAGAACATACTTTATATCATTTCTATTCTTTCAAAAATTTTTAAATGTTTTATGGCCCAAAATATGGCTTATCTTGCTTAATGTTTGTGAGAGTATGACAAATGTGTATTTTGTTGTTGAATAAATTTTCTATAATAACAAATAAATCAGTTGATGACTGCTGCTGCTCATTTCAACTACATCTTTATTGATTATCTGCCTGTTGGATATACCAATTAGTGAAATGGATTGAAGTCTCCAACTGTAACAATTAATTTCTCCTTGAAGTTCTGTAGGTTTCGCCTCAATATTTTGATGCTCTGTTTATAGGTACACAGATATGGATTGCTACATCTTCTTGGTCATTGACCTCTTGATCACTAGCAAAGACCCAATAATTCCTGTTATTCAAAAGTTGGCTTTTTCTGAAATTCATTTAGCTCTTCCCACATCCTTTAAGTAATGTTATGGTATACTTTTTCTTCATTTCTTTACTTTCAACCTATTTATGTCTTCATAGTTAAAGTTGGTTTCTTGTAGAAAACACATAGTTGGGTACTATTTTTTTTTAATCTATTCTGACAGTCTCTGTTTTTTAGTTGGTAGAATTAGATTACTTACACTTAAAGTGATTGACATCATTGCATGATTCTTGTAACTGTTTTCTATTAATTGCACTTGGTCCTTGTTTTTCTTTTTAAATCTTTACCTCTTTTTCTGCCTTCATGGGTTTTAACTCAGCATTTTAAAGGATTCACCTTCTCTCCTCTCTTAGCATGTCAATTATAATTGTTATTGAATTTTTAAGAGGTCACATCTGAGTTTGCAACATACATTTACAATTGCAACATGCATTTGCAACATATTTGCAATTATTCTAAGTCCCCTCTAATTAACACCACATTGCTTCATGGTTAGCAATGATACATTTTAACAGTATTAACAATTCCTCCCTACCATTGTTTACAACATGCTGCCATTCATTTCACCTATCCATATGCTGTAATTACTAAATTATTATTACATTGAATAGTTTATTAGCTCAATTAATAAAAACAAATATTTTACCTTCAATTTATGTTTTTCTCATCCTCTTAGGTAGATATGAGTTTATGAAAAATATTTTCCTTTTCTGTTTATAAGTACTTACAGCATTTATTGCAATGCAGATCTACTGGCAACCAACTTCCTTTGTTTTTGTTTATCTAGAAAGCTTTAATTCTTTACAACTTTTGAAGGCTAATTTCCCTAGGTATAGAAATCTGGGTTGACATCTAATTTTAACACTTCAAATATTTCCCCACACTTTCTTATTGTTTATGTGACTTCTGATGTTAACTATATTATAGTTATTATGCTTGTTCCTATATAGACAAGGTATTTTTCCCTCTCTTGTCTTTCAAGATTCATTCTTTATTTTATAAAGTAAGATGATTTGCATATGTAAATATCCTATGTAGTGGTTTCTCAATTTCTTGGATCTGTGGTTTGGTATCTGTCATTAATTTTGGAAATTTCTCATCCATTATTCACTCAAATATTTATTCACCCTTTCCCTCTTTTTCATTCTTCTGGAATTCCTACTGCCCATATGTTATACTATATCTAAATATCACACAATTACTGAATACTCCATTCCATTTGTTTCATTCTTTTTACTCTTTGCATTTCTGTGTGGGAAGTTTCTACTGACATATCTTCAAGCTCCCTGATTCTTTGCTCAGCTGTGTCCAATCTAGAGCCCACAAAGGCATTCCTCATTTCTACTACAGTGATTTTAATTTCTAGCATACCTCTTTATCTCTTAGCATTTTCACCTTTCTGTTTACATTACCCATCTGTGCTGGTATGCTGTCTACTTTTTTTCCATTTGAGTCTAAAACATATTAATCATAGTTATTTTAAATTTCCTATGTTATAATTCCACAATCTATATAATATTTTAGTCTGGTTCTGATGCTTGTTTTTTCTCTTCAGACGGTATTTTTCTTGAATGTTAGGATGTCTTATGATTCCTTTTTTGACAGCCAAACATGATGCATCAGGTAATAGAAACTTAGGCAAATAGGCTTTAGTGTGAAGTTTTGTGTGAATCTGTATAGGAGATGAGTTGAGTTTAAGTGTTTTCTATAGCCATAGATGCCAGAAGCTTCTATTTCTTCTGGTGCACTTATTTTTTTACCCCTCTATCTTTGGGTGTTCCAAAGGAATCTTAAATAGTCTGTTACTTATTGCTTTTTCAGTGGTAATCACTGTTATTATACTCTGGCTCTGTTGATGTAGTGGGAAAGGTGGAGAGAGGCACAGCATTCTGTAAGTTTTTAGTGGAACTAAGTCCCTATGCTTCAACCTTCAGATCTGTCCCTTAGCCTATTTTACTTTCCCTTAGGTGACACTGGAAGGCTAGAGCAGCTGGATTTGGCTAGCTACTATTTCTCCAAATAAGGTTCTGGTGAAGTCATTTTCCTTGGGTGTCTGGCCTTTATTATGGAGGAAACTCTGGGTGCCTTACAAAATTGCAATGTTTACCCTCTTTGTCTGAAACACAAAAGGATTTTTCTCAGAATTTCACTGTGATATTACAGCTAGAGATATCTTATCATCTTTATTAATTTTTTATTTCCTATCTTTATAAGAAATCTCTCATGCCCCTACATAGCACTTGTTAGTCTGTAGTTTTTTTGGAGTTTAGCACATTTTAAAATTGTGTTTTAAAGACATTCGGAGGGGTATCTCCTTAAACACTATTAAATTATTCACTTTATTCTAACTGCATAATACTATCACTTATATCAAAACTGTATTTATTAATAATTTCATTTCTGGTATTTCCGTATTTTCCATTACTTTGTCAATTGCTATTCAAACCTTCATTTATTTGACTATAGCAGTTTTCTTCTTATATCTGATAAGGTTAATTTCTCCCAACATATACTCACTGTTGTTCTTTTAAATACTTTTCTTGGTCAAATTTATCTGAATCAGATTGGATAAGAAATTTATTATTTCACAAAATAGTAAGTGTGTTCTTAATTCAACAAAAGAAAAGATATTGAAAATAGAATTCCATTAAGTTTATGTAATAATTGGGAAAAGTTATTTTCTTTTCTTTTAATACAACCATTCAAAATGACAAAAAATTAAGTTGCTTGCATAATCTAGATCCCAAGAATTCTGAAATGGGAATGACAATGGTCCTACTAATAATAACACAGTGATTAAGCATAAGCAAGTAAATGGTAATGTGAGCTGAAATGTCTATTGACCAATCTGATGGCTGCAGAGCAAGGGGATAACAGAAAAAGAATTGGAGAAATGGAAGGAGGAAAAAATAAGACTGGATAATAAGTGAGATAACCTATTGTGACACTGAATATCTGTCAGAATACAGCTAGTTTGGTATTCCTTGAATATGTAGGAAAATTAATAAACCTGTATATTTATTTATTGTATTTATGATATTATGTGTATATATACATATAACATATATATAATATTATGTCCATGGGTATTAAATTATAATTTTCCCAGAAATATTCACATAGGACATGCAGATTTGAATTTACCTTTTACTGAGTCATGACAGAATTATAAAAGGAATGGGCACTGGGGATTATGTGAAATTCCAAGAGAAAAAATAACAGACCTATGCAATTAACTAAAATAATGGCCAATTGGTTCTACAGTCATTAAGTAAACTGAATCCACTGTTAAATATTTTTCCAAAAAGAAAGAAGTTTCACTAAAATATTCATAACAACAATAACACCATAAACAATAATACAAAGGCAGATAATTCTGTTAGACATTTAAAAAAGTGTACTGAACCCTTTTATGATGCTAATGAATTTGATAACACATTAAAATTGATTTGGTACAAAAATATAATTACATGGCACTACTCATCAATACTAAAATTTTAAAAATCTAAAAATACATTAAAAAGATATTCCATTTTGACCAAGTTGAATTTATCATATTAGTGAATGGGAGTTCATGTTAGGACATTATCAGTGTAATTCACTACATTAACAGATTAAAGCTAAACATAATATATGATCCTTCCAAAAAACATACAACATGAAGCAAAAGCAAAAAAGCAAAGTCAAAAATCCACCAATTAAAGGGATAAAGCAACTTAGCTAAGAATGGTTAGTAATTTCCTTAACCCAATAAGAGATACCTACAAAAGATACACATGAAATATTACATTGATGAATAAAATCATTTGGACAGTTGTTTGAAATCAAAAATAAAGTAAGGATGATTGCTGTCACTACCTCTATTCAGCATTATACTACAGCGCCTAGTCAGCTCCCTAAGTTAGGGCTAAAAGAAATGAAATGTGTAATGATGGGAGTGTCCGCATAGATAACAAATGATTTCTATTATTAATTTTATATGAATTCTATTATGAATTCTAAATCCTATAGAATTCAAAGAGTTTATAAAAAGTTAGAATTACAAAGAGAGTTTGGTAATGTTGTTCCATACTTTCAATATGTGCAAGTAATCTGCATTTATAACAATGAAAGATTAGATTTTAATAAAATATAAATTAAAACAGCACCAAATATGTAATGTATAATGAACATACAAGTGACCTCAGGGTCAGTGTAAATAATTTAGTAAAAAATAATAAAAATAGATTAAGATCCCAAACTATGCAAATAACGCCTTTATGAATAGGAAAATGAAATACTTCTCCCTGTCAGTTTTCCTCAAAATTTATCTAGATTCAGTATAATTTCAATTTAAACACAGTCACCACTTTCTATGAAACTTGTTAAGTTGATTCTAAAATTTATATGGTAATATAACATTTTATAATAGTTAAGAACCTCCAAAAGAATGAGCCGAGGAATCTTATCCTCTCAAACATTAAGAAGACTAATAATAAAATAAACTTCAAGTTATTAAGAGTTCCTGAAATGTAGAGGGTTCAACAAGGCTTATGAACCTGAACAGAGATCTCTGAAAGAGATCCATACATTCATATTGTTTGATATCTGGCAAAATCTCCATTTTATGTCAAAAAGGAAACCAAATAATTTCCAATAATTCACTGAATTACTGTACTGCTAAAACATCTCTATGGAAAAATGAAGTTGAATTTCTACCTTGAACTATACACTCAAACCACCTCTAGTGGATTAAGGATTTAAATGTGAAAAACAAAACTTGAAATTTTCTTTGAAAACTTAAAATTATGTATTTGTATTACTAAAATTTATACCATGATAAAGAGTGTGAAAATCCTTATACCTTTGGAAGAGATCATTATTAAGAAAAGAACACCAAATGAATCAGTAAGAGAAGAACAATAAAGTAGAAAAATCAGCAAATAACTTGAATGGGAATTTTTCAGAAGAGGAAATGGGAATAAACAATGTGAAAAATGTGTCCCTCTGATTAGTAATCAAAGCAATTCAAATTACAAAAAAGCTATGCTGTAATTACATGTACACAAGACTGCCAAAAATAAAAATTTGATAATACAATATGTTGGATAAGATATCCACACACAAGTCTGCTGGTAAGAGTGTAAATTATATTTCTTTCTGAAAGCAGCTGAGTATTACTAATTAAACCTGAACAGATACACTCTATGATCAATAACTCAAATGTTAGGTAAAAAAAAAAAGCTTTGTGCATTTCCATCATGAGACAATTTAGCATTATTCATAATCACAATTTATAACATCAAAAGCTAGAAACAATTTCAAATGATAGCAGTAGATAACTGACAATCATGAAAAGGAACATTATAAAACAGTAAAAATAAACAATACTTATGAACTTTATATGTTAAGATGCAAAAAAGTCACATAAGACTTCCGGGAGGACGGCGGCGTGAGCAGGGTGGCAGAAATCTCCTCCCGACACTATATTTATCTACAAAAATACAGTAAATACAATTATTCCTAAAAGAGAGACCAGAATACAGAGGAAAGTGCACAGCGTGCAGCTACACACGAGAGGACTTGGCACCCCACAAGGTGGATAAGATACGGAGCCGTGACCGGGTGGCACCCGAGCCCTCACCCAACCCAACGTGCCAGAGGGAGGAGAGGATGCAGAGCCGGAAGGAGTGGAAGAGCAGGTCCGCGAAATAACCAGCCCCGGTGGTCTGCGCCTGGAGCGCTGACACACATCGCACGGTGCATCGACATTGGAGAGGCAGAAGGTGCAGGTTTTGAGCCAGGAACACGCTGGCTCTGTGCAGCCAGCGCCCTGGGACAAGACAAAAGCGCATGCAGTTTGTAGTGGTCTTCGAGAGGCGGGGGGCCCAGTGAGGGAACACCATTGCCCCGGCGGGCTCAGCCCAGCAGGCTGGGAGTCCTGAGCAACTTCAGACCCCTTGGCTGGTGACTCAGAAAAGGTAGCAGCAACACTAAAACTTTATACAGAGAACAACAGCCTCCCATTTGTTCCCGCCCGGGCCAGAGCTACAAAGAGCGGTCGCGGCCATGGAATAGTAGAGCAACAGCGACACCTACAGCACCCTTAGAGAATCCACTCCAAGTGGGCGTTTTTTTTTTGCTTTCCTTTTTCTTTCTTTTCTTTCTGTGGTCTTTCTCTCTTATCTTTCTCTTGCTTCTTTTTTTGCTTTTTTTTGTTTTTCTTTATTTTAAGTCTTAAAGAGCCCAGCTGACATATGTGGCACCTACCAGCGACAACTCCTATCAACATGAAAAGACAGAGGAATATGGTACAGACAAAAATGAACCAGACCCAGACAACTCCTGAGAGGGAACCTGAAGGGACAGAAATGCAGAATCTTCCTGAAAAACAATTCAGAATAAAAGTCATAACCATGCTGATGGATCTACAGAAAAATATGCAAAAGCTAAGGGAGGAAATGAGGGAACTCAGGAAAGACAATGCAGAAATGAGACAAGCCATCGACGGGCTCAGCAGGAGACTGGACGGGATGCAAGAGACTGTTAATGCAATAGAAATCAGAGAACAGGAACACGGAGCAGCTGAGGCAGAGAGAGATAAAAGGATCTCTAGGAATGAAAGAATATTAAGAGAACTGTGTGACCAATCGAAACAGAACAATATTTGCATTATAGGAGTACCAGAGGAAGAAGAGAGAGAAAAAGGGATAGAAAGTGTCTTTGAAGAAATAATTGCTGAAAACTTCACCATGCTGGGGAAGGAAATACTCTTGCAGTCCATGGAAGCCCACAGATCTCGTAACGCAAGGGACCCAAGGAAGACAACACCAAGACACATAATAATTAAAATGGCAAAGATCAAAGATAAGGACAGAGTATTAAAGGCAGCTAGAGAAAGAAAAAAGATCACCTTCAAAGGAAAACCCATCAGACTAACATCAGACTTCTCAACAGAAACCTTACAGGCCAGAAGAGAATGGCACGATATATTTAACGTTATGAAACAGAAGGGCCTCGAACCAAGAATACTGTGCCCAGCACAATTATCATTTAAATATGATGGAGGGATTAAACAATTTCCAGACAAGCAAAAGCTGAGAGAATTTGCCTCCCATAAAACACCTCTACAGGACATCTTAAAGGAACTGCTCTAGAGGGAAGCACTCTTAAGGCTAAAAAGCTGGCACCAGAGAAAATAAAATCATAGCAAAGAAAGCAGATGAACCAAATACTAACTAAAGGCAAAAAATAAAACACCTAGTATATAAAGAATGGAGGAGGAAGAATAAGAAGGGAGAGAAATAAAGAAACATCAGACTGTGATTACAATAATTTAAGAAGAAAGTTAAGTTAGACTGTTGGATAGTTAAGAAGCAACCCCGGAACCTTTGGTAACCATGAATCTAAAGCCAGCAATGGCAATAAGTACATATCTATCGATAATCACCCTAAATGTAAAAGGACTGAAGGCACCAATCAAAAGACACAGAGTAACAGAATGGATAAAAAAGCAACACCGATCTATACGCTGCTTACAAGAGACTCACCTCAAACCCAAAGACATACACAGACTAAAAGTGAAGGGACGGAAAAATATATTTCATGCAAACAACAAAGAGAAAAAAGCGCGTGTTGCAGTACTTGTATCAGACAAAATAGACTTCAAAATGAAGAAAGTAGCAAAAGATAAAGAAGGACATTACATAATGATAAACGGGTCAGTCCAACAAGAAGATATAACCATTATAAATATATATGCACCCAACACAGGAGCGCCGGCATATGTGAAACAAATACTAACAGAATTAAAGGAGGAAATAGCAATGCATTCATCTTAGGTGACTTCAACACACCACTCACTCCAAAAGACAGGTCAACCAGAAAGAAAATAAGTAAAGACACAGAGGCACTGAACAACACACTGGAACAGATGGACCTAACAGACATCTACAGAACTCTACACCCAAAAGCAACAGGATACACATTCTTCTCAAGTGCACATGGAACATTTTCCAGAATAGACCACATACTAGCCTACAAAAAGAACCTCAGTAAAATCGAAAGTATTGAAATTCTACCAAACAACTTCTTGGATCATAAAGGTATTAAACTAGAATTAAATTTTAGAAAGAAAACAAAAAGGCTCACAAATACATGGAGACTTAACAACATTCTCCTAATTAATCAATGGGTCAATGACCAAATCAAAACAGAAATCAAAGAGTCTATGGAGACAAATGACAACAACAACACAAAGCCACAGCTTCTATGAGACGCAGCAAAAGCAGTTCTAAGAGGAAAGTATATTGCAATCCAGGCCTATCTAAAGAAAGAAGAACATTCCCAAATGAATAGTCTAAAGACACAATTACTGAAATTGGAAAAAGAAGAACAAATGAGACCCAAAGTCACCAGAAGGAAGGACATAATAAAGATCAGAGAAGAAATAAATAAAATTGAGAAGAATAAAACAACAGGAAAAAAATCAATGAAACCAAGAGCTGGTTCTTTGAAAAAATAAACAAAATAGTTTAACCCCTAGCCAGATTCATTAAGAGAAAAAGAGAATCTACACACATAAACAGAATCAGAAATGAGAAAGGAAAAATCACGATGGATCTCACAGAAATACAATTATAAGAGAGTACTATGAGAATCTATATGCTAGCAAGCTGGAAAACCTAGAAGAAATGGACAACTTCTTAGAAAAATACAACCTTCCAAAACTGACCAAACAAGAAAACGAAAAACTAAACGGACCAATCACCAGCAATGAAATTGAAGTGGTAATCAAAAAACTACCCAAGAACAAAACCCCTGGACCAGATGGATTCACCTCTGCATTCTACCAGACATACAGAGAAGAAATAATACCCATTCTCCTTAAAGTTTTCCAAAAAATAGAAGAGGAGGGAATACTTCCAAACTCACTCTATGAAGCCAGCATCACTCTAATACAAAAACCTGGCAAAGACCTCACCAAAAAAGAAAACTACAGACCAATATCCCTGATGAACGTGGATGCAAAAATACTCAACAAAATATTAGCAAACCGAATTCAAAAATACATCAAGAGGATCATACACCATGATCAAGTGGGATTCATCCCAGGGATGTAAGGATGGAAAAACATTCGAAAATCCATCAACATCATCCACCACAGCAATAAAAAGAATAACAAAAACCACATGATCATCTCCATAGATGCTGAAAAAGCATTTGACAAAATTCGGCATCCATTCATGATTAAAACTCTCAACAAAATGGGTATAGATGGCAAGTACCTCAACATCATAAAGGCCATATACGACAAACTCACAGCTAACATCCTACTTAACAGCGAGAAGCTAAAAGCTTTTCATCTAAGATCGGGAACAAGACAGGGATGCCCACTCTCTCCACTGTTATTCAACATAGTACTGGAGGTCCTAGCCACGGCAATCAGAAGAAAGAAAGACATACAAGGCATCCAGATTGGTAAAGAAGAAGTCAAATTGTCACTATTGGCAGATGACATGATATTGTACATAAAAAACCCTAAAGACTCCACTCCAAAACTAGTAGAATATCTGAATTCAGCAAAGTTGCAGGATACTAAATTAACACACAGAAATCTGTTGCTTTCCTATACACTAACGATGAACTAACAGAAAGAGAAATCAGAAAAACAATTCCATTCACAATTGCATCAAAAAGAATAAAATACCTAGGAATAAACCTAATAAAGGAAGTGAACGACCTGTACTCTGAAAACTACAAGACACTCCTAAGAGAAATTAAAGAGGACACTAACAAATGGAAATTCATCCCATTCTCTTGGCTAGGAAGAATAAATATTGTCAAAATGGCTATACTACCTAAAGCAATATACAAATTCACTGCAATCCCGATCAAAATACCAACAGCATTCTTCAGTGAACTGGAACAAATAATTCTAAAATTCATATGGAACCACAAAGGCCCCGAATAGCCAAAGCAATCCTGAGAAGGAGGAATAAAATAGGGGGAATTACGCTTCCTGACTTCAAGCTCTACTACAAAGCCACAGTAATCAAGACAATTTGGAATTGGCACAGAAAGAGACCCACAGACCAGTGGAATAGAATAGAAAATCCAAACATTAACCCAAACATATACAGTCAATTAATATTTGATAAGGGAGCCTTGGATATACATTGGGGAGATGACGGCCTCTTCAGCAGCTGGTGTTGGAAAAACTAGACACCTGCATGTAAGAGAATGAAACTGGACTACTGTCTAACCCCATACACAAAGGTAATCTCAAGGTGGATCAAAGACCTGAATGTAAGTCATGAAACCATAAAAGTCTTAGAAAAAAATATAGGTAAAAACCTCTTGGACATAAACATGAGCGACTTCTTCATGAACATATCTCCCCGGGCAAGGGAAAGAAAAGCAAAAATGAACAAGTGGGACTATATGAAGCTGAAAAGCTTCTGTACAATAAAGGACACCATCATTAGAACAAAAAGACATCCTACAGTATGGGAGAATATATTCATAAATGACATATCTGATAAGGGGTTGACATCCAAAATATATAAATAATTCACGCAGCTCCACAAACAAAAAGCAAATAGTCCAATTAAGAAATGGGCAGAGGACATGAATAGACACTTCTCCAAAAAAGAAATTCATATGGCCAACAGGCCCATGAAAAGATGCTCCACATCACTAATCATCAGAGAAATGCAGATTAAAACCACAATGAGATATCACCTCACACCAGTGAGGATAGCCAACATCGAAAACACAAACAACAACAAATGTTGGCGAGGATGTGGAGAAAAGGGAACCCTCCTACACTGCTGGTGGGAATTCAAATTAGTTCAACCATTGTGGAAAGCAGTATGGAGGTTCCTCAAAAAACTCAAAATAGAAATACCATTTGACCCAGGAATTCCACTCCTAGGAATTTACCCTAAGAATGCAGCAGCCCAGTTTGAAAAGGACAGATGCACCCCTATGTTTATCGCAGCACTATTTACAATAGCCAAGAAATGGAAGCAACCTAAGTGTCCATCAGTAGATGAATGGATAAAGAAGAGGTGGTACATATACACAATGGAATATTATTCAGCCATAAGAAGAAAACAAATCCTACCATTTGCAACAACATGGATGAAGCTAGAGGGTATTATGCTCAGTGAAATAAGCCAAGCCGAAAAAGACAAGTATCAAATGATTTCATTCATATGTGGAGTATAAGAACTAAGAAAAAAACTGAAGGAACAAAACAGCAGCAGACTCACAGAACCCAAGAACGGACTAATAGTTACCACAAGGAAAGGGACTGGGGAGGATGGGTGGGAAGGGAGACTCAAGGGGGAAAAAGGGGCATTACGATTAGCAGATGTAATGTTAGGGGGGCACGGGGAGGGCTGTACAACTCAGAGAAGACAAGTACTCACTCTATAGCATCTCACTATGCTGATGGACACTGACTGTAATGGGGTTGGTGGGGGGGACCTGATGAAAGGAGTAGTGTAATCACCATAATATTGCACATGTAATTGTAGATTAATGATATCAAAATAAACTTAAAAAAAAGTCACAGAAGAATATATATATTTGCATATTATATGTATATATATAGAAAGAGAAATTCCATTTCTTCTAGGTCATAAAGAAACAAAACTGAACAAACAAGTCAAATTAATTTTTACAGAATATTATTAACCCAAAATCAAGATGGTAATTACTTCCAGGGAGGAAAGACTGTGATAACATCCAAAAGATGCCTGCCGGGGATTTTCGGCAATACTGACAATGTTTTATTTAGTTAGTTAGACACAACGCATGTATCACACATAACTGTCAATTAGTCATATCTATAGGCCAGAATAAAACAATGATAATGATATTTTAAATGAAGTATGCCTTTTCTTTTCAAAGAATATACAAACATATATTCTCAAAATGTAAATAATATATGTAATATTTTTGGATTGGACTCAATTATTTTTGGAGAATCTTAAAACTACCATGAAAAAGATGTCTTGAATAACTGGGAATAGTGTCTTAAAGGGAGATAAGCGAATTTTATGAGAGGGGACCTTTAAATTTTTGTGCCTGTAGGGTGTTTCTGCCCTGGTTCTATGTCAAGAATCTGCCAACCTTTAGGATTTCCTTGTGAAATCCTTATGCCTTTATTGTTTAATTCTCCTGATAACATCTTTGTTTTCTAAAGACACCTTCCTCAAACCTAGTGGTTCCCTAAAGGTACATAGCCATCACCGTAGAAATCCCTGCACTGAATTATGAATTTGTTCTGCCCCAAAGAGGTGAACCAGGTCAGAGGAAAAATCGAATGTGCTCTGAATGAAGAGACAAGATCAAGCTAATCATTTTAAATGGACAGTCCATTGCTTGCACAGCTTGGTATAGTGGGCTTGTTTTGTAAATATGATTTGCTATTTTCTTGGCATTAGCCAGTTTGCTTGAATGGATTAGAAATTTGAAAGCTGCTTTTGTCTGATGCAATGGTAAATTTGTATCCTTACATAAGAATGTGTATATCCTGATAAGCACTGATGATCCCTCCAGGTTCCCTCCCCTAGTGTTGGAAGCCAAGGGGTGAAATACCACACAAAAGCCTAAACTCAAGATCCATAAACTCTTGTAGCAGCTTGGAAATTGTTAAAAAGATATTTAATCCACTAAATCGAGTATGATATTCAAGCTGTTGGCATAGTTTGGCAGTATAAAGAAGAGAGATTCAGGAATAATAAATTATTTTCATCGTTTTGCAGAAGGTTTGTCTACAAATAACTTCCCCACCATAATTAGCAGTAGCAGCTTCACAGGTATTTACCCAAATTTTCTTTAGAGTACAGAACAAAATTATACAGACATTCTAAATACCATATTTCTGATTAAGTGGGTAAAAGATATTTAAAAGGCATTTTAGGTGACCAAAATTGGGTGAGTGAAAATACCAGGGCTGTTCAGAGGTGTAGAAGTTGGTGACAACTTTTTAAAAACATCTGAATTACCCTAATGGATAAAAACTGCCTTAATGATTAACAGATAATATGTATCAGATATTTTGTTTTGTTTTGTTTTGTCCAATGAGGCCACAATAATATGTACAATCCCATATGCTCTTCAAGAACCTTGCCACTCCTCCCCTCAGGAGATGTTTCTGACTGCTTCCAATAACAGATAGAGGGGAAGTCATAACTAAGTGACTTTGGGGACTAGGTCATAAAAGAAAGCACAGATATCCACCTGACTCTGTCTTGGGATGCTGACCATTAGACCAAGATGCCAGATGAAGCCAAGGCCACATGGATTCTTAAACCGGAAAGTAAAGAGGCCCCCAAGCCTATCTGAGCTTCCACCAAACAACCTGTAGCTATGTGAGTGAACCACACTGGAAGCTGAGCCTCCAGCCCTCAGATGAAGCTACCTTGAGCAGAGCTGAGACTTTCCCACCAAACCTGTCCACACTGAAAGTGTGTGAGCAAAATAAATGTTATTTTAAACTACTCAATTTTAGGTGCTTTGTTATGCAGCAATATGTAACTGGAACAGAAGTCCACAAGTCATGGCTGTGTAGCAACTAACAGAGAAGTGGGCTTACAGAAAAAAGAACAAAGAAAAAACATTGGATGGACTTTGAATGAACTCTTCAGTCAAAGTTTCTGTAAGTTCTTCAAAGAAAAAATTCTGTGGGATCATCAGACGAGGTTACTTAAAGTTAGCTTTGAATTAAAAAGGTAGTTGAGAAAATAATTAATTTAATTTATGCTTTAATGAATTTTTTTTGGATGACTCACTATACTAAGCTTTCTTTTGAAGTAAAGATCACCCTAAAACTTCTTGGCAAGGGAGCTGCCCATCATTACTGAGACATAATAAAATCCTCTTCACTTCTCAAGGGCTGAAATTGTAGAACTGTTGAGTACAATGTGTAAATTAATTTTATAATGGTTTTACTGCACATGCATTAGTAAGTCAGAGTTTTGTTTTGTTTTTATGTGAATGGAAGTCAAAGAAGACTCTCTACTTAAGTTACTTCCATAAATGTAGATTACTGAGTATACAATAAGTTTTAAGACTACTGATCACTTATACACATACATGGGGAAGGTAAAATAGATTCTCTTGGGTATATAATCCTGACGGTTAAGAAACATACATAATATTCCTTAGGCATTTTTTTAAAAGCATTTTATAATAAAATCCTACAACATATGCTTGTTTATTTGTGTTGGTTTGTTTACTTTAACACTGTTGGAGTCTGAGCTCTAAGCCATGCTGGTTAAGTCTCTCTCTTTAAAATTTCCTTTTCTTATGTTGTTGCATCTCCTCAAGACAGCAATTTCTCTTTGTGGCTCAGGCATGAACCAGATACTCCCCAGGCATGAACCAAATACTCAGGAATTATAAAAAGGATGATGTTGGACAGGTAAAGGGTACCTGGGGTTCCTTCTATTCTACTTGATTCAGCTCTACACATTATATAAAGGATAGAATGGAGTTGTTCTATTTACAGAATGTTTCAAATGTACAAGAGGTGAGAAATAAAGGAATGTGAGGACAGGACAGCGCATAGATCAATCACACAGGCACAAAGTCAGTGTCCCACCACACATACCTTGAGGGTGTTGTGAGTTTTATTTAGATTTTAGATTTCATTTTGTATAATAATAATAATCAGGGCTTATATTATTTTATATAATAAATATCTGTTTTTTCCTGGTCATGTAATGTTAAGTTATGAAAGATTTTGGCGGCACAGTCTAGTCCCATAGCATTGAATGAGTTAAACTGATCTTCATGGGAACAAGCCCTTAATCTCAGATTCATTGGCATAGAATTTTAACTAACTGTACATACATAGGATTTTGGAAATAACCTCAAAAGAATCAAATTCATGGTATAATATTATTTTATTATAAAGCTAACTATATTTTCTCATGTTAATGGACAGAAAATCTAATAAAAGATTACATTTTTGAAGCAATTCCTCTTCCTTGAAATAAGAACAGAAATGCAGGCACATCTTAACTAATAAATATAATTTGATGGAACTAGTGGATGACTGTAAGGCATTTTGGAAATGGACATTTGTACACAATTACAAAACTCTGCAGCATTCAGATGTGAGACACATCAAATTCATAGAATAGGATGCTTTGAAAGGGGTGTGTTCTTTTTCTCAATTTAAGAGAATGTCTACTTCGAAATGTATCCATTGATTTAGTGTAAAAGAAAGTAATAGGAAATAATTTAGATTGAGAGAGATGTATATTCACAATACATGTTTGTGTGTACAAATATATGTACTAGGTGTATATAACCAATATATAAACAAAGTACAGAACAAAGTATTAAACATGTAGTCTTCTCACAACTTCATTTAGTTTTCTTTTAAAATTTTGGCTAACTAAAGTCAACAAAAGTTTAGTTATTTGTGAATGTTGCTTATTTTCAAAAGCAAATTTGCTAAAGAGTATTTTATATATTTATGCATTTTTTTCAAAATGCTTCAAGAAGATGGCTGATTTATTCATGAAATGTTGAGGGGACACAGACAAATCCCCAAAGTTATGCTAATTTTTAAATTAAATAGACATAAATTAATCCACATAACTATGTAAGCAAAACAATTCTTAGATAATGCATGGTATTCATTATGAGCCATTAAAAAAGCATTCAGTAATTATAAGAGATGAGAACAATTGATACAATTAACTTCTACTTTTTTTGTTTTGTTATGATGAAGTTTACTTAAATTGAGAAAAATCCAATTGTTTTTTATATTTTCTTAAGAATTATTTCAAGGAGGTGGAGAAAAGATGATGGCGTGAGTGAGTAGTGTGACAGAAATCTCCTCCCAAAACCACATATATTTTGAACATACAGCAAACACATCTGTTCCTAAAAAAAGTGAACAGAAATAAGATTGCACCAGCCTGTCTACATCTGGGAGAAGTCAACATCTCATGGAAAAAGGTAAAGTACAAAGCCATGACCCAGCAGGACCCGAGCACTTCCCCGACCTCAGGTCACCAGTGGGAGGAAAAGTATCAGAACAGGGAGGGAGTGGAAGCACAGGACTGCTAAATACCGAGGTCTATAAATGTACCCCAGGAGCACAGACCCATAATGCATGGTGCTCTGGAGATTAGAGGGACTGAAAAGCAAAGTCTGAGACTGGGACTGCAAGCAGATTCCCACAACCGGTGGCCCTAGAACAAAAGAAAATCAGGCACTTTAAAATACTTCTCAACAGTCAGAAGGCTGCTATAGGGGCAAGGGTTTAGGAGAAGGAATAGGTGGACAAAAATGTCCTGGCACACTCAGCCAAGCACGATGGGAACTTCCAGGAGCTTCAGGCACCCTATCCCCCTGGTTGGCAATACAGCCTTGAGGTGACATACCTCTATAAGCAGCCTGCTGCTCCTTCCTCACTACCAGCACCTGCGTTCAAACCGGCTGTCCCGGCTGTTGCTGCAGACCAGCCGGAGGGCAGCCCTGCCTACAGCAACTACACAGCTTAATGCAGAGGCTTCGGCTTGCGCAGAGCTAACCGTTTCAGACCCAGAGGCTTTCCCTGCTGCGTGATTAACCAGAAAGACAGCAGAGACAGGTATGGAGACTGGGAAACACAAAAGGGCTTTGTTACCGTGGCAGAAACCGCGCCGCTTGCCTGCAACCCCCACGATCACACTAGGCCATCCCGAGGGCCACCTCACCCACACCAGTTTAGGGGATTAAACCAGAAGCTACTCCCTGTGCGCAGGTAACCAGCACAAACAGCAGAGACAGGCACGGTGACTGTCTATCAGAAAGGGACTTTGTCCTCCCAGCTGACACCCGTGCCATTCGCCTGCGACCACTCCCATCACTCCAGGACTATGAAAAGGCAAAATAACCTTGTTCAAGCCAAAATCCCTCACACACCAGAAAGAGGACACTGTGAGACTGAAATCACCAATCTTCTTGAAAAAGAATTCAGAACAAAAGTCATAAACATGCTAATGGAGCTACAGAAAAATATTCAAGAGCTAAGGGATGAATTCAAGAGGGAGATAACTGAAATGAAACAAACAATGGAGGAATATAAAAGCAGATTAGGTGAGGCAGAGGAGAGAGTTAAATGGAATAGAAATCAGAAAACAGAAATACAGAGAACCTGAGGCAGAGAGAGATAAAAGGATCTCTAGGAATTAAGGAATATTAGCAGAACTGTATGACCAATCCAAACAGAACAATATTGGCATTATAGGGGTACCAGAAGAGGAAGAGAGAGAAAAAGGGATAGAAAGTGTCTTTGAAAATATAATTTCTGAAAAGTTCCCCAATATGGGGAAGGAAATAGTCTCTCAGACAATGGAAGCCCAAACATCTCCCAACAGAAAGGACACAAGGAGGACAACACCAAGATGTATAATAACTAAAATGGCAAATATCAAGGAAAAGGACAGAGTATTAAAAGCAGCCACAGAGAGAAAAAAGATGACCTATGAAGGAAATCCCATCAGGCTATCTTCAGACCTCTCAGCAGAAACCTTACAGGCCAGAAGGGAGTGGCATGATATATTCAGTGCAATGAAACAGAAGGCCCTCGAAACAAGAATACTCTATGCAGAAATGTTATAATGAAACTTGAAGGAGGGATTAAACAATTCAAAGATAAGCAAAAATTGAGGGAATTTGCCTCCCACAAACCATCTCTAAAGTGTATTTTAAAGGGACTGCTCAAGATGGAAATATGCCTAAGACTAAAGAGCTGTCACCACAGAAAATAAAACCATAGCAAAGGAAGTAGAAAAACTAAATACTAACCAAATGCAAAATTAAATCAGCTACCCACAAAGTCAGTCAAGGGATACACAAAGAGTACAGAATATGACACATAACATAAAAAGTGGAGGAGGAAGAAAAATAAGGGAGAGAAAAACAAATTACTGGACTGTGTTGATAGTAGTGTAATAACTGAGTTATGGTCAATTGCTAAATAGTAAAGAAGCTGACCTTGAACTTTTGGTAACCACGAATTCAAACCCTGCAAAGGCAATAAGTACATATCTATCAATAATCAGCCTCAATGTAAATGGACTGAATGCACTAATCAAAAAATACAGTTACAGAATGGATAAAAAAGCAAAACCCATCTATTTACTGCCTTCAAGAGACTCACTTCAAACGCAAAAACATACACAGACTAAAAGTGAAGGGATGGAAAAAGATATTTCATGCAAACAATAGGGATAAAAAAGGAGGTGTTACAGTACTTGTATCAGACAAAATAGACTTCAAAACAAAGAAACAAGAGACAAAGAAGGACATTACATAATGATAAAGGGGTCAGTCCAACAAAAGGATATAACTAGCACAAATATCTATGCACCCAACAGTGGATCACTCAAATATGTGAAACTAATACTCACAAAATTAAAGGGGGAAATGCAATGCAATACATTAATTTTAGGAGACTTCAACATACCACTCACTCCAAAGGGTAGGTCAACCAGACAGAAAATAAGTAAGGAGACAGAGGCACTGAACAACACATTAGAACAGATGGACCTAAAAGACTATAGAACATCCACCCAAAAGCAGCAGGATACACATTCTTCTTAAGTGCGCATAGAACATTTTCAAGAATAGACCACATACTAGGCCACAAAAAGAACCTCAACAAATTAAAAATGATTGAAATTCTACCAAACAACTTCTAGATCACAAAGGTATGAAACTAGAAATAAATTGTACAAAGAAAACAAAAAGGCTCACAGACAAATGGAGGCTTAATAAAATGCTCCTAAATAATCAATGGATCAATGACCAAATTAAAACAGAGATCAAGCAATATATGGAGACAAACCAAAACAACAGTGCAACACCCCAACTCTAGGGGTGTAGTGAAGGCAGTTCTAAGAGGAGAGTATATAGGAACCCATGCCTATTTAAAGGAGGAAGAACAATCCCAAGTAAACAGTCTAAATTCACAATTACTGAAACTGGAAAAAAAAGAATGACTGAGGACCAAAGTCAGTAAGGAGGGACATACTAAAGATCAGAGAAGAAATGAATAAAATTGAGAAAAATAAAACAGTAGAAAAAATTAATGAAACCAAGAACTGGTTCTTAGAGAAAATAAACAAAATAAATAAACCCTTAGTCAGATTTTTCAAGAAAAAAAAGAGTCTACACACATAAACAGAATTAGAAATTAGAAAGAAAAAGTCAATACACACACCACAGAAATACACAGATTTATTAGAGAATACTATGAAAAATTATATGCTAAAAAATTCAATGACCTAGCAGAAATGGACAACTTTCTAGGAACATACAACCTACCAAGGCTGATGCAGGAAGAAACATAAAATCTGAACAGACCAATTACCAGCAATGAAACTGAATTGGTAATAAAAAACAACCCAAGAGAGATTCAAGATAGTGGCGTGAGAGGTTAGATGGAGAACTCTTCCCAAAACCACAGCGAGTGCAAAAATATAGTTAATACAACTAAACTTAAAACACCAAAAGGAAAGAAGGCTGCACCAGACTGCATACAGACCTCATGAACAGAGCAGACCTCAGGAAACAGGGCACCAGCTCAGCTCCCCTACAATCCCCAACTCCACTTTAGAGGCTGAGCAGCTCCAGAGACTGCAGATTCTAGGAACTAGAGGGCACCACACAAAATTTTGAAATGTCAAAAGAACAGAGTTGAGACCAAAATCTCACAAACACCAGAAAAAGGGCCAAATAAAACTGAACTCACCAATCTTCCTGAAAGAAAGTTCAAAATAAAAATCATACACATGCTTATGGAGGTACAGAAAAATATTCAAGAACTCAGGACCAAATTTAAGATGGAGATTCAATCATTAAGAAATTCCATATCTGAAATGAAACATACAATGGAGGGATTTAAAAGCAGATTAGATATAGCAGAAGACATGGTAAATGGAATAGAAATTAGAGAAGAGGAATACAAAGAATCTGAGGCACAGAGAGAAAAAAGGATCTCTAAGCATGAAAGAATGTTGAGAGAACGGTGTGACCAATCCAAACGCAACAATATTGGCATTATAGGGGTACCAGAAGAAGAAGAGAGAGAAAAAGGGATAGAAAGTGTCATTGAGGAGGTAATTGCTGAAAACTTCCCCAATCTGGGGAAGGACATAGTCTCACAAGCAATGGAGTTGCGCAGATCTCCCAACATAAGGGACCCAAGGAAGACAACATCAAGACATATAATAATGAAAACAGAAAAGATCAAGGATAAAGACAGACTTTCAAAAGCAGCTGGAGAGAGAAAAAAGATCACATACAAAGGAAAACCCATCAGGCTATCATCAGATTTCTCAACAGAAACCTTACAGGCAAGAAGGGAGTGGTATGATATAATTAATGCAATGAAGCAGAAGTGCCTTGAACCAAGAACACTCTACCTGTTAAGGTAATCATTTAAATTTGAAGGAGGGATTAAACAATTTTCAGATAAACAAAAGTTGAGACAATTTACATCCCACAAGCCCCCTCTACAGGGCATTTTGGAGGGACTCCTACAGATGGAAGTATTCCTAAGGCTAAACAGATGTCAACCAAGGGATAGACAAAGAGTACAAAATATGATTCCTAACATACAAAGAATGGAGGAGGGAGGAAAAAAAAAGAACCTTTAAGTTGTGTTTGTAATAGCATATGAAGTGAGTTAAATTAGACTGTTAGATAGTAAGGGAATTGCCCTTGAACCTTTGGTAACCACGAATATAAAGTCTGCAATGGCAATAAGTACATACCTATCAATAATCACCCTAAATGTAAATGGCCTGAATTCACCAATCAAAAGACACAGAGTTACTGAATGGATAAAAAACAAGACCCATCTACATGCTGCCTACAAGAAACTCACTTCAAACCTAAAAACATAAACAGACTGAAAGTGAAGGGATGGAAAAAGATATTTCATGCAACTAACAGTGAGAAAAAAACAGGAGTTGCAATACTTGTATCAGACAAAATAGACTTCAAAACAAAGTCACAGACATAGAAGGACATTACATAATGATAAAAGGGTCAGTCCAACAAGAGGATATAATTATTATAAACATCAATGCACTCAACACAGGATCAGCTACGTATGTGAAACAAATACTAACAGAATTAAAGGGGAAAATAGAATGCAATGCATTCATTTTAGGAGACTTAAACACACCACTCACTCCAAAGGACAGATCAACCAGACAGAAAATAAATAAAGAGACAGAGGCACTGAACAACATATTAGAACAGATGGACGTAAGGGATATCTTCAGAACACTCCACCCAAAAGCAACAGGATACACATTCTCCTCAAGTGTATGTGGAACATTTTCAAGAATTGATCATATATTAGGCCATAGAAAGAGCCTTGATAAATCCAAAAAGACTGAAATTGTACAAACCAGCTTCTCAGATCACAAAGGCACGAAACTAGATATAAATTACACAAAGAAAATGAAAAAGCCCATTAAACACATGGAGGCTTAATAACATGCTCCTAAATAATCAATGGATCAATTACCAAATAAAAACAAAAATCAAGCAATACATGGAGACAAATGACAAAAATAATTCAGCACCGAAAAATCTGTGGGATGTAGCAAAAGCTGTGCTAAGAGGGAAATATATTGCAATACAGGCCTACCTTAGGAAAGAAGAACAATCTTAAATGAACAGTCTAAACTCACAATTAATGAAACAAGAAAAGGAAGAACAAAGGAGGCCCAAATTCAATAGAAGTAGCGACATAATAAAGATAAAAGCAGAAATAAATAAAATTGAGAAGAATAAAACAATAGAAAGAATCAATGAAAACAGGAGCTGGTTCTTTGAGAAAATAAACAAAACAGATAAAACCCTAACCAGACTTATCAAGAAAAAAAGAGAGTCTACTCACATAAACAGAATCAGAAATGAGAAAGGAAAAATCACTATGGATACCACAGAAATACAAAGAATTATGAGAGAATACTATGAAAAACTATATGCTAACAAACTGGATAACCTAGAAGAAATGGACAACATTCTAGAAAAATACAACCTTCCAAGGCTGACCCAGGAAGAAACAGAAAATCTGAATAGACCAATTACCAGCAAAGAAATGGAACTGGTAAACAAAAAAATACCTAAGAACAAAACTCCTGGACCAGATGGTTTCACTGCTTAATTTTATCAAACATTTAGTGAAGACATAATACCCATCCTCATTAAAGTTTTCCAAAATGTAGAAGAGGAGGGAATACTCCCAAACTCATTCTACGAGGCCAACATCACTCTAATACCAAAACCAGGCAAAGACACCACAAAAAAAGAAAATTACAAACCAAAATCTCTGATGAACATAGATGCAAAAATACTCAACAAAATATTAGCAAACTGAATTCAAAAGTACATCCAAAAGATCTTCCATCATGATCAAGTGGGATTCATCCCAGGGATGCAAGGATGGTACATTTGAAAATCCAACATCATCCTCTAAATCAATAAAAAGAAGGACAAAAACCACATGATCATCTCCATCGATGCTGAAAAAGCATTCGACAAAATTCAACATCCATTCATGATAAAAACTCTCAACAAAATGGATATAGAGGGCAAGTACCTCAACATCATAAAGGCCATATATGACAAACCCACAGCCAACATTATACTTAACAGCAAGAAGCTGAAAGCTTTTCTTTAAGATCGGGAACAAGACAAGGATGCCCACTCTCCCCACATTTATTCAATATAGTACTGGAGGTCCTAGCCACGGCAATCATACAACACAAAGAAATAAAAGGCATCCAGATGGGCAAGGAAGAACTCAAACTGTCCTTGTTTGCAGATGACATGATATTGTACATAAAAAGCTCTAAAGAATCCACTCCAAAACTATTAGATCTAATATCTGAATTCAGCAAAGTTGCAGGATAGAAAATGAATACACAGAAATCTGTTGTATTCCTATACATTAACGATGAACTAGCAGAACAAGAAATTAGGAAAACAATTCCATTCACAACTGCATCAAAAAGAACAAAATACCTAGGAATAAACCTAACCAAGGGTGTGAAAGACCTATACCCTGAAAACTACAAGACACTCTTAAGAGAAATTAAAGAGGACACTAATAAATGGAAATTCATCCCATGCTCTTGGCTAGGAAGAATTAATATTGTCAAAATGGCCATCCTGCCTAAAGCAATCTACAAATTCAATACAATCCCTATCAAATTACCAACAGCATTCTTCAATAAACTAGAGCAAATAGTTCTAAAATTCATATGGAACCACAAAAGACCCCGAATATCCAAAGCAATCCTGAGAAGGAAGAATAAAGTAGGTGGGATTACGCTCCCTGATTTCACACTCTACTACAAAGCTACAGTAATCAAGACAATTTGGTACTGGCACAAGAACAGACCCAGAGACCAGTGGAACAGAATAGAGAGCCCAGATATAAACCCAATCATATACGGTCAATTAATATATGATAAAGGAGCCATGGATATATAATGGGGAAATGATAGCCTCTTCAATAGCTGGTGTTGGCAAAACTGGACAGCTACATGTAAGAGAATGAAACTGGATTACTGTCTAACCCCATACACCAAAGTAAACTCAAAATGGATCGAAGACCTGAATGTAAGCCATGAAACCATAAAACTCTTAGAAAAAAACATAGGCAAAAATCTCTTGGATATAAACATGAGCAACTTCATGAACATGTCTCCGGGCAAGGGAAACAAAAGCAAAAATGAATGAATGGGACTATATCAAACTAAAAATCTTCTGTACAGCAAGGGATACCATCAGAAGAACAAAAAGACTTCCTACAGTATGGGAGAATATATTCATAAATGAAATATCTGGTACGGGATTGACACCGAAATTATATAAAGAGCTCTTACACCTCAACAAACAATAAACAAATAAACCAATTAAAAATGTGCAGAGGAGCTGAACAGACACTTCTCCAAAGAAGAAATTCAGATGGCCAACAGGCACATGAAAAGATGCTCCACATCACTAGTCATCAGAGAAATGTAAATTAAAACCACAGTGAGATATCACCTCACACCAGTTAGGATGGCCGCCATCCAGAAGACAAACAATAAATGTTGGCGAGGATTTGGAGAAAGGGGAACCCTCCTACACTGCTGGTTGGAATGTAAATGAGTACAACCATTGTGGAAAGCAGTATGGAGGTTCCTCATAAAACTCAAAATAGAAATACCATTTGACCCAGGAATTCCACTCCTAGGAATTTACCCTAAGAATGCAGCAGCCCAGTTAGAAAAAGATATATGCACCCCTATGTTTATCGCAGCACTATTTACAATAGCCAAGGAATGGAAAAAATGTAAGTGTCCATCGGTAGATGAATGGATAAAGAAGATGTGGTATATGTACACAATGGAATATTATTCAGCCATAAGAAGAAAACAAATCCTACCATTTGCAACAAAATGGATGGAGCTAGAGGGTATTATGCTCACTGAAATAAGCCAGGCGTAGAAAGACAAGTATGAAATGTTTTCACTCATATGTGGAGTATAAGAACAAAGAAAAAACTGAAGGAACAAAACAGCAGCAGACTCACAGAACCCAAGAATGGACTAACAATTACCAAAGGGAAAGGGACTGGGGAAGATGGGTGGGAAGGGAGGGATAAGGGGGAAAAAGGGCTATTACAATTAGCACACATAATGTAGCGGGGGTGGGGGTGGGGTGGGGGTATACAGGGAAGGCAGTATAACACAGAGAAGACAAGCAGTGATTCTGTAACATCCTTCTACACTGATGGAAAGTGACTGTAATGGGGTATGTGATGGGGCCTTGATAATAGGGGGAGTCTAGTAACCATAATCTTGCTCATGTAACTGTATATTAATAATAGCAAAATAAAAAAATAAAAATAAAAAAAATAGAATAATACTGCACAAAAGCTTTCCACCACAGGTAGTCAGGACACAATGGCAAACCTATTTAAAGAAACTCATGGAGCAGATTTGGACAGGGGAAAAGAGTGGAAATATTGCAGTGTGGAGCAAAGGTTTCTCAACCATAGTACTACAACACCATGATACTTCAGGCTAGCTCCTTTGCTGGGCCATCCTGTGTACTGTAGGAAGTTTAGCAGCATCCCTGGCCTCCGTCCACGAAATGTCAGTAGTAGCCCTGTTTTCCAACTGTGACAACCAGAAATATCTCCAGACATGATCAAATGCCACCTAGGCGGACAAAATCACTCCCAGTTCAGAATCACAGTGTAACAAATGGATCAGAATGAGCAAAGTCAAAAATGAATGTAATAAATGAAATTAGATGAAATGGCTATTTTACTCATCCAGATGAGAAATGAGCAGAAGAGAAAATGCCATGAGGGTGTATTTTGGAGGGAGAATACATAGCACTGGATGGAGTGAGACTGGATTGTACAGCAGTTTCAGACCTTAGTGGGGAGTCTGTTATGAAGTCTAATGTATAGCGATTCTGACTCATTTGGTGTGAGAAGCTGCCCAGGAATCTAGGTTTTAACACACATCACACATTTAGGAAAAAATGGATAGAAATAATGGAATGCTGTTAGAAGACAGGGTTGGAAATAATGAGAAGAGCCCAGTTAGTGGCAAACGTTAAATAAAAGGGTTGACCAAGGACTCGTATCAAAGTGGGATATATCCACTTTGAGGATTGGTAATGTTTGAATAGGCCTTGGCTTCTTGGCAACAAGGGATACTTTTATAAAGAATCTTATTGAGCAGGGAAAGGCAAGGACATGTCTGTCTTCCTCTGAATGAGGGCATTTTCTTCTTTCTCAGAAGTAAAGGTCTAAAGGCAATGACTTATAATTGAATTTCTTGAATTCTGTAAAGTTATGCCTTCTTTAAATCTGAGTCAAGGATTTTCCAGACTGAGTTACTAGGTTTTTAACAGGTTTTAACAACTCCAGGAATAAGAAATATCTAACTTACAGTTTTCAAAAGTGACTATGTATCCTAAGAACATTCTAATACATATGATGCAAGGTTATTTGGGAAACATTTCATGTTCATGATTTGTAGGGTCTTAAGTTCCTGTTTCTAAATGCAAAGAAGAGTATGTTCTTTACATCTGCTGGAGGGCCAGAGAGGTGCTCTATGAGGCCATTTGCCATTTGTGTAGCCACACTGAAGGCTTTAGTTCCTCGGAGAAGATTCCTGTCATAGATCACATTGCCTCCCAGTACATGCTGTGGTTTACTGTGCATGCCCATGTTCAAGAGCCCTGTGGTTGATGTTAACAAAATGAGATGACTTAGGAGGTACAAGAATGATAACAATAATCTTAGAAATCTAGTATTCTAGTCTTGTGACCTCAATTCTTAGGATCTCATTAAGCCATCCATATTAGTCATCTATTTATGTAATATTTAATTGTACTATATACATATATTTCTTTTTAAATATTATATATCTTAGGTACTTACATTTATTTTTCATATTTATGTATTTATGTAAACATAACTCTTTTGTACAAAGGAAAAAGGCCAATTTATTTTCATAAAATATTGACTGCAACTTTAAGAAAGAGTCACAGAGAAGCATTTTTTTTTGGTATCATTAATCTACAATTACATGTGCAACATTATGGTTATTAAACTCCCCACTTCATCAGGTTCCCCCCACCTACCCCATTACAGTCACTGCCCATCAGCATAGTGAGATGCTATAGAGTCACTACTTGTCTTCTCTGAGTTGTACAGCCCTTCCCGTGCCCCACCAACATTACGTCTGCTAATCGTAATGCCCCTTTTTCCCCCTTGACTCTCCCTTCCCACCCATCCTCCCCAGTCCCTTTCCCTTTGGTAACTGTTAGTCCATTCTTGGGTTCTGTGAGTCTGCTGCTGTTTTGTTCTTTCAGTTACAGAGAAGCATTTTTAAACATTTTGTTAACATTTGCTAGTATCAGTGAACTAAAAAAGCAAGGGTACAGAGGGTGGCCTATCCATGAGTCATGCATCTCCATTTTGCTAAAGAAAAGACAATTATCAAATTATACATCTTCTGTATTATCTGTAGCTTTCTTTAAAATTATTCCACATCGATGGTATGCAATTTGTCTTTAAATTAAAAACTAGTAAATTTTAATTAACATTTGTAGTCCAAATTGGATATACATATTCCAATGGTATTTTTATAGCATGTGGATATTCCAAAGATTAAAATTTAAAATTCGGTGATGTTAAAGATGTGTGGTTTAGATAGAAATATTATAAAGGCACTACCATCCTGGTCAAAACATTGTAGAATATAAGTGATTCATAATTTCTAACCTCCAAAATGCAGGCAGATTTTCAAACTGTCTCCTAGTTGACTAAGAAACAGCTATCTTAAATTGTTGTGGTGGTTAAGACTGAAAGTAACAGATATAAATTAGCCTGAAGAAAGAGGAGGAAAAGAGGAAGTGGAAAAAGAGGGAAAGAGAAAACAAAGGCTCAGAGTGGAGAGGAGGGCATTTGTAGGAAGCATGGTTCTTCATTTCTGGGACCTGGAGACACTTAACAGATCCAGAACTAGAAATCAGCAAAGCCATTAGTAACACAGCCTGTATTTTCTCCATGTCATGACTTTGCTTCCCCATGTGCTTCTGTTTTATTCATCTTTTTTTGCAACTCAGATTGCTCAATGATTCACATCCATGTCTATACAAAAAATAAAAGACTATATATTCACCATTCAAGAGAACACCCAAACTGTGAAATGACTGTCATTTCAGCTCCTCAGGGAAGAGAAACTGATTGCCCAGTGAGGCCTACCCTAAAATGTAAGCATAGCCATAGCAACTAAAGGCTCAAATTTGAGGGTTGCTCTTTGAATAAAGGGAGTCAATAGGTTACTGGAAATTGGGAAAATATAGTAAAATATATATACCATTAATATCTGCTAATAAATATTAATTATTTTTCTAGATAATGATGGCAAGAGTAGAATTTAAATTTTGGTTTCATTTAAAGATTAATTTGGCTAAAATAATAATAGCTATCATTTATGAATCCTTACTAGCTATACTGCAATCATTTTTATTATTGTGACATTTAGGCTACGAGGTGTCTGTATACCTTTAAGATGTATAATTGACAGAAGAATGCCTCCTAACCTGCTAAATATCTGAATATAGATTTGGGGCATAAATGCCAAAAGTACACCAAAAAGAATCTCAAAGAAAATGGGAGACAGTTTCCATGGAGTTCAGACACATTTTATGCCAAGACAAGGTAGGTGAGAGAAAATTATCTGACTTTATTTAACAGAGTTTTGAAAGTAATAGCTAAAATGCTTTCCTTTTTTTTCTTACACATATAATTTTTATTCTTTTTTTTCTTAAGGTATCATTGATATACAATCTTATGTTCAAGGTTTCACATAAGCAACATTGTGGTTACTACATTCCCACCTATTATAAGTCCCCACCACATACCCCATTACAGTCCCTGTCCATCAGTGTAGTAAGATGCTATAGAATCACTACTTGTCTTCTCTGTGTTATACTGCCTTCCCTGTGACCCCCCCGCCGCCAGATTATGTGTGCTAATCGTAATACCCCTTTTTCCCCCTTATCCCTCCCTTCCCACCCATCTTTTCCAGTTCCTTTCCCTTTGGTAACCGTTAGTCCATTCTTGGGTTCTTTGAGTCTGCTGCTGTTTTGTTCCTTCAGTTTTTGCTTTGTTCTTATACTCCACAGATGAGTGAAATCATTTGATACTTGTCTTTCTCCGCCTGGCTTATTTCACTGAGCATAATACCCTCTAGCTCCATCCATGTTGTTGCAAATGGTAGAATTTGTTTCCTTCTTATGGCTGAATAATATTCCATTGTGTATATATACACATCTTCTTTATACATTCATCTACTGATGGACACTTAGGTTGCTTCCCTTTCTTGGCTATTGTAAATAGTGCTGTGATAAACATAGAGGTGCATATGTCTTTGAATCTGTGATCCTGTTTTCTTAGGGTAAATTCCTAGGAGTGAAATTACTGGGTCAAATCGTATTTCTATTTTTAGTTTTTTGAGGAACCTCCATATTGCTATCCACAATGGTTGAACAAATTTACATTCCAACCAACGGCGTAGAAGGGTTCCCCTTTCTCCGCATCCTCACCAGCATTTCTTGTTGTTTGTCTTTTGGATGTGGCCATCCTAACTGGTGTGAGATTTCTCATTGTGGTTTTAATTTGTGTTCCTCTGATGATTCGTCATGTGGAGTATCTTTTCATGTGCCTGTTGGCCATCTGAATTTCTTCTTTGGAGAAGTGTTTGTTCAGATCCTGTGTGCATTTTTTAATTAGGTTGTTTGCTTTTTGGTTGTTGAGCCATGGGAGCCTTTTATATATTTTGAATTTCAACCCCTTATCAGATATGTCATTTCTGAATATATTCTTCCATAGTATAGAATGCCTTTTTGTTCTACTGATGCTGTCCTTTGATGTACAGAATCTTTTTAGTTTGATGTAGTCCCACTTGTTCATTTTTGCTTTTGTTTCCTTTGCCTAAGGAGATATGTTTATGAAAATATTGCTTATGTTTATATTCAAGAGTTTTGCCTACATTTTCTTCTAAGAATTTTATGGTTTCATGACTTACATTCAGGTCTTTCATCCATTTCGAGTTTACTTTTGTGTGTGGAGTTAGACAGTAATCCAGTTTCATTCTCTTACATGTAGCTGTCCAGTTTTGCCAACATCAGTTGTTGAAGAGGCTGTCATTTCCCCATCATATATCTATGGCACCTTTATTGTATATTAAATGGCCATATATGTGTTGGATTATATCTGGGCTCCCTACTCTATTCAATTGATCTATGGGTCTATTCTTGTGCCAGTATCAAATTGTCTTGATCACTGTAGCTTTGTAGTAGAGCTTCAAGTTGGGGATTGTAATCTCCCCTTCTTTATTCTTCCTTCTCAGGATTGCTTTGGTTATTTGGGATCTTATGTGGCTCCATATGAATTTTAGGACTATTTGTTCCAGTTCATTGAAGAATGCTGTTGCTATTTTGATAGGGATTGCATTGAATCTGTACATTGCTTAGGCAGGATGGCTATTTTGACAATATTAATTCTTCCTAACCAAGAGCATGGGCTGTATTTCCACTTATTAGCATCTTCTTTAATTTCTCTCAAGAGTGTCTTGTAGTTTTCAGGGTATAGGTCTTTCACACCCTTGGTTAGGTTTATTCGTAGGTATTTTATTCTTTTTGATGCAGTTGTGAATGGAATTGTTTTCCTGATTTCTCTTTCTGTTAATTTATCATTAGTGTATAGGAATGCAACAGATTTTTGTGTATTAATTTTGTATCCTACAACTTGGCTGAATTCATTTATTGTTTCTACTTGTTTTGGAGTGGATTCTTTAGGGTTTTTTATGTACAATATCATGTCATCTCCAGCAGTAACATTTTAACTTCTTCCTTACCAATCTGGATGCCTTTTATTTATTTGTGTTGTGTAACTACCATGGCTAGGACCTCCAGTAGTATGTTGAAAAAAAAAAGCAGAGAGAGTGGGCATCCTTGTCTTATTCCCAATCTTAGAGGAAAGGTTTCAGCTTTTCACTGTTAAGTATGATGTTGAATGTGGGTTTGTTGTACATTTCCTTTATTATGTTGAGGTGCTTGCCGTCTTTACCAATTTTGTTGAGAGTTTTTATCATGACTGTGTGTTGAATTTTGTCAAATGCTTTTTCAGCATCTATTGAGATGATCATGTGATTTTTTCCTTCTTTTTATGGATGTAGTGGATGATGTTGATGGATTCTTGAATGTTGTACCATCCTTGCATCCCCGGAATGAATCCCACCTGATCGTGATGTATTACCTTTTTGATGTATTTTTGAATTCGGTTTGCTAATATTTTGTTGAGTATTTCTGCATTTGTATTTATCAGGGATATTGGTCTGTAGTTTTTTTGTTGTTGTTTTATCTTTGCCTACTTTTGGTATTAGAGTGATATTGGCCTTGTAGAATGAGTTTGGAAGTATTTCCTCCTCTTCTACTTTTTGGAAAAATTTAAGGATGATCAGTATTATGTCTCCTCTATATGTCTGATAAAATTCAGCAGTGAAACCATCTCGCCTGGGGGTTTTGTTCTTGGATAGTTTTTTGATTACTGATTCAATTTCATTGCTGGTAATTGATCTGTTCAGATTTTCTGTTTCTTCCTCGGTCATCCTTGGAAGGTTGTATTTTCCTAGAAAGTTGTCCATTTCTGATAGGTAATCCAATTTTTTAGCATGTAATTTTTCATAGTATTCTCTAATAATTCTTTGTGTTTCTTTGGTGCCTATTGATTTTTCCTTTCTCATTTCTGATTCTGTTTATGTGTGTAGACTCTCCTTTTTTCTTGATAATTCTGGCTGGGTATTTATCTATTTTGTTTATTTTCTCTAAGAACCAGCTCTTGGTTTCATTAATTCTATTGTTTTATTCTCAGTTTTATTTATTTCTTCTCTGATCTTTATTATGTCCCTCCTTCTACTGACTTTGGGCCTCATTTGTTCTTTTTTTTCCAGTTTCAGTAATTGTGAATTTAGACTGTTCATTTGGGATTGTTCTTCCTTCTCTAAATAGGCCAGGATTGCTAAATACTTTCCTCTTAGAACTGCCTTCCCTGCGGCCCAAAGAAGTTGGGGCATTGAGCAGTTGTCTTCATTTGTCTCCATATATTGCTTGATCTCTGTTTTAATTTGGCCATTGATCCATTTATTATTTAGGAGTATGTTGTTAAGCCTCCATGTGTTTGTAAGCCTTTTTGTTTTCTTTGTACAATTTATTTCTAGTTTCATACCTTTGTGATATGAGAAGTTGGTTGGTACAATTTCAATCTTTTTGAATTTGCTGACGCTCTTTATGCGGCCTAGTATGTGGTCTATTCTGGAAAATGTTCCATGTGCACTTGAGAAGAATGTATATCCTGCTTTTTTTGGGTGTAGAGCTCTGTAGAAGTCTGTTAGATCCATCTGTTCTAATGTGTTGTTCAGTGCCTCTGTCTCCTTACTTATTTTCTGTCTGGTGGATCTGTCCTTTGGAGTGAGTGGTATGTTGAAGTCTCCTAAAATGAATGCATTGCATTCTATTTTCCCCTTTAATTCTGTTAGTATTTGTTGCACATATTTGGGTGCTTCTATGTTCGGTGCATAGATATTTATAATGGTTATATCCTCTTGTTGGACTGACCCTTTTATCATTATGTAATGTCCTTCTTTGTCTCTTGCGACTTTCTTTGTTTTAAAATCTATTTTATCTGACACAAGTATTGCAACTCCTGCTTTTTTCTCCCTATTGTTTACATGAAATATCTTTTTCCATCCCTTCACTTTTAGTTTGTGTGTGTCTTTGGGTTTGAAGTGATACTCTTGTAGGCAGCATATAGATGGGTCTTGCTTTTTTATCCATTCTATAGCTGTCTTTTGAGTGGTGCTTTTTGTTCATTTACATTTAGGGTGATTATCGATAGATATGTAGTTAGTGCCATTCCAGGCTTTGGATTCATGGTTACCAAAGTTCAAGGGTTGCTTCTTTACTGTCTAATAGTCTAACTTAACTCCCTTATTGTGCTATTATTAACACAATCTGAAGATTCTTTTTTCTCTCCCTTCTTTTTCTTCTTCCTTCCACTCTTCATATGTTAGGTGTCATATTCTGTACTCTTTGTGTATCCTTTGACTGACTTTCTGGATAGCTGATTTAATTTGCATTTGGTTAATATTTAATTGGTCTACTTCCTTTACTGTGGTTTTATTTCCTCTGGCAACAGCTATTTAGCCTTAGGAGCACTTCCATCTAGAGCAGTCCTTTAAAATACACTGTAGAGATGGTTTGTGGTAGGTAAATTCCCTCAATTTTTGCAATACCCCTTAAAATTTAAGTGATAATCTTGTTGGGTAGAGTATTCTTGGTTTGATGCCCTTCTGTTTCATTGCACTGAATATATCATGCCCCTCCCTTCTGTCCTGTAAAGTTTCTGCTGAGCAGTCTGATGGTAGCCTGATGGGTTTTCTTTTGTAGGTCATCTTTTTTCTCTCTCTGGCTAATTTTAATACTCTGTCTTTATCCTTGATCTTTGCCATTTTAATCATCATATGTCTTGGTGTTCTCTTCCTTGGTTCCCTTGTGTTCGGAGATCTGTGTACTTCCATAGCTCAGAGACTATTTCGTTCTCCAGATTGGGGCAATTTTCAACAATTATTTCTTCAAAGACACTTTCTATACATTTTACTCTCCTTATCTTCTGGTACCCCTATAATGCGAATATTGTTCCATGTGGATTGGTCACACAGTTCTCTTAATATTCTTTTATTCCTAGAGATCCTTTTTTCTCTCTGCCTGAGCTTCTTTGTATTCCTGTTGTCTAATTTCTTTTCCATTTACTGTCTCCTCTATACCTCATGTAATCTGCTTTTAAATCCCTCCATTGTATATTTCATTTCAGCTAGTGTACTTTTTTAGGTGTCTATCTCCCTCCTGATTTCATCCTTTAGGTCTTGAATATTTTTCTGTAGCTCCATTAGCATGCGTATGACTTTTATTTTGAATTCTTTTTCAGGAAGATTGGTGATTGCAGTCTCACCATGTCCTCTTTCTGGTGTTTAAGGAATTTTGGATTGAACAAGGTTCTTCTGCCTTTTCATTATCCTATCAGATAGTGAGAAATATGAGGTTTGTGTAGGTGGCACCCTCTAGTGCACACTCTGCTCTTCCTAGCTGCCCAGTACCTGGAGCGATAGCAGTGGTGGCAGGCGAGAGGTGCTGGTGCCTACCCTAAAGAGCAAGCCCTTTTCTGTTTCCCAGTCACAGTGCCTGTCTCCACTGTCAGAGCCAGTGAGCCATGAGCACAGAGCGGCCTCTGCGTTAAGGCCCTAATCTGCCATGGGCGGGGTTGCCCTCTGGCTGGCCTGCAGTGATGTTGGGGGTTGCAGGTGAGTGGTATGTGGTTCTTTGTGGAGGACAAAGGCCTTTCCTGCTTCCCGGCTGCAATGTGTGCCTCTGCAGAGGCCAGTGAGCCATGTACAGGGGGAAGCCTCTGTGTTAAGTTGTATAGTTGCTGTAGGAGGGGCTGCTCTCCAGTTGGTCTGGAGCAATGGTGAGGGCAGTGGGTTTGTGCACAGTTGCCAGCATTGAGAAAGAAGTGGCAGCCTGTTTATCATGGTGGGGGGCTTCAGGGCTGCATTACCACCCAGGGGGATGGAGCGCTTGAAGCTCCTGAAAGGTCCTAACCTGCTGGGCTGAGTGTGCCAGAACGATTTTGTCCACCTGTTCCTTCTCTTGAATCCTTTCCCCTTTAGCAACCCTCTCACTGTTGGGAAGTCTTTCAAAGCACCCATCTTTCTTTTGTTCCAGGGCAGCTGGTTGTGGGAACCTATTCACAGTCCTAGTCTCTGCCTTTGGTTTTCAGTTCCTCTAATCTCCAGAGCACCATGCAATGTGGGTTTGTGCTCCCAGAGTAGATTTCTAGGGCTGGGTATTCAGCAGTCCTAGTCTTCTACTCTCTCCCCACTCTGATTCTCTTCTTCCCACCAATGAGCTTGGGTGGGGGAAGTGCTCAGGTCCTGCTGAGTCACGGTTTTATTACTTTACCCTTTTCTGTGTGATTTCTCTTTTTGCAAATGTAAAGTGGCTGGTGCAATCTTATTTCTGGTCACTCTGTTAGGAATAGTTGTATTTGCTATATTTTTGTATTATATGTGGTTTTGGGAGGAGATTTCTGCCTCACTTCTCACGCCGCCATTTTTTTCCCCTCCTAAAATGCTTTACTTTTAAGATTATTACCAACCTTAAAACTGACATAGCGATTTCAACCTATGATTTCAAAAAACTCTTTGTTTTTCAATGTTAAGTTTTTCAGTTCTGAGATAAACGATTCTAAATTATCTTTATATAATTCAAAGACAGAAAGAAGATAGTGGGCAATGGTACTTATTCTTCACTTTATCAATCACCAGTTCAGCCAATGCAACTCATGAGCAACTTTGCCAGACATGTACCCACTACATGTGGAGAATCCTGCCACCCAAACCAAACCCTGTTTTGTACTTTCAAAAATGTTGAAATAAAAACCAACCTTCCAAAGATAAAATCTACATGAACCAGGATATAGAGCAAGGATAAAGGTGACAAGGCCAACCCCCTAAAACATTAATTATAATCTCTTGTGGGAGAATTAACTTGAGGGTTAAAATATGTCTTACAATTTTGTGAACATGGAATGGTAACCTAATATAAAGGGAAGAGGCAGAACATCACCTTGCACTTTCCAATTCAAACACACAGAGTTTCAGTAAACATGTCTTCAAACAGGAAATAAAAAAGCCCAGTTTTATATAGGTTGTAGTTCCTGGGCCAATTTTCTATAAACAACCCACTGATGTCAAGTGAATTACAGTCTTCTCCAGCTAAGGAAGCTGTTGGCAAACCCAGAAGCCTATTAAGAGGGAAATGACAAGCTTCAGGTACCTAACTGCATTAGCTCAACCTCAGTAAGACACCAGAAGTCTAAAACTAATCTGACTGGGGATTGGCTAGAATTGAATATAGTCTAGGATGTTTTCTTCCCCCCTCTCGAAAGCCTTGAATGTTTAAACAGAAAAATATGATTACTAGTTTGGTCAAAGACAATTTTATTTTCTCTTTTAATCAATGATATAAATTTATCTGCTTTGGTTGTTTTTACTATTTATATGAGTAAGAATATAAAAATATTCTTGAAATCAAAGTGCATATTTACTATGGACTATGAGTTGTTGGCAGTGGTCATAATTACAACTGGTGTATTAGTATACATTTACTTCATTGCAAAGAAATCTCTTTCCCTACCTTCACTCTTAAAACTCTTCCCTGTCCTCTCTAATATCTTGAGTGGGCACCTTCAGAATCTGATCTGTTTCTTTTTTGGTTATTAAGTAGCTATTGTCACTTGTAGAAGTTACTGATCTATGCTCTGCTCAGATATTTTGGAAAACTTGCTTAATGTGTAAAGTTCTTTCTGGTGCTTCTGTGCCTTGGCTTCTAATAGCCACACCAGAAACTCTATTAGAATAAGAGTACTTCCCTTGAAGCAACTAGCTTTCAGACAATGAGCTGTCGAACACTGGAGTTTGCATTCCAGACCCCCTAAAAGATACAGTTACAGCAGTATGAAATCCCAGCACCTTTACCTCTAGTCAGAAGAGATCCTGAAGACTAATTTATTTTCCAGGGCTACCCTGCCAGAATCTGGCTGAGACTGGGATTTTGCCTGAAAGAATGCCCTTGCCTAACTTTCCTACCTTGCCCTGCAATGCCCTTACTCCCTACTTGTTCCCTTAGAACACTTCTTTAACAAATCACTTGCAGGTGGATTCCCTTCTTAGAGCCTGCTTTAGGGAATGTGACCTAAGATACCACTTTTCTTCTCCTTTCTTTGTTCACTATTATGCTCACTGAAGAATGATCCACCAGATTAGCACTCATTCATTAGATATTTCCTAAATATTTAGGGCAGGCCAGGCAATTTCCTATGCTCTAGTAGCTTACAGTTTATTGATAAAAGAGGAAAATAATGGGGGGAATTATCACCCAATGATAAAGGGTGATGGGGACATTCATTCTGAGGAACAATAAAAATGATGGCTTTCTTCTCACTATAATCAGTGTAGGTCAGAAGATAATGAAATCACATATTTAGATAACAAAAACACTGTCAACCTGAAATTGTATAACCAGAAAAAATATCCTTCAAAAAATGAAGGCAAAATACAGACATTTTCAAACAGGCAAAAACTGAAAGAATTTATATCCTATAGATATCAGCTATAACAAAGTCAAAGGAAGTTCTCTAAAATGCAGAGAACTAATAAGAGTCATAATTTTCTAGGAAAGAATATAAGCATGAGAAAGAGTAAGAAGGTTGAAAAATATAAAGAACTTAAAACATTTTCCTATTTTTACATAGATATCTTTAAATCTCTTTAAAAGGCTACTGACTGTTGAAAATAAAAATAAGAATATGTGCAACTTACAGCATATTTAGAAGAAAAGTGTATGATAACAGGAGTACAAATTTTGAGAGATTGATAACGGGAAGCATAATGTTGTAAAAGTTTTTTTATTATTTTTAATTAAGCAGAATATTCTTTGAAGAGAGACTGTGATAAATTATAGTTACATACTATAATCTCCAGTGCAACCACTAAAGATAATAAGAAAGGCATAACAAATCAGTTAATAGAAGGATATCCAGTTCTGGCTGGGTTGGAATAGCTGTGTTCAATGATACAATTAAAACACCCATAAAATCAGGCCATAATCAGGAAGCAAACACAGAAAGACTCTGAAATGTGGAAATAAAGCAGCTTTGCCAGGGACCTCAGGACTGACTCAGTGTATCCCAGATGGGTACTGGGAAAACCTGCAGTCTGGAACCACAGAGGTGGCTGGAACAAAAAACATTAAAACCCCAAGTAAAGCTTGCTCCCTGGGGCTAAAGGAATGCAAATCAAGTGAAGTTCAATAAAATGAGGTATGCCATTAATTTGGATAAATGCCTAGGAGCATGGTTGCTGATTGGTAAGATTATATTTAGTTTTGTAAGAAACTGTCAAACTATCTTCAAAGTAGCTGTACAATTTTGCATTCCCACCAGCAATCACTGACAGTTTCTATTGTTTCACATCCTCAACAGCATTTGGTGTTGCTAGCTTTTGGATTTTGGCCATTCTAATAGGCTTGTAGTGGTTCTCTTTGTTATTTTAATTTGAAATTCCCTATATGATAAGGAACATCTTTTCACATGCTTATTTTCCATCTGCATATTTTCTGTGGTGAGGTATCTGTTCAGATTTTTTGCCCATTTTAAAAACTGTGCTGTTTTCTTGTTGAGTTTTAAGATTTCTTTGTGTGTTTTGGATACCAGACTTTATCATATATGCGCTTTGATAATATTTTCCACCAGTATATGGCTTGTTTTTTCATTCTGAGTCATTCAAGCTGAACATTAAATTTTAAATTTTAATGAAATCCAACTTAATTGTCTTCATGGATTATGGTTTTGATGTTGTATCTAAAAATTCATTGCCAAACCCACAGCTATCTGAATTTTCCAATGTTATTTTCTATTAAGTTTTATAGTTTTTTCATTTTATACTTAAGCCTATGATCAAATTTGTTAATTTTTATGAAAGATATAAGGTCTATGTCTAGACTCATTTTTTGGCATGTGGATATCCATTAATTTCATACATCTTTATTCATAATAGCCTAAACTTTAAGCTACTTCATTCACATGTCAAAGCAGAAGTTTCCAGGGAAATAGAACATATATAGAACCAAATAAAATTTGTAGGATGTAGTTAATACAGTACTGAGAGGGAAATTTATCACAGTAAATGCTTATGTTAGAAAAAAAAATCTCAAAATTATAATCTAATGCTTTTATCTTAAGAGACTAGAAAAAAAAGCAAAATAAACCCAAAGCATGCAGAAAGAAAGAAGGGATAATGACTAGTATAAATCAGTGAAACAGAAAACCAAAAAATGAGAGAAAATTAATCAAACAAAAAGCTGTTCTTTAGAGATAAAGGAATATGTAGATGTAAATCTAGCAAAACATGTATGAAGCCAGTATGATGAAAACAGTAAGATGCTGAGGACAAAAATTATAAAACATAAATAAATGGACAGACATAACACATCCACAAATCAGAAAAATCAAAATAGTAAGTATATCAATTCTCTTCCAAACAGATGTACTGTTTTAATGCAGTTCTCTATCACAATCTCAGCAAAATTGTTTTATAGATATAGGCAAACTTATTTGAAATTTCTCATGGAAAGGGAGTAAAACTAGAATAACTAAAACAGTACTGAAAAAAAAAGAAAATGGGAGTAATCAGTCAGCCTGGTTTCAAGATGTATAGAGCTACATTAATCAAAACAATTTAGTAAGGTGGAACGACAGATACATAGCTGGAACAGAGAGATAATCCATAAATAGATCAGCATGAATATGGCCAATTGACTTGTCAAAAGTGCAAATGCAAATCAATGGAGAAAGGATAGTCTTCTTAATAAACTGCTGATCCAAGCAATTGGATATCTGTAGGCAAAAATAAATAAATAGGCATTGACCTAAGCTTCACACCTCATACATAAATTAACTCAAAAAAGGTCTTAGATCTAAATATAAAGCATAAAATTATCAAACTTTTAGAAAAAAGCATAACTCTAGGATATACCATGTTACAAGAATGAAAAGAGAACTGGAAACTTGGATAAATTATTCACTAACCAAATTTATATGACCAAGTACTCATTTCTAGAATATATATAGAACTCTCAAAACTCAACAGTAAAGAGAACAAACAAAAAATCCAGTTATAAAATAGGCAAAATACATGAACATACATCTTACCAAAGAGGGTATTCAGATGACAAATAAGCACATAAAAATATGTTCAACAGTATTAGCAATTAGATAAGTACAAATTAAGGCCATTGTGAGGTATCACAACACACTTATTAGAACTGCTAAAAGATGTTTTTAAGTTAGCAGCAAATGCTGTTGAGTATGTAAAAATGTAATTTCTCCTATCACTGATAAAAATATAAGATAGCACAGCCTCTCTAGAAAATAGTTAGGCAGTTTTATACTTTCCATAGACCCCCCAACATTTATGTTCCTGGGCATTTATTCCAAGAAGTGAAAACATATCTACAGAAAAATCTGTGCATTAATGGTCACAGTGTCTTTATTCATTAACAGCCAAAACCTGGAAACTATCCAAATGTCCTTCAAAGAATGAATGGTTAAACTGTAGCACATCCATACAATGAAATGCTATTCAGAAATATAAAGAATAGACAACTGATAGCACAAGAATTTGAGTGGATTTTAAAGGAATTACGCTGAATGGAAAAAGTAAAATCCTAAAAGGCTTAATGTATGATTTAATTTATGTAACACTTTTGAAATGGAAAAATTATAGAGATTAAGAAGACAGCATTGCCAGGGGTTATGGGTACAGAAAGTAGGGAATGGATGTGACTATAAAGAAGCAGCATAAGGGACTTTGTGGTGACAGAAAATTCTGCATCTCGACTATTAGTTAAACTTATCTGTATATTTGATAAAGCTGCATAGGTCTACACACACAAACACACAGTCACAAAAACAAGTGCATGAAAACTGGTGAGATTTGAATAAGGTTACAGATTGATCATATTGACTGACCATCAGTTTTCTGGTTTTGACATTGTATTATTGTTGTGTAAGATGTCCATTTTGGATTATGGTTATACATGGTTTGCTATTTTTTCAACTTCCTGTGACAATAATTATTTCAAAATTTTAAGAAAGTCAGAGAGAACAGAGTAGAATGTTAAATTAACAACCAAACCTCAATTCAATCATGGGAAAACAGAAAAAAATGCAATAGCAGACATGACAAACCAAAGTCCATTCAGTATACAAACTCAGAATACAACATGGTATACAAACTCACACACAAACGTGTAAATTATACAAAGAGGCATGCTGTGCATACAATCTGGCAACATAAGGAACAACTTTTGAAATGTACAACAGTGATGAATCTCAAAAGAATTATGCTTGTGAAAAAAATGCAAAGCACAAGGGATACAGAGTTATGATGGCATTTGTTTGAGGTCTGAAACCAGACTAAACTACTCTATGGTGATATAAATTAGAAAAGTAGTTGCTGGGAGAGGGTAAATTTGACTGGAAATGGGAATGAGGGTACTCTCCAGGGTGATGGAAATATTCAACACCTTGGTAGTTGTGTGGGTTTCACAAGTATATTGATGTCTCAAAACTAACCAAACAGTACACTTAATATGAGTGCATTTCTATGGATGCAAATTATACTTTAATTTTAATATATCCTATAAGAAGAACTTTAAAAACTTCCCCACACCCAAATGAATCATTTAGTGTACTTCCTGGGAAGCCCACACTCCATTTGGATATCACTGGAGTAGAACAGTTATATGACATGGTACTTGTGCACACTTTGGAACTTAGATCTCAAAGACTGGGTGTCTTTTTTTTTCATGACTCCATATTAGGCAGATGCTATTCAAATACTCCACCTTGTTTTGGCCTCCACATTTTGAAAAAGAGACAACATGAGGAAGCTCCAATGTGTTTTCAAACAAAAAATGGAGATTTTACATCCATTTGGAAGAGCATTATATGGAGAGTGTTGAAAACTCCATTTCCTTCAGAAGTAAAATAAAAGAGCCTCAGACTACTGCAGTGAAAATTCAGTCAGATTTTAGGAAATATGTTACTAATCTATAAGGACATAAATCTAGTTATAATCATGTATCTAGGTAAATTAGCAAATATACTGTATGCAAAACCTATATTATAAAACTACAAATTTAAGGTGAAGCCCTTCCTCTCAGATGCCATTTTTAACTCCTAAAGGATTTGTTTCCCATCATTTTAAGAATTGGTTCTGCATCCTCTTTGTCTTATATTTGCTTAATGTGAGCTGTTCACAGAGAATTATCTCTATGGCAAACAGCAGTTGGAATGTCCTGTCCTTCTCCTCCAATATGTGTTTACTTAACTTGATTTAAAAGACTAGAAAATAACACAGCCAAACAATTAAGTGGACACAGTGTAACACCATTGGCAGCATTTATTAGATTATGAAAAGGATATCATTTTCTGAGAATATTTAAAAATCATTAAGCATGGAAAATATAGTACTATGGCAGTCCTAGAGATGCCCTGCCAGTTGACTAGAAACCAAGAACTGTATTAAGATCTGTTCAAATTAATCACAAAATAAAGGATACCTGAGATAAAGAAAGTAGGGAAGTTTAGGTGTCTGCAGCAATACCTCTACCACTTTTGTCATACTCCAGGCTTGATTAAAGTATGAATATCCCTTTTGTTGCTATGCCCTTTGTCTTAGAAATGAGCAATGTTTTACTTTTTCCTCTTACACACTTAGTATGGGTGTCTGGCTCTGTTCTATAAAGGCAAATAAACAGGAAAACATATTTATTGCAGAGATTCATGAATCCAGCAACCACTCTCTTGCTGAGAAGTCTAAAATGGAAACACAGATTCCTGCCTTCATGAAGATGAGCATTTTACAGGAGTTTGTATTTGTTGAATAAATTAGGGAAGGAGAATCAGGTGTGCAAACAAGTGTGACTGAGAACTACCATTTACCATTTACTATGAACCCCTGACCCCTGTGCTCTCTGCTAAGCCTTTCATCTCATTTAATCCTCAACCCTACCATTGTCTCCTTTTAGAGATGAATGAAGGACACTTAGAAAACTTCAGTCAACTTTTCAAAGGCACTTAGCTCAAAAGCAAAGCCATAATTCCTAGTTGCCAAATATCCTGCTTAATTAGACTGCTATTCTATTGCAATTGGTTTTGTTATATAGTGGTGGCTACAAAATTTGAGTCCAAAATCACATTACTTTAGGTTCCTTTAACTATTTAAATGGTGTATTTTAGCATTTCTTTAGTTTTCATTTTCTACCAGCAAAATACATATGTTACTTCCTCAGAGAACCCTTCCCTGGCATCTCATGCTCTTCAAATACTTTGATTACATGCTCTGATGCCAAGTGTAACTCCAGCGGGAAAACAAGTTCCCAGACTGGGGCAAATTACCTTTGAAGCCGAAATCAGTCAAAGGGAGAAATAAAGTGGGAGAAACCCGTTTATTGCTTGCAAGTAGTCATCCACGTCTGCTCACCCATGTCTCTTGTGACCCGGCTGCAAAAAGGGACCCCACCAAACCTCCCTGGTCCAGATATGCCCTCACTCCCTGATGTAATTTATCGATATGATGATGGACTACTTCACTCCACTCCTTTGAAACACCTATTGATATGAAATGCACTGAGGCCAGGTGAGAGATTCTGGAAGTATTTCAATTTTACCTACACCAGGTAATTTTCCTTTATACTAGTATTTGAATAAGGTCTACCTCTTTCTTTAGATTATAAGCTCAGAGGTTGTAGGTAGAGAGGCAGAGAATTATCTATTTTTGCTTAACCAGCACACCACAGAACCAACAGAGGGCACTAAATAATGGACTAGAGTCACTGAATGAATATTTTAAGGGACTCTCAGTGGGAAAACAAAAGGCTACAGGCTTAAACCTGATACCAAATTATAGGTAAAATTTTCTGAGTTGGGTTCAGGGGAAGAGAAACAGAGCAGCCACTGAACTCACTCTGATTCAGTGCAGCAACACACCTGAGACAATGACCCCTTAAAATCTCTGAGTTCCCTTGACCAGAATTGTGAATCCATCTTCTTGAATTCCCAGACACTGAACTGGAACACTGGAGAATTCTGTATCCCAAAATTATTCTTGACTCACCAAAAATTTTAATTCAGAATGAGAATTGAGTTTAATGAATTTTATAGATACAAGAAATAGTTAGCCAAAAGGTTCAGTAGAGAGGAACTGGGTCCTCCTCATTCTTTCTCTCAAATAAGTTTATTGTGCATTACTATATTCAGTGATACAGGAATTTTTTTGGAAGAAATGAGATATCTATAGCTACCAGGCAAGGGCTGAAAGAGGGTGATGCACATCTGACTTAAACATGTTAAAAGTGATTCAAACAGAATAGCCATTAAATCCCTTTGCAACCCTATTTTATGGTGATAGGGAATCATAAATGACTTTAAAGTCATTTTTTCAAATGACTTTTAAAAAATTTGTGTCTGCTTTGTAATTATAGTTTTCAATGAAAGCTTATGGGTTTAAAAATATGAACTATTGGAAAAACTTTTAATTCAATCTAATTTTTAAATTATAAGCATAGGTTTAATTTCAATTCACTTTTTAGTCCTTTTGCATTCCTTACTAATTAGCTTATCTCTGTCCATATACTTGGTAGACAACAAACACTGGTTTGTAAATAAGCATATTTTATTGCTACTTAGGCTTGTGCATGTGCATATTTGTGTATGTAAGAAAATGCCTTGTTATCACAAATAATCTCTAAAAATGTAAAATGATTTTTAAAATTTAGGATATATTTGTTACATAAATAATATTTAAAATTGCTGAAATCTGGGTAATAAAGAAAATTATAAAAGAGCTGAATATTTTTTGAGGTATTAATCTATGCTTACTTTTCTCATTTTTTTTTTCTGTTTCCTTCCTCCCCAACCAAGAGGTGAGAGCAGTGTGAAACTGTTTCATTGCTTCAAGGAACCATGTGCCAGTGCCCAGTGCAGAAACGCACATGATACTTTGTGGATTTTGTTTTCCAAAAATCCTCTTGAGTCATATGGGGTTGAGAGGGGAAACAAACTGGAGGAAAAAAAAGAAGGAAAGAAAAGCTGCCTCCTGATGAATGATGGAAAAGTCTGTGAGCATAGCCCATGGGGAGTAGCAACTGTGGCCCTGCTCCTTAGCAAGACTGAAATGAAGAACCACAAGCAGATCCCTCAAGAGATGGAGCCCCAGGGTTCCAGGCTCACTGAATTTTTGTCCCAGAAGAGCACAGAGCTGATGTGACACATTCCACTTCCAGGGTCCATTCTAGGCTCAGACAATGAAGTTTTTCATCATCCTCTCCTCCCTCCCACCAAAAATGTTTCCCTGATGTGCTGTCTTGCCATCTGTTCAGTAACAATTATGAAAATCTAGTAGTTGTCCTTTTTTCCTCCCTTCCTTTACCAGACCACTCTTCTCCCCAATCAACCCATAATCCTGTCCTTTCCACCTGTCAAATACATTTTCTGCCCACTTTGTCCTCCTCACTGCTTCAACTTTAGACCAGCCACTCTCTATATTCTCAGCTATAGCTTCCTAACATCCTCTGCTCTGTCAACTGATTCTATCAAATAGATGTTACTTTTAATGTAAATTAAGAGTGTATCACTCTTCTTCCAAAACTTCTGAAGTCCTCCTCTCACTTAAAATAAATAAAAAAAATTACCTAAATTCCCTACATGGTCTAGTCCCTACCGGTTCCTCCAAACCCACCATTCTATTTGTAATCCTGTTTTCACCTCAGGCTTTGTTTTCTCTGCCCAAGAGATCTCTCTGTCAAAGGGACTTCCCCATTTAGTCTCTATCTTCCACTCCACTTGATAAGGCTTATGCTGCATCTACCACAGAAGTGATTTTTATTAAGTCTCACAATGTGCCATTTGGACTATCTGAACTAAAACTGAGAAAGAGAGGAATTCAGTAACTCACCTAAAGTTACCTGGTCATAAAGTTCTGAGTTGAGATTCAGAGTCTAGACAAATGTGCATCCTTATATTCTATGCTATATACCAATGGGTTCTGAAATTATATGTGAAAAAATGAAAAATGAATGTCAGCAGAAAGCATGAACTGGAAGATCCATCCATTTCTGATCCCCATGTTGGCTTCCTAGAGCCTAACCTTTTGTAGGGAGAGAAGGCCATAATAATAACAAAGATAGAATGTCCTTGAAAGCTGATAAGATGGGGTGCCAGAGTCAAATTAATTTTATTTAAAATAAATGGCAAGAGTTATTTATTTAAAGAAAAAAGAGAGTTAGGTTTGTGGACTGAGATTCCAATCATTTTATAGTGTATATTAACTTTGGGATTCCAAAATTACATCCATGCTATTATTCTTCATCTACCTCCCAAGTTGGTGTCTACATTTTTGTTATTTTTTCAGACATGTGACATTAGACAGTTTGAGAATGAAATGTACTTCCCTGACAAAGTTGAACAGAAAAAAAAATGACTGAAAAATAAGGCAAAAACTGCAGGATCCCGAGCAGTTTGGTGAAGACCTGCATAGAGACAGGTAAGTGGTCTGCAAGTACTTTTTCACTGCTTTTTATTTCTCTTGAATCACCTTTGAAATGGTGCTTTAGAAGTCATTAAGTAACTTATACTGTCCCTGTGAAGGGCAGGATTAAGGTTCCATTATTATTAGGAAATGAAGGCTTAGGCGGTTGCAGCAAATTATATGAGGCTTTGGCCAAGTGGCAGTGAAAATTACCTTCTCTGGTTTAGTGTCTGCTGGGCATGAAAATAATTGGGAATGGCTAACAGGAAACATGGCAACGTTTCTTTCTAGGAAACTACGGCAACACTTGAAGCCACATTTTATTTTTGAAGAGATTTAAAAAAATAATAGTTACAATTGAATTCTTATCCCCGAAAAGAGACATGGTGCTCTGGAAATCCATTTCATTGAGCACCACTCCTGCTCTTAGCATTGTTATGATGTTAGATAGCTGGCATATTTTGATGTTCTGGATACTTTCTGGTGTCACTGGCATGCTCTCCGTTCTGGTCTCTGACTTCCATATATCAACACAAATTTTATTATTCAAAGCTTTCATGATTTTTCCCCTTTCTTTGGATCTCCCCCTATTCCTTGAGCAATAACGAGAGTAGCAGGGACCATTTCTAGACAAATTAGCTGATGTTGCCATTAATATCCAATTACGAAGTCAACATTTTTCTTCATTCAGGTTGAAGTAATTCATGTTCATATTTTATCATGAGCTATTTTAAAAAGTGATGCTGCTGGTTTGCAAAAGGGCATGTGCTTAATGACAGTGGTGATATCGGAGGGTTGTGACAAGTTCTCATGTTTATTTGCCCCAAGAAATGTATGCTGCTGGCCCATTGGGTTTTCTCCACAACTTTATTTACTTCATACTTTTCCACTATCAAGCAAGCATACCTTGCAAGGTCTGCTCTCTGTTCCAGCAACATTTACTCACATTTTACAATAAATATTATAGCACTTATAAATTAAGGAATTTGCTGATTAAGAAATAGGCATCCAGCTAATCGCTGATATGAAGGTTTTCTTAATTACCATTCTTTCCTAGGTAGAAGATAGCCCTCTTTTGTGGATCTCTTGACTCTGTATATATTTCTGTCTCTTCTCTATTATTACTTTATAAGATTATACATCTACAGTTTACTATTGTCTTTAGCCAAGGTAAAATACTGTTATAGTACTCGTTGAAAGACACTTGAAATCCACATTCTTAATTTTAAGAAGACTTAGCACATAGGAATAGAAGAAAGTGGCCTTAAAATTGTTCCTGAGAAAGTTATCAAAAGCAATCAGTACAGAGTATGTTTACTGATAAAATAATTTTATTCACAGTCAGAAATAAAAACCAGACTTGTACTTAATACTATCATTTATTTTTCTGGTTGTCCTAGGAATTTTATTTAAAATAAATGAAAGGAAAAAAGACAAATTTGGCACTGTTTTTAAGAAATTTTTTGATACTGAGAAAATGCAAGGAAATAGTCTGAAAAAACATTTAGAAAGTGTACAAAAGGATGAAATTGCTACAACATAAATAGGGAAAAATTAATAATTTATCTGTATTAGTGCAACAAGTAGGAAAATGTAATTCAAAAAATAACCTATTTATAAAAGAAAAACTAATTTGGAGTTAAAAAAATTCCAGAATCCAGTGAGAGTTAATTCTTTCTTTTTCACTATTTATTTGTGGGCAATTTTTCAAAGTCTGATACAAACTTTGAGATTTTGTTGATTATACTCCAAGTATAGGATCTTTCATTTCCATCATTCATAGTCCACCCACAAAGTGTTTTGACATTTTTTGGTTTCAATAGCTCTTAATGACTTTAGGCAAAGCTGATGGGCTATAGTCGATAGGCATAGGCAACTGAAGAAGATTTCAACAAAACTACAAGCTTTATACATATGTGCATGCATTCACATATGTATAAAAGCCAGTTCACCCTTGCAATTTCTTTTATCTCTGTATTTAATGTGTAATTTTCTATGCTGCTCTTTGAATGTATTTCCTGTAAATCAACTTCTGATGCACAATTCTTTGAAATATAAACACAAATTGGAACAAATTTCAAAAGAGGCTATATGTGACATGCCAGAGACATGGAACCTGATTAGAATGGGGCTTAGAATCTTTTTTATAGTGCTGAATATAATTTAAGACATCATGTTGTTACTTAGAAGGAAGCCTTATTTATAACAGCAGTACCATGCTGCACAACAGATGCCAGTGGAAAGTGAAACTATGATGAATTTAATTTGACCTTTCTCGAGCCTGCAGAACGTAAATCAGATATATTTAATAAAGATCAAGTTTTGCAAGAAATAGCTTTGACTTCAGACGTGTAAATGCTTCAGTGAAAGAAATGAAGGCAACACTTTGTAATGTTCTGAATACAGTTTAAATTAAATAAAAATGATGAAGAATAAAGTTTGGAGATGGGTAACTTTTCCTCATTAGATGTATCTGGCATACTGAGTAATTCAGTTGCCTCATTGAATTTTTCAGGCCATTAGGCATAGTACAGGTATCAATCTCTTACGTATGTAACAATAACTTAATTTTTGATGCCTAAATAGAATAACTGCATTAAGTAGTATTTTGGTATTTATTTGGAGATGATTTTGTTGTCTCCTTTAAAGTCTATGATCTTTTTTTTTAATAAGATTCTGGGAGTTTTGAAATCTTTATATATGAAAAATGATAGAGCAATTCTTCCTCAAAATAAAAGCAAAATGATTGAAGTTTTTCTGGTTAGGAGAGAGGGCAAAAGTTTATTCTGAAAACAGAGATTTTTAAGATTAAAGTCAGGTTTGGCAGAAAGCCTGCTTTATTTTAATGAAAGAATGGATAGGGGCCAAACTCATTACTATTGGAATACTTAGCTGCCCCCAAGCACATAAGTAAAAGTAGGCAGATATCACATGCATTTTAGATTGCCACAGCCAGGATAGACAGGAATCAAGCTCATTCATTCATTATGTCACTCATACATTCAAAAACCAATACCTACTATGTACAGACTCGGAAAGTAAAACAAGAGGCAGATATTGCTTTCAAGTGTTCTCATCAGATTTACTGCAACCATTTACTTGACACTTCTCTTTCAAATAGCTAAGTGCTGTAATTATGGAATGTGTAAGATTCCAAGGAGCACGATTCCCCCTGTGGAGTTTTAAGAATGACTGTTTAGAGGATCTGACCTAAGCCCTTGAATATAGACATGAACTCACAAGGCTGAGAAGGAGAGAATGCATGCTCCAGGAAAAGGAAAAAGGCTAAGCAAAAAGCACAGGATGCAGAGTAAATTTGAAGGATCTTGGATGTCATGCAATGGAGATTGGATTCTATGGTAAACGTAATGAAGAGGTCAAAGAATGAATGAATCCAGAAGAGGTGCACGCCTACATCTGCATTGGAGAAAGATGAATCTGATTACCAAGTGATTCTGAAGATGGTGTGAGGTGAATGAGAGTGAAAGCATTAAAGCCAGGGAGCCTGTTTAGGAGGCTGTGAGAATGAACTAGAAGGGATGAGGGGTCTGCATGAGCACAGTGGTAATGGTAGTGAAGAGGGGGAGAAAGATATTTACTGATATTTAGGAGGTATGATTAACAGGATTCATGTCTCAGCAGATATTATAGGAAATCAAGACAAAATAAATACCATCTATGTTAAAACACTTGGATTTTTACAGACTGATTTATAAAAGACTGATTGACTGGGCCCAGAGATAGAGTTTCAGAAACAACTGGCACCATAAGCTCTTTGAAGCCATAAGAGTAGATGGGGTCACCCAAAGAGTGGGCACACTGCGACAAGCAGCTGAAATAAGGAGAAACATCAACGAGCGGCTGGAGAGGCTGGGTGTGGAGAGAAGAAGAGGCTGGTGTGGCAGTGGGAAGCAGTTCATAGGAGAAAACAAGTTTAGGGTACTTCTCTTGTGCTGGGTGCTTTACACATAGTTTCTCATTACTATCCCAGTATTTTATTTAATCTTCACACCATTAGGGGACTTTTATAGATGATGAAAGTGAAACTCAGGCCAAGTAACTGTCTCTTGTTCCTAAGCTCTTACATGGAATTTGAACCTATATCTGTTCAATTCCAAAAGCCTACAGTCACTGCAGATGAAATTAGGTGCAGTATGCATTTTTGTTCTGCGAGATGTGATAAAAATGGTCTATCTTCTAATAGGATATGATGTGATAGGATGTATTGTCTGTAATAAAAATTATTGTGTGGTCATATTTGTATGTTTCAAACTATGCAAATTTGAAATTAAAATAGTGTTTAAAATTTGATTGAATATTTTTGCATGACCTAAACTTTCTGTATTGTGACTGTCCTGTAACACAATCCATGGGACTACTAATACAACAGTGCTGCGATTTAGGAACGTGATTTGAAAAAGGAGCAAAAGTTCTAACCATAAAGTTGATATAATCATTTTATAGGCTGATTTGAAATGTAAATTCCATAATTTTTAAAAATCAAGAACTCTATAATTTCATAGATGATTACAAACTGTGCTTACATTTTGGTGGTTCTACCTTAGTTGGTAAACAACAATTCTGTGTTAGTAACGTCACTGTTAACAGCTTGTGAGAAGGCCTATTGTTAAGAGCATGAAAAATTCTGAGTTATTTGGGTGATTATCATGCTGTTATTTGAACATTCTTTGTTATTACAACTTAAAATATTTTTAATGTCCTATAAAATGTCTTCCAATTATGAGTGAACTGGTGAACTTGGTGCTGAAAATAAAGCTGGAAATCAGTAAGGTTAAACATAATGTAGATGCAATAAGAATGTTATGAAAATGGCCAAACAACCACCATGATATGCTGTGAATTTAGTAAAAAGCACCCTATGAAATATTAGGGGTAATATTGAGAAAACAGGCAACACTAGAACAAGTAAAACTCTACATATGCAAAAATTATCACACAACCAGGCAAAAATAATTTAAAAATTGTTTAAAAAATCTTGGCAAGTATAACATAACATAGCAGAAATGTGCTCTTAAGAGTGGGATTGGTTACAGATTAATATGCTCCTAAAATACTTTAGCCACTTTCAACCTCCCCACAAACTGACTGTCTTTAAAATTGGCTTGAATGAAATGTTTCTGCACGAACTATATTTTCTGTGACTGTCCTGTAACACGATCCCTGGGACTATTAACATAACATTGCTGGGACTTACGAAGGTGATTTGAAAAAGTAGAGGAAATTCCAACGATAAAGGATATGGAAGCAGAGTAGAACAGCAAGTGATTTTGTTGGGAAGGGAAGGCAAACGGGAACATGAGAGTGCAGGCAATCTGAGCATTGCTTAAGCGTGCTGTCCACTGCCACGCAGAGCCTGCCTTCCACATCCTCATGGTGTCACTTGATTCTCTAGGAAATTCCAAGTAGCAGCAGTGGCCAGCAGCCTTCCTGGGAAGCCCTTAGACTAGTCTCTTGTGAGGCAACCGTACTCTCTAAAAAGGTTGTTTCTAATGCTAGAACTTGGAGGAATACAGAGAAGTCTTGGTCCCACACAAATATTTGCCAGAATGCTGGGGAAATTAGAACTAAATAATCCACTTCAGTCCCAACCAGGTTTCGACTCAACTATCAGCAGTGACAGTATTTGGATTTGAATCTGGCTCATTGCCAAACAGCCTGGGGGACATTCAACTGTGAACTGAAAAATAGTCATGGTTCAGATTTCACCAACAATGTGTGCACAACAAAGCAATACTTGGCTCTACATGTCTTCATAGTAGCTGGGTACTCATCTGAAGCTTAAGTTTTGCTTCTAATAAAGTGTCACCCTGACATTGTTGAGTATATCTTGGGTCTTACAGCTTATGATAATGACCAGAAACTGTGTAAGTTCGCAAACGTAGAAGAGATCACTCAGGTGATGGATAAAGATTCTTCTCTGTGCAGTTTACAACAGACACATCTGATTTTCAAATGTCCAAGTCCACACCCCGTTTTTTTTTTTTGAGCTTTGACCTTATTTTTATTTTATTTATTTTTTTAAGTTTATTTTGGTATCATTAATCTACAATTAAATGAGTAAAATTATGGTGATTACACTACCCCCTTCATCAGGTCCCACCCCGCAACCCCAATACAGTCACTGTCCATCAGGGTAGTGAGATGCCTTAGAGTCACTACTTGTCCTCTCTGGGTTGTACAGCCCTCCCCGTGCACCCCCTAACATTACATCTGCTAATCGTAATGTCCCTTCTTCCCCCTTCCCCTCCCTTCCCACCCATCCTCCCCAGTCGCTTTCCCTTTGGTAACTATTAGTCCGTTATTGGGTTCTGTGAGTCTCCTGCTGTTTTGTTCCTTCAGTTTTTTTTCTTAGTTCTTATACTCCACATATGAGTGAAATCATTTGGTACTTGTCTTTTTCAGCTTGGTTTATTTCACTGAGCATATTACCCTCTAGCTCCATCCATATTGTGGTAAATGGTAGGATTTGTTTTCTTCTTATGGCTGAATAATATTCCATTGTGTATATGTACCACTTCTTCTTTATCCATTCATCTACTGATGGACACTTAGGTTGCTTCCATTTCTTGGCTATTGTAAATAGTGCTGCGATAAACATAGGGGTGCCTCTGTCTTTTTAAAATTCGGCTGCTGCACTCTTGGGTAAATTCCTAGGAGTGGAATTCCTGGGTCAAATGGTATTTCTATTTTGAGTTTTTTGAGGAACCTCCATACCGTTATCCACAATGCTTGAACTAATTTGCCGTCCCACCAGCAGTGTAGGAGGGTTCCCTTTTCTCCACATCCTCGCCAACATTTGTTGTTGTTTGTGTTTTGGATGTTGGCCATCCTCACTGGTGTGAGGTGGTATCTCATTGTGGTTTTAATCTGCATTTCTCTGGTGATTAGTGATGTGGAGCATCTTTTCATGTGCCTGTTGGCCATCTGAATTTCTTCTTTGGAGAAGTGTCTACTCATGTCCTCTGCCCATTTCTTAATTGGATTATTTGCTTTTTGTTTGTTGAGGTGTGTGAGTTCTTTATATATTTTGGATGTCAACCCCTTATCGGATACATCATTCATGAATATATTCTCCCATACTGTAGGAAGTCTTTTTGTTCTACTGATGGTGTCCTTTGCTGTACAGAAACTTTTCAGCTTCATATAGTCCCACTTGTTCATTTTTGCTTTTGTTTCCCTTGCCCGGGGAGATATGTTCATGAAGAAGTCGCTCATGTTTATGTCCAAGAGATTTTTGCCTATGTTTTTTTCTAAGAGTTTTATGGTTTCATGACTTACATTAAGGTCTTTGATCCACCTTGAGTTTACCTTTGTGTATGGGGCTAGACAGTAGTCCAGTTTCATTCTCTTACATGTAGCTGTCCAGTTTTTCCAACACCAGCTGCTGAAGAGGCTGTCATCTCCCCATTGTATATCCAAGGCTCCTTTATCAAATATTAATTGACTGTATGTGTTTGGGTTAATATTTGGATTTTCTATTCTGTTCCACTGGTCTGTGGGTCTGTTTTTGTGCCAATACCAAATAGTGTTGATTACTGTGGCTTTGTAGTAGAGCTTGAAGTCAGGGAGTGTAATTCCCCCTGTTTTATTCCTCCTTCCAAGGATTGCTTTGGCCTTCGGGGTCTTTTGTGGTTCCATATGAATTTTAGAATTATTTGTTCCAGTTCATTGAAGAAAGCTGTTGGTAGTTTGATAGGGATTGCATTGAATCTGTAGATTGCTTTAGGTAGTATAGCCATTTTGACAATATTTAATCTTCCTAGCCAAGAGCATGGGATGCATTTCCATTTGTTAGTGTCCTCTTTAATTTCTCTTAGGAACGTCCTGTAGTTTTCAGGGTACAGGTCTTTCACTTCCTTCATTAGGTTTATTCCTTGGTATTTTGTTCTTTTTGATGCAATTGTGAATGGAATTGTTTTTCTGATTTCTCTTTCTGTTAGTTCATCGTTAGTGTATAGGAAAGCAACAGATTTCTGTGTGTTAATTTAGTATCCTGCAACTTTGCTGAATTCAGATATTAGTTCTACTAGTTTTGGAGTGGAGTCTTTAGGGTTTTTTATGTACAATATCATGTCATCTGCAAATAGTGACAATTTGACTTCTTCTTTACCAATCTGGATGCCTTGTATGTCTTTGTTTTTTCTGATTGCCATGGCTAGGACCTCCAGTACTATGTTGAATAACAGTGGAGAGAGTGGGCATCCCTGTCATGTTCCCCATCTTAGATGAAAAGCTTTCAGCTTTTCGCCGTTAAGTATGATGTTAGCTGTGGGTTTGTCATATATGGCCATTATGATGTTGAGGTACTTGCCATCTATACCCATTTTGTTGAGAGTTTTAATCAGGAATGGATGCCGAATTTTGTCAAATGCTTTTTCAGCATCTATGGAGATGATCATGTGGTTTTTGTTCTTCTTTTTATTGCTGTGGTGGATGATGTTGATGGATTTTCGAATGTTTTACCATCCTTGCATCCCTGGGATGAATCCCACTTGATCATGGTGTATAATCCTCTTGATGTATTTTTGAATTCGGTTTGCTAATATTTTGTTGAGTATTTTTGCATCCACGTTCATTAGGGATATTGGTCTATAGTTTTCTTTTTTGGTGAGGTCTTTGCCCGGTTTTGGTATTAGAGTGATGCTGGCTTCATAGAATGAGTTTGGAAGTATTCCCTCCTCTTCTATTTTTTGGAAAACTTTAAGGAGAATCGGTGTTATTTCTTCTCTATATGTCTGGTACAATTCAGAGGTGAATCCATCTGGTCCAGGACTTTTGTTCTTGGGTAGTTTTTTGATTACCGATTCAATTTCGTTGCTGGTGATTGGTCTGTTTTGTTTTTCTGTTTCTTGTTTGGTCAGTTTTGGAAGGTTGTATTTTTCTAAGAAGTTGTCCATTTCTTCTAGGTTTTCCAGCTTGCTAGCATATAGATTCTCACAGTATTCTCTTATAATTCTTTGTATTTCTGTGGGATCCGTCATGATTTTTCCTTTCTCATTTCTGATTCTGCTTATGTATGTAGATTCTCTTTTTCTCTTAATGAATCTGGCTAGGGGTTTATCTACTTTGTTTATTTTTTCAAAGAACCACCTCTTGGTTTCATTGATTTTTTTCTATTGTTTTGTTCTCCTCAATTTTATTTATTTCTTATCTGATCTTTATTATGTCCCTCCTTCTGGTGACTTTGGGTCTCATTTGTTCTTCTTTTTCCAATTTCAGCAATTGTGTCTTTAGACTATTCATTTGGGAATGTTCTTCTTTCTTTAGATAGGCCTGGATTGCAATATACTTTCCTCTTAGAACTGCCTTTGCTGTGTCCCATAGAAGCTGTGGCTTTGTGTTGTTGTTGTCATTTGTCTCCATATACTCTTTGATTTCTGTTTTGATTTGGTCATTGACCCATTGATTAATTAGGAGAATGTTGTTAAGTCTCCATGTATTTGTGAGCCTTTTTGTTTTCTTTCTAAAGTTTAATTCTAGTTTAATACCTTTATGATCCAAGAAGTTGGTTGGTAGAATTTCAATACTTTCGATTTTACTGAGGTTCTTTTTGTGGGCTAGTATGTGGTCTATTCTGGAAAATGTCCCCTGTGCACTTGAGAAGAATGTGTATCCTGTTGCTTTTGGGTGTAGAGTTCTTTAGATGTCTGTTAGGTCCATCTGTTCTAGTGTGTTGTTCAGTGCCTCTGTGTCTTTACTTATTTTCTGTCTGGTTGATCTTTCCTTTGGAGTGAGTGGTGTGTTGAAGTCACCTAAGATGAATGCATTGCTATTTCCTCCTTTAATTCTGTTAGTATTTGTTTCACAAATGCCGGCGCTCCTGTGTTGGGTGCATATATATTTAAAATGGTTATATCCTCTTGTTGGATTGACCCCTTTATCATTATGTAATGTCCTTCTTTATCTCTTGCTACTTTCTTCGTTTTGAAGTCTATTTTGTCTGATACAAGTACTGCAACACCTGCTTTTTTCTCCTTGCTATTTGCATGAAATATCTTTTTCCATCCCTTCACTTTTAATCTGGGGATATCTTTGCGTTTGAGGTGAGTTTCCTGTAGGCAGCATATAGATGGGTCTTGCTTTTTTATCCATTCTGTTACTCTGTGTCTTTTGATTGGTGCATTCAGTCCATTTACGTTTAGGGTGATTATCGAAAGATACGTACTTATTGCCATTGCTGGCTTTAGATTTGTGGTTACCAAAGGTTCAAGGTTTGCTTCTTTACTATCTAAAAATCTAACTTAACTTTCTTGTTAAGTTATTGTAAACACAGTCTGATGTGTCTTTATTTCTCTCCCTTCTTATTCTTCCACCTCCATTCTTTATATATTAGGTGTTTTATTCTTTGCCTTTAGTTAGTGTTTGGATGGTCTGCTTTCTTTGCTATGATTTTATTTTCTCTGGTGACAGCTTTTTAGCCTTAGGAATGCTTCCCTCTAGAGCAGTTCCTTTAAGATGTCCTGTAGAGGTGGTTTATGGGAGGCAAATTCTCTCAGCTTTTGCTTGTCTGGAAATTGTTTAATCCCTCCATCATATTTAAATGATAATCATGCTGCATACAGTATTCTTGGTTGGAGGCCTTTCTGTTTCATTGCGTTAAATATATCATGCCATTCTCTTCTAGCCTGTAGGGTTTCTGTTGAGAAGTCTGATGTTAGTCTGATTGGTTTTCCTTGAAGGTGATCTTTTTTCTTTCTCTAGCTGCCTGTAGTACTCTGTCCTTATCTTTGATCTTTGCCATTTTAATTATTATGTTTCTTGGTGTTGTCTTCCTGGGGCCCTTTGTGTTAGGAGATCTGCGGGCTTCCATGGACTGCGAGAGTATTTCCTTCCCCAGCATGGTGAAGTTTTCAGCAATTATTTCTTCAAAGACACTTTCTATCCCTTTTTCTCTGTCTTCTTCCTCTGGTACTCCTATAATGCGAATATTGTTCCGTTTGGATTGGCCACACAGTTCTCTTAATATTCTTTCATTCCTAGAGATCCTTTTATCTCTCCCTGCCTCAGCTGCTCTGTGTTCTTCTTCTCTCATTTCTATTGCATTAACAGCCTCTTGCATCTCGTCCAGTCTGCTGCTGAGCCCGTTGATGGCTTGTCTCATTTCTGCATTATCTTTCCTGACTTCCCTCACTTCCTCCCTTAGCTCTTGCGTATTTCTCTGTAGATCCATCAGCATGGTTATGACTTTTATTCTGAATTCTTTTTCAGGAACATGCTGCATTTCCATCCCTTCAGATTCTTTCTCAGAGGGTGTCTGGATCTTGGTGATTTTTGTCTGTACCATGTTCTTCTGTCTTGTCATGTTGATAGGAGTGGTTGCTGGTAGGTGCCATGTATGTCAGCTGGGCTCTTTAAGGTTTTAAAAAAAAAAGAAAAAAAAACAAGCAACCAAAAAAAAAAAGAAGGACAGGAAAGAAAAGAAAGAAGAAAGAAATGAAAGAAAAGGAAGGTGAAAAAAAAAAAAGGGGCAAGAAATAAAACAAACGAGGAAAAAAAAAAAAAGCCCACCTGGAGTGGATTTTCTAAGTGTGTTGTAGGTGTTGCTGTTGCTCCACTAATCCGCAGCCACAATTGGGCCGCTTTTTGTAGGTCTGGGCGGGGCAGGAACGAATGGGACGCTATTGTTTTCTGTATAAAGTTCCAGCATGGCTGCTCCCTTCTCTCCGTCACCAGCGAAGGGGACCGAAGTTCCTCAGGACTTCCAGCCTGCAAGGCTGAGCACACCGGGGCGATGGTGTTCCCTCGCTGGGCCCCCGCCTCTCCGAGACCACTACAAATGGCGCCCGCTTTTCTCTTTTCCCTGGGTGCTGGCGGCACGGTCCCGGCGCATTCCTGGCGCGTTCCTGGCTCAAAACCTGCACCTTCTGCCTCTCCAATGTCTGTTGCACCGCACAATGTGTGTCAGCACTCCCGGCACAGACCACTGGGGCTGGTTATTTCATGGATCTGCTCTTCCACTCCCTCCCGGCTCCAAATCCTCTCCTCCCGCCGGCGCGCTGGGCTGGGTGAGTGCTCGGGTGCCGCCAGGTCGCGGCTCTGTATCTTACCCGCCTCGCGGGGTGCTGAGTCCTCCTGGGTGTAGCTGCACGCTGTGCACTTTCCTGTGTGCTCTGATTTCTTTTAGGAATAGTTGTATTTGCTGTATTTTTGTAGATTTATATAGTTTTGGGAGGAGATTTCTGCCACCCTGCTTACACCACCATCTTTCCGGAAGTCCTCTGACCTTATTTTTTTCCCACATCCCGTTTTATGACATAGTTTATTTATAAATATTTCTCCTTGAATAGACTTGATATTTTATTCTTAAAAGAACCATCTGGAAATGCTTGTGTTTCCTGTTTAAGTTATCTCAAAAATAAACAAAATAAAGTAAACTTTTACTGGGATTTTACCTGTTTTTCCATAACCAAATGTCTTTAAAACTGTGTTCCATTACACTGGAGCCAAAATAGCAAGAAAGCTAAAATTCATGTACCTTCAATAATGTGATCAATTTTTCAAACACTGTATATCAAAAATCCATCCATTATTACAGCCATGATTACCTGAAACTGTTGATGACAATGTCAAATATTACATTTTTTGAAAAATATAAGTATGCTGTTACCTCTCTATCTCTTTTTTTTTCAATATCTTCATCATTTTGAAAGGACCATGCTTTGAACAAGCAGCAGATGTTAATATAGAAATATAGAACATCTCAATTTTCTCACTGCTAACTCAGCTTACTGAGCCAATTTCACAATTCTCACATTCCTGACTCCTAGGAGAAAATGCTAATTTAGATTGTTAAAATTGACACGGGTTAGGGTATAAAGGGTAATTAGCATAAAATCCTCCACGAAGTGTTCTTAGCACCATTAATCAACACCCACCTAGGCATACACTTTTTTAGTCAGAGCTGATGTTTAAAGGAGCTGAAAAATATCTAAAATATCCTCTTCCAGTTAAGTAATAAAAAATGCAGTTTGTCCTCAAATCAAGTTTGAGGGTTTTTAAGGAAAAATACCTAATGTGCAGTTGAAGCATAACTTTCATTTTATACTTAAGAATTATTTAAATCATATAAAGTAATCTCTTGAGGAAAACACCTTTTAAACACTTGTGTTTTTGACATATTTGTGTCAGTGCTGTTCTGTACATGTGTTGTTATTGCTGAGGAAACTGATCTGTTTTCTTTTTCCTCCCTTGGTGCTTGCACAGGCTGTTGCACTTGGCACCCCTGTTCCCATTTTCAGTACAGGATGCTGCTGGAGTTTCTGCCTCTTTTTTCTGCCAGACTCCTAAACCCAAAAAAGTCATTCAGATGAATCTGCTCATCAGGACAGAGGTGTTCGTGGTTCTTCAAAAATTTGCAAGCCTGCTATATTTATTAAAGTACAACCCCCTTTTTTTTCTATCCTTCCTAATGATGCGAACGCATGGCAAGAGAACTGTCTTCCAGTTAGATGAATGATTCAAAGTCACTTAAATTCTCCACTCCTTAGTTTTTTTTTCATTTTCAAAAAAAAGGCAAAAATAAAAGGTAAGAATGACAAAATATTTAAATTTCAGGGGCACAAGGAATATATGTTCCTGGGAGCCAGTCCATATGTGTCCTTGGTGATACCAGTGAGACCCATTTTTAGAAATTCTATCTTGGAAGGCCCAGTGAAGGGAACAAGGCTGCAAACATGTTATGTTACCCCTGAAAGCCTTTATTCTTCATAAGAAAATGCTGCTTTGTATAAGTCAGTGGTTAGGCACAGAGGATAGTAGCTAACAGAAATCTCAGGAGAGAGATTGTTTAAAAAAAATCCCAGAACCACAGTATATGTGCTCTTAATCAAGGCTGGTGCAATAAGATTAATGCTGGTGCAGTAAGACCACACAGTGGGACACCTAATTGAAATTGGGGGAAAGGACTAAGAGGAAGAACCCATAGGATTGGTCATGGTGAGTACAAAAGTGAAGAGAATGCCCTGACACTGAGAAGAGCATGTGTGAAGATCAGGAACAACGAGCATGATGAATTCTAGGAGCTCAAATCCCCATACAGCTGGAGCAGACAGTACAAAGTAGAAGTGGCCTGAGATGAAGGTAGGGTTAGGTGATGAGGAGTCTCATGCATTGAGTTACAGAGGTAGACTGAATCTGAAAAGCAATGGGAAATAAATGAGGAGTATTAAGCGTGGATGTGCACATGCATCCTCGCATTTTAAAAAGATCACTCTCACTGCAGGGTGGAGAACAGACTGAATCCTGGAAGGGCTTGGAGGCAGGAAGTCAGTGGAGAAGCTACTGAAGTGATCCTTGTAAAAAATATGTAGGGTTGGAGCACAGGAGTCAGGTAAGATGGAGAGTGGGACCAACGATGAGAACAGCTCACACAGAGATCTCCATCCCGACTGAAGCTCAGTGGGACCATCAGATCTGTAGAAAGCTGGCTCCCCAATATCACTGCCTCCACCCTGACACATCAAAGCTGAGTTTATTGCTTACTGCACTCAGAGAGAGCCACCTCTCAAAGCTTTGCAGGGCTTCAGAGAAAAGTGAAATCAAATTTTTGAAATGTGAAAGTTTGATTCAAGTCAGGTCTTTCAAAGGATGACATCATAGTCCAGGATTAGTAAAAGCAGCCAGGTGAGGATTACAGGTAAGGGATTCAAAGAATTTTAGGACAGGTTTTTAAGGAAGGTATTATAATGAACAGTCAACTTGCTTGGGTAGCAGACACCTAGGAGAACAAGGTCATGCCCATGAAGATAAGAGTAGCACCAAGTCATGTCAACGTAAACAGTCTTCCTGTGGCTTTGCTTCAGTGTCCAGTCTAGTTTAAGGGTAGAGGGTCTCAGTTCTTCCATCTTTTCTGTTACTCTCAATGAATTTATGAGTTCAATAAAGTCTTTGTCATGCATTTATTTAAAAAAAAAGAATAGCTCACATGTATTGAGTATTTATCATAGGCTAGAACAAGGCTTTTCCTGTATTGCTCATCAAATTGTCACACACAAAAAAATCCTATAATATAGGCACTATTTATATATAAAGTTGAAGAAATTCAAGTTTAAAGAGGAAAATCAGTGCAAACTCAGGCCTTCTCAAAAGGCTAAAGATGTGTTTAGGAAGTCAGGAAGTCTTACTCCAGAACTCTGTCTTTGGTCTGCCTTCCAGACAAACTTAGGAGGAAGAACTGAGAGTGCTCAGTGACACACTAGAAGAGTGGTAAGTGAAAGAGAGAAGGAGGTCACAACGATGAGCACCTGTGTTGTTGGGCTGTGAGGGAGGTAGTTCACTTGGATATTTAATGTGGGAGGAGACTCATGGGTGGAGAAAGGCGGGGGGCAGATAGGACCAGTTCAGTGGACCTGCAGGACATCAGAGTACACAGGTAGCTGGAAGGGTGCATCCATCCGGAGAAAGGGGTTTACACTGGACACAGAGGTTTTGGGAGTTCTCAGTGGCATACTGGCATATGCCATGGGTCACGCAGTGGCAGAGGAAGAGTGTGGAGTAGACGATAAAGTCTGAGAAGAAGCAACTGCAGAGTTAGGAGCAACATCAGGAGGCTCTGCTGTCAGAAAAGCCAAGGAAAGCGGCGCTTAGGAATAACTGAAAGCATCAAACACTCCTGATACGTCAATAACACATGGAGAAAAGAAGCAGTCTGAGGCTGTGAGAAGAGGGCTTCTTCCTAAAGATGCAGGGTGTAGTGGCAGAGTACAGTGGCCACACACGGGCCTTAACTGCTACTATTCTATGGGCGGCACAAGTACACAATTCTACAGATTACACAGTGCAGCAAGGAGGTTCTGCTGGGCTGTGTGATGTCCCTATAACCTCCAATATTCTCCTCCATTCATATTTGTCACTTGACTTACAAATTCCAGTGCCACTGAACTTTGGCTTAACTAGTGGCATAAGCCTCTTGTGACTCACCAGAGTTGACCACTAAGGCTAGATATTTATTATAAAGTGATAACCTATTCTCCTTAAAGGTGTAATTTCCAAAGAGATATCATGGCAAGACACTTCCTTTAATGGAAAGCCTCTCCCAGTAACACTAATTTTATTTCTAAAGGCCACAATTAGCTTTTGTTCAGTAATTATACCACACTCAGGAATTAGTAATATTAAGAAAGTTTTTCACTAGTGGGGTACTATGTATTGTTCACAGCATTTTCAAACTGATGTTTTCCTTTAAGATCATGGGAATCAAATGGGCTGGTGGCAAGAAGAGAATAAGGAAAAAAACGTGGATATGTAAAACAGTACTGTGAAATACCCAATGTTTCTAATTCTTGTTTTTTTCAAAATCATTATAAAATAAATGTAATTTTAAGGCACCCATCATGCATAAGGCTCTCAACAAATTAACAACTTATACAAACGCCTGTGAGGCTCCATAGGAATACTCATTTACTAAAGGGAAATGATGCATTTATATTACTTACTTCAGGTCACTTAAAATGTCAGTAACACAGTGGAGAAGGAAATCAAAGAGAACATGTTCCCACGTACTAGAATTCTAATTTCTCCAAGTCTGAATCTTTTGATTTAACTCTGCTGCACAGAGGAGTAACAAATTTAGTTTTCTCAGAATAGGGAAGATAAGATTTATTTTATTTCTGCTCTGCTTGAAATTATGAAACCAAATTCAGTTTCACAGAATATTATTTGGAAGCAAACCAAGCCCATTCGCTATGTAAGGAAGTCTCTCTCTGCCAACCGACGTTCACAAGATGGAAGTACTGATGAAAGATAAGCAATTTATTTTTATTTCATACTGAGAATGTCAATTTAAATCACAGTGATTTGTCCTTTGAAGGAAATGCAAAATTTAGGTCAAATATCTTTATATCTTTATCAATATGAAAATAATACATAGTAATCAAACCAATTTTGAGCTATGAGACAAGTGTAGCAATCACACATTTCACAATGATGTTAGTATCAGTATATGAAATATATACATATTTACACATAAGTTTAAGGAACCACATTCCAGTTTCAGTTAATTTTTGGCTTATACTTGGAATACTATCATACTGCAAATCAGTCAAGCATTAATTGCTCTAAATGAGACATGAACAAAATGAAATTCTACTGTGGGCACTGTGTACCACATTCTTTTATCCTAAGTGTGTAAAAACAATATTTAAAAAATAAAGAGTGCAAAGAGGTGGAAATAAAACAATATTTTCAAGCTGGAAGGGATCTTAGAGAACCACCTAATAAAAATCCTTCATTTCACAGATAAGTAAAAAGATCCCAGCTAGTGACTCCCTATACTTACTAGGCTCCTAAGTGCCACATGTAAATCCCACCAAAGGAAAGCAACTCTGGGCAGCACTCTGGATCAGAACAAGTGACCCACCCAGAAACACGGCACAAATGCAACAGTGTGTTCCAAGACTGTAATAAAAATTAAAAAGAATAGTTTTCCAAAGTTCCAAAAGTTCATTAACTTCATTTCTGACTTTGAAACCCCACAAAGAAAGAAGAGGGATATGGATGTGTCGCTGAAGACATTCTAATAATACCAAAAGAGGTGTAAATCCAGAAACACTGCATTTTACCATTAACAATTAAATGTATCTCAAAGCAGCTTATTTCAGAATGTTTTTGCTATTATGATCATAAGTGTCTTGAAACCTAACTTGTTATGGTGGTATTGGAAATACATTTTCTCAATTTTCATTTCAGATAGCCTGTATTAGAAATATCTTCTATTTTTTAAATGGTTTAGAAGAAGCTGCTAGTACCTATTTGCATTCTATCCAAAAGATCTTATTTACCTTATTCTCCTAATAGCTCTGTCGCTAATATTGTTAACTTCAAAGTGGAAAAGGTGTGGATGCAGAGTAAATGCTATCTGCTTGCTTTTCACCTTTGGTCTCCACCCAGGAAAACAGATACATTCTCTCAGAAGAAACTTCCATACTGTAAACCAACTTTCCTTGTTAGAAATATGCTGCTTAATCATTTACCCCATTTTTTTACTTTTAATTAATGTGCTTTGAGTAAAGAGAATCCCCTTCCTTTTTCCCTCCTCTCTCTCCTCCTCTTTCTCTGACTCTTTCTTTACTTTTAGCAGAAAGCATCATGTTTTCCTACAGTTTATTTTCAAGTTTGTAAAGAATATGACATTGGGGACACATCATAGAATACAAAGTTCTACACAAACGATCCTCCAATACTTGGATATTACTGTGAGCTGGTGATCTCTGGACATTAATTTCATGACTCTGGAAGTCTGGTAAAGCACACAGGCCCTTCTGTTGCTCTTCCCCAACACTTGCCTAATCCCATGTTTTATTCTTAATGGGTATCACCATTACTGGGTATAAATCACCTAGATTTTTTTCTTGGTACTGAACGAGAATTCATTCAACCTACTATGCAAAAATAGTCTAATTCTACTATATCTGCTTAATATCTAAGAGAAACAACAAAAGGTAAAAAGGGAACCTTATCAGAATTAAATGTATATCTGCCTACCTGCCTATCTATTACATACCTCTTTATCAACATAAAGATTCCCTGTCACATAGTAAGTAGTAATTAAATGTTAACAACTTACTGTATTTTTGAAATAAAGTTTTCAAGTGTGGTTCAACTTAACCTAGTCTCAGAAGCATGTATGGGCAATCAATGAAAAAAAATATGGACCATCAATGAAAAAAAAAATCACATAGGCTTACTTCATTCCCCAGATAAAAGGCATTAGAAGACCATGCAGTCTTTTCAAAGTGGTCTGGTAAGAACATTCCAGTAATTATGTAACCCTCTATCTAAAAAATAGAACAACTTTTAACCTAGCAATTACACTTTTAGAAATGTAGCCTAAGGACATAATTATATTCATAAAGGCAAAGCTACAAGGGTGCTCATTATAGGATTGTTTATAGTGGCAGAAAAGTTGGAATCAAAATAAATGGCCAACAACATGAAATGCATTGAATAAATCATGGCAGCACTCTGCTTGAAGAGCATTTAACAACATGGGAATATCTTCACAAGTTCATTGTGCAATGGAAAAGCAGATTATAAAGCTTTAAGAACACATGACTAAATAAATACACATCTAATCCCACATTCTCCAACTTTCCAATTTTTCTTCTACCTCATCATGCTATTCCATTCAACGGGAAATCTCTGATCTTCAGTTTACCTGACATCTCAGTAGCAACTGACACAAGGAACTCTTTCTTGAAAACCACCCTCTTACACTGGCTAAAAAACCCAACACTTTCCTTTTTCTGTCTCTCATAATTTTTAAAATTATTAATATTAAGGTTTTATTTTTTACAGAAGTTTAATATTCACAGCAAAATTGAGATGAAAGTACAGAGACTTACAGTATATTCTCTACTCCCGACCATGCACAGCCTCTCCCATTGTCAGCACCCCTCACTACACTGGTACATATGTTACAACTGAAGAACCTACATAACACATCATCACCTGAAGTCCCTGGTAATTAGGGCTCATCTCTGGTGTCTCCTAGCGTTTTGAACACCCATTCTCTTTGCCTTTGTTAAGCTTTGCCTTTACTACCCACCAGGAAATGCTGGCATCCTTCCATCCACAGTACTTATCCATCCATTCTCCATCTTCAGGGGCTTTCACACCCTTAGCTTTAAGTACTCTCTGTACACAGATAACTCAAATATTTATAACCTTCATGGAACCTTTCACTCAAGTTCAAACTGTATGTCTGAAAATGGAGTGTACATATCTAAAATGAGACACATTTTACTCTCTGAATTGCCCACTTCAAACTGCTTCAAACCGGGCACAACCTAGTGCTTTTTCAGAGATTCCTAACTCTGAATGGAACTGCCACCCATTTACTTATGCAAAACACAATAATGAATGCTATGCTTAATATTACCCTTACCCCCAAATAACAAATACAACATAAGTCCTGCCCATTTTCCAGAACTGTGCAAGATGCAGAAATTAAAGGATGGATGGCACATGGTCATTGAATCTAGGAAGTCAAAATGTAGTCGAGAAGAGAGATAAGAAAATAGTGGTACTGCACAGTATCACCAAGAGGCACATAGAGTAGTGCTCAGGAAAAAGAACACTCTAAGCCAAACTTGCAGGATGAGTAGGAGGTACTCAGACAAGGGAGAAATGGTGGATGAGAAGGAGGGATTCTAAGCAAAGCAAAGACCATACACAAATGGACATGTGGGAAATCCACAGTATTCTAGGAACTCCCTTGCTTCTATAGCAATATTTCCAAGTGTGGGAATAGGTAGGGGATTACCTTGGATAGATAATGAGAGGGCATATTTTTTGCCACATTAGAAGCCTTGCTAAGGAGTTGGACCATCCTGTAGTGAGGCTGGGGAATCAAATCACATGATCACAATTATGCTCAAGAATGATCTCCTCTATGGCACAAACAGGGATCTAGTAATTCCAAAACAATCACAGCAAGCTTTCTAGCAGGACTACAGAAAGACTATAAAATGTCTTCAATGCTCTCTGGTATCAATATAAAAGGCAAATGTATGGGAAAGACTATGGAAATTCTTAGCAGCTGATGAAGGAGTACAGTGGTTAAGAGCAAAGCTTTGGAGTTAGAAAAAAAGAAAGTTCTTATTCTTTTTTTTAAATCTTGACACAACCAGTTAAACCTGTATCATCCTAGAATAGTGCTTAATTATTTTGTGTCTCAGTTTCCTTTTCTCCAAACCCATGCTACTTCAGTGATGGACTATGATGATCAAATAAACATCAGTGCGGTTCAAAGTGCCTAACAAAGGCTGTATGTTTAATAACTATTTTTAAATAGTTCGATATTCCTTTGAAATTATTTTTATGTACTTTATCAATTTGGATATTTGTATTCATTTGACATATTCCATTAGAAATTTAACAAAGTTGATATAATATTATGAAAACTTTTCTTTAGACAGATATGCAATCATATTCAACAACGGTACCTAATAATTCCAGTATTAATAATTTACTTTTATGTGGGCCAAAAGACTTGACTTGGTTGTCAGATGTCTTGGAACTAGGGAGAGTATTATAAGGAAAATAGGACCAAAGAAAAAAGGAGTAAATCAGTTCAATTTAAAATATTCCCTAGGAATCAAAGTGATAATTAGATCATAAATTCAAACTGAAGGAAAGTAATGACAAGATCAATCATAAATCATATTGGACATATTTCCAATCTGCTCAAAAACTGAAAGCATTTGAAATCCCAGTACATAAGGTTGGATGAGTAATGGTGCCAAGTGTCATATGAATGAAATTCCCAGAGGGACATAATAAGTAAATCCAAAAAATCAATGTGCCATGAGGTTGACATTTCACATACTGATTTCCTAGCTCCTTTTTTCCATCTTTGCTATGTAGAAAGGAACAGAAATGTCCTCTGACAGATGTCCACATGAGTAGAAATGGATTCACTCCAGTTGAGTTGGAGGTACTAGATACTGCCATCTTGGTTTGACTAACTAGATGCCAAACATGTGCGTACAATTTGAAAGAGGGGCCATGGGAAGACATCTGGATGATAAGAAGGAGAAATAACTCAGCTTAATAAAAACTAGTATTTTTAAACAAAGGGCAGTGGTATAAAAAACTCTCAAGTCCCCAGGACTCTCTTTTATTTATTCACTTTTTAATGTTCAGCTTCTATGAACAGTTCTCATTTTATTAGCCCAATTTTATGCTTTACAAAAGAAGGCTCCTCCCCTAAAACAGCCAATATATTTCTTAGTGATTCAACGGCTACAACAATTTTCTTCTGATCTCTCTATAACTCTTCTGGATGTTTTCTGTCTTCATTTCCTTTCATTCAGATTCCTGTTAGGCAGGGATTTCTCCCTCCTCCCCCATTTACCTGCCTAAACAACCATCTCATTACTGAATGTCACCCCAAACCAGAGCTGCTGGACCAGTCTGGTGATTTGGGTAGAAAAGGGGAAAACAATGATATCATTGCCCAGTAGAATCCCTCCCTTGATAATATTAACACTCTCCACTCAACTCCTTCCTGCTCTATTCTAAAGTCCTTGACAGCATTCGGTGTCTGGGGTGAAATGTAAATGATCTAATCTCAATCTTCTGAGTGACCAAAGGCCCACTTTAAGGGGGAAGAGACATTTCTTTTCACCAGGGCTGTCTGATTTACTTCTATTGTTCTAGTGCAATTATTCAACACCTTTTTATTTTCAAGCCTCCTACTTTTGGATGAAAAAATTATATGGGCAATGTACTTGTAGTGCCTAAGTGAGAAAATTTAATGAGCATTGAAAAAATTCACTGATCCTGTGTCTGTTTTGCATTGTTGGCAGAAAATAACTCAACACTTTAAAAAGGCAGTAAGGAAGAGCAGAGGAGATAAAACAAACAAACTAAACACACACACATCCACAGCAGAGAAAGAGAGTAGGTCCTCTATCTGTCCAGAGAGGGAAGGACCTCCGGGCCAGAAGCACTGCTGTGGCAGGGGAAGGGAAGCTGGCAGGTTAAATTCTACCTGATGGAGGAGAAGCAGGGAAGGGCATGAGAGGCAAAGTGTTTGGGGTCCTCTATCTTCCTAACACCTGGAGGACTACATGCGCAGGGAAGAAAACGGAGAAGGTCAAAGAGGATGAGCAGAGCTGTACTCTGGCTGGGTTGCAGAAAGTGATGTGCTTTCTAGTCTTTCTCCTCCCCTTTAGAATTCATAGCCTATTTCTCCAGGACCATTGTTATACATGGTGATTAAGTTCTATAATTCCATTACCAGAGTACTAAGCTTCAAATATATTGGGCTTAATTAGGCTTTTATGGAAAGGCCTAGGGAATTAACCACAGTGTATAACATTGTTCATTTGAGAAAATGTAGTCCCAAATGCAAAAAACTGCTCTACAAACTAACTTCTGGAATACTATTTCTTGGATAGTTATATATTAGAAAAGGGTCTATGAATTCTTCTCAATTCAGGCTGCATATATGAAATACTGAGGGGCTTTTAAAATCATTCTCTTACTGGACACCACACCAAAAGATTTAATTTAATTGACATGGGATGAGCTTCTTTTAAAAAACCTCCTTGCAGCAGGATTGAGGACCACTGGGTGAGCACATACTTCTTGGATCTATATCTGAGTGTCTCTGGAGGGTTTGTTTTCTTACAAAGTGGTCTTTTTTTTCACAATAGGATTCACTTCCAGTTTCATTTTTCAAATGTTATTCAACCTAAAAAAATCTCTTTAGCCATACCTTTTCAAAAAAGACACACCAGCAGTGTAAAAGAAATACACCTTCTTGCTAAATATACAGTTATCATTGAGCCTTTTAAAATTTAGCACAGTTAAAAAGGAAATAACTAACCCCAACATACTGACAATAGACAATCTAGTAAGAGAGTAATTCTATATATAAATTTCAAATATGAATATATTTGAAAATTTTCACTCATTTTCAGTCTATTCATCAAGATCCTGGCAAATCTGAGGGCAGAATTGAGTCATGAATTGCTCCCTGAAGGTCATTTGAGCAACAGTATGCTGCTCTAGCAGAAACTAGGGTTGTGGAGATAAGATTTATTAAGCCCACAAACAAAGTTCAAAATGAAGGGCTAAAAGTCAGCCTTTGCAAAAGACCGAGTGGATAGTATCATCTTCCCTGGTAACATCCAGGCAACAGGAAAGCCCTGAGGTCTGCACCAAATCTTAGTGTCATGAATGAGGTAGCTGAGTGTTAATGAAGCAACCTCACAACCATTCCACCAAGTCACCAAGTCCAATCCCCCAGCCCCACTGCTCTCATTCTATTGTTGAGCAATCGTCTTGTTTTCCTGGTTAGCTCATTTTTTCCTTCCCTACCAAACAAAGCATTAGGGTATCTTCTGAAAGAACTGCCTGGAAAGTAAAATTCCATTTACTGAAGCCTGTTTCCTCCATTGACTTCCACTCAGTAACTGCAAAAGAATGTATACAAGGTTTTTTTTTTTGGTATCATTAATCTATGATTACATGACAACATTATGGTTACTAGACTCCCCCCATAATCAAGTCCCCACCACATACCCCATTACAGTCACTGTCCATCAGCGTAGTGAGATGCTATAGAATCACTACTTGTCTTCTCTAAGTTGTACAGCCTTCCCCGTGCCCTCCCTATGTCATGTCTGCTAATCGTAATGCCCCATTTCCCCCCTTATCCATCCCTTCCCACCCATCCTCCCCAGTCCCTTTCCCTTTGGTAATTGTTAGTCCATTCTTGGGTTCTGTGAGTCTGCTGCTGTTTTGTTCCTTCAGTTTTTTCTTTGTTGTTATACGCCACATATGAGTGAAATCATTTGATATTTGTCTTTTTCCGCCTGGCTTATGTCACTGAGCATAATACCCTCTAGCCCCATCCATATTGTTGCAAATGGTAGGATTTGTTTTCTTCTTATGGCTGAATAATATTCCATTGTGTGTATGATATACAAGGTTTTTGTTTTGTTTTTAAGCTCTGGAATAAACTGTGAGTGGTAAGGAAAAGCTGAGGTTTCTCAATCAGGTTTCTTTATCTCACATCAGATGCCTGTGATCCATGCTCAGCTGGTCTCGGGCAAAGTGTGGGGAGCAAGTGAACACTCTCACTTTGCTTGTGTATGTAGGTGTGTGTGCATTATTTCATATGTCAAGTTATGAAATGCACCTTTACATTTATAAATTATATTTCAACCCAATTCCCATGAAATACTTCTATTCATTCAGTGCTTATTTTCAATGCATTCGTGAGATGACTTAATATGACAGTTTTACATGGTAAACAGATAAACAGACAATAACCAGGTCTAATTTTTATCATCCTGAGAACAGAGCTTCCTGTAGAGTTACTTAGTGCTATTTTGAAGGACATAATAAACTGAAATTTATGTGTGCAATTTATTTGGTTTCAGTCAGGCAAGTTATGAAGAAGAATGTTCACTGAACAAATTTCTACTGAGCACCTACTAGGTGCCAGGCATGCCCCAAGTCTCTGATCAGCAACTGAGCACAGGCTCACCTTAAGGTGCTGTACTTCTCATTATTGCGCTTCCCAGATACTGAGTTGTTTTTACAAGTTAAAGGTCTGTGGCAACCCGCACCAAGCAAGTCGATGGGTGCCATTTTCCAAAGGCATTTGCTCGCTTCATTTCTGTGTCACAGTTTGGTGATTCTCACAATATCCCAAACTTTTTCATTAATATTATATTTGTTACAATTATCTGTGATCATGATTATGAATCATGGAAAGCCTGGATGATGGGTAACATTTTTTATCAAGTATTTTCTAATTAAGGTATGTCTATTGTTCAGACCTAATGCCATTAGACATTTATAGACCACAGTGTAGTGTAAACATCATTTTTACACTTGCTAGGAAACCAAAAAATCAATTTGGTTTGCTTTATTGGACACTGCCTTTGTTGCAGTGGTCTGGAACCAAATCTGCAATCTCTTTGAGCTGTGCCTGTAATGAGTCAAAAATCCCTGCCTTCATGGACACACCTTCTAGGTGCAACTTAGCCTTGTAACATACATGGTGCCCTTGAAAAACTAGGTCTTGGCTATTGTAATATATGCTGTGATAAACATAGGAGTGCATACATCTTTTTGAATTAGTGATTTTGTTTTCTATAGATAAATTCCCAGAAGTGGAAGTGCTGGGTCATATGGTATTTCTATTTTTTTTTTTGAGAAACCTCTATACTGTTCTCCATAGTGGCTATGCCAATTTACATTCCCATCAACAGTGTTATGAGGGTGCCCTTTTCTCAACATTCTCACCAACACTTGGTATTTCTTGTTTTTGTTCTGTTTTGTTTTTGTTATAGTAGCCACTCTGACTGGTATGAGGTGATATCTCACGGCAGTTTTAATTTGCATTTCTCTGGTGATTTGTGATGTTGAGTATATTTTCATATATCTAAGCATCCATCAATAAAGGAATAAAGATGTGGTACATATATACAATGGAATGTCACTCAGCCTTAAAGAATGAAATCTTTCCCTTTGCAACATGGATGGATTTAGAGGGTATTAAGCTAAATTAAATAAATCGGACAGAGAAAGACAAATACCATATAATTTTACTTATATGTGGACTCTAAAAAACAAGACAAACAAACAAAACAGAAAGAGACTCATAAACACAGATAACAGACTGGTGGTAGCCATAGGGGAGGGGGAAGGGAGGTAGGAGAAAATAGATGAGGAGGATAAAGAGCTACAGACTTCCAATTATAAAATAAATTAGTTAAAAGGCTGAAAGTACAGCATAGGGAATACAGTCAATAACACTGTAACATCTCTATATGTTGACATATGGTAACTACACATCACAGGGAGCATTTAATAATGTATATAATTGTTAAATCACTATGCTGTACACCAGAAACCAATATAATATTGTACACTAACTATACTTCAATAAAAAAGGAAAAACTAGATCTAAAGTTTGTTTTTGGAACCACACTTTAAACCAATATTCATCCAAGCTAAATTAGTCTGCTTTCTTCCATAGATATTTGAGGAAGTGAGAGTAAAGCATTTGGTCAATGAAAAGAGAACAGTTTCATAGGCATGGGAAATTAGAAAGGTAGAAAATCAATGGACTGAGAAACAATTCTCACTACAAAATTCTATAATCCCACAAGTTGCAGGATCAGAGCCAGGTGCCCCAAAATTAAAAATACTGAAATCCAACCCATTTTTTAACATGTATTTTCTCATTTTTAGTTCACATGCATGTATTTAAGAAATTAATGGCAAAAGCCCCAATGCTACACACTGTCTTGCACAATAAGTCTTGATCATGATAATAGGATGGGGAAAAATTAATTCTTCCAAACTGGACAGCTAAGTATAGGCCTAAAAAGAGTATAAAGAAGCCTTTGAAGGATAAATAAATGGGCAACTAGGTAGAAAGGAGCATGCAGAACATCAACAGTGTAATTAAAGACTAACTGAAATAACTTTGCCAAAGACATGAAGGGTAAGAGCTAACTGCTGGCAAGGAGCAGTCTGGGACGCAGGCACAGCTGGGCAGGCCAGAGGTGGTGGAGCTGTAAAGCTGATGAGAACACAGTGGTTGTGTGAGCCTTTGAGGGAGGGAAGCTGTGATCATGAATTGCCAATTCCCAGGAGGTTTTCCAATAGGACCCTATTCCAACCTTATTTCCATCAACAAATACTAGCTTTTAAGACCATGACCAACAGGCCAAGGGAAACCATCATCCCTCTCTTGCTTAAGCCATGTCAGATCTAAAACTCCTTATAACATAATGCATGGAAAGGGTCAATTATAACTTCTTTATATCAAACAGACTTTAAGTTTCTTGGGGAGAATGTAATATATGCATTTTCTTGCTTCTCTGGAGATTAAGGTGGTTATACTGTAAAACATAGCAGAATGCTTATAAGTGGGAGATTCAGTACAGTAAGAAAAACTGCTATATTTTTAGTGATAAAACATATTTCCTCTTAATATGCTTATTATCAGTGCAACCAGTATCTTACTAATAATGAAGAAAAATGCACAAATCAATCTTTTCTATGACTGTAACACACAAATACAGATGGGGGATTATATTAGCCAAGATCTTAAGAATAAGATTGTTTTACAATGTGTAGATGTCTGTTCAATATAGACAAGATTTAAATGTTTTACCTTTTCATGAATAAGTAATTTGACCTAAAGCTAAAATTAATTTTCCTCTTACTTTAAAAAAAATCTTAAGATTCAAAGACTTAAATGTTGTATTGAAGACTATCTCTTACAAAGAAAAATAATTAACTTAATATAAAGCTTTATATAAAAACTGAAAAAATCATATAGACACACACAAAATATTGGAAAATAGATACTTGTTTCTTTGGGCAATTAAATAAAAATATTTCAACATTAATTAGAGTGGAAATATTTTGGTGTAGAAAGTTTTATCTTTTTATTTTTTGACTCTTTAATATGCCTCCCTTAGTATAGCACATATATTTTAACATATATTACAGATTGAGTTAACTTCTTTAAAATATTTTAATTTAAATAGGGCAGTCTTAAAACTTTAAAAAAGATATTATGTAAACAATACTTAGAAAATTTTTAATTTTCTATCAAAAGTTTGGGTTTCATTCCTTGATGCCAAGAACTCATTCTTTTTATGTCTGAACCATCACTATATATTTTCCATTGCGTCAGTGTTTCCTAAACATAGGTTGGACAGACATCCTGGTGAGTCTGGAGTGCTTCTAGAGTCCTGCTGTAATCATCAATAACTTCCCCTTGCTCAGATAGGGAAGCTGCATGAAAAGTGATGTGGTCTCTCAACCTAAGTGGCACTAACTTTGTGATCTTGACAAGTATTTACAAAATAAATTACTGACTCCTTAATTTGGAAAACAGAAAATTGCATGTTTATAATACTATTCACAACACTAGCATTATTGAGTGCTACAATTTGTAAGCCACCATGTCTTGCCCAAATACATTATTAATCTACATATTATTATTGTCCCTAATTTATAAAGGAAAGTGGAACTTGTAGAAGATAAGTGATTTGGTCAACATCATATAACTATCAAGGAGTAGAATGGGGATTTGAAGCCAGGTCTATCTGATACCAAAGCTCACGTTAAGTTGGTGAACATTATACACATCAACTATAATATTGATACCAGCAATATTGTGAGTGAATGTAGGCAGAGGAGAATGCCATGTATCTGTTTTGCTTTTCCAAAGTCACAAATCTTAGTGTGACTCCAACTGCATCAGTTTCCATTTAGAGTCTCCATCTTGCATCTTCACAGCTAAAACTTAATCTAGGTACTTCTAGGTATGCTATTCAGCATTCAGCAATGCTCCTCCCTTATCTATTTCTTCTTGGTACTGATTCTAACATCAAGGGTTTCTACAGTTAGAAAATATTCGTGATGACAAACAATATTGCTTGACCTGATCCATCCTGTGTTAGCTTTCCTGAGACATGTAACTGTTCCCTTATGCGCTTTATTGGCACCATTATCCAGAGAGTCTAAAGATTTCCAAAACCTGACATACCACTGAATGGACAGCCCACCCTTTAATACCCTCTCTCCACAGACTTGACAAACTTCTGGTTCTATGGCTTTCTTATGCTATCAATCCAGCAATCATCTATCTGTTTATCATCTTCCTATCTTTCTGGACAGTAGAAATGTTTAGCTGCTCAGTACTGTGCTGATGCAATCAGGCTTCCTCAACACCTGTTTCTGCACCTGTGATTAATCCCCTATTATCAGCCATGCCATTGTGCTGTAGGACAATGTGAAAAGCCGCTGCCTTCCAGATTTCCCCAAGCAAAGCAAATGCAGTCTTTTCTACTCTCAGATATCCATATTTTTAAGGAATACCTATTATCCATCTCAGTCTCGTCCCAGACCAAAAAAATGGGGGACTGGCAGAGTTGCCTTTGTCATCCATACTGGCTTCTAACATTCTTGCTTCCCTGGCTATTACTCTACTCTCCAAATGTGGAGCTTCTTGTCTAGAACTCAAGGGCTATATAGTTTAACTCTTCCCTCTATTACTGCTAAATGTAAGTTTTTGAACCAAAAAGTGCAAAATCAGTCACTTTTCTTTGTTCTCTCATTCGAGGGTGCCCAGGAGGGAAGGGAAACCCTTGGATACAAGTGAATGAAGGGACAAGTAGATGTTATATACAGTTAATGCTTCAAAAGAACCACTTTTCCTACATAGTAGCAGAGTATTTCATATACTGAAAATAGTAAAAGAATTGGATGAAGAAGAATATTAAAGTCAAATAAGGCAAGAATGGAGAGAAGAGCAAAAATAAGAAAAACAAGAAAGGTGGTAAGGAAAAATAGAATAGAGAATGAGGATAAAAGAGAGAAAGTATAGTGGTGGTAAGACATAGCAGAAAAGAGGGAGCAAAAAAAAAAGGACAGAAGACTCAAGAAGGATAGAAAAGCACAAAAAAAAAGAGACACTAGAGGCTGAAGAAGAATGGGAGAAGAGAAGGAAACTCCAATGAAGAGAAATGTGCAGAAGGGACAAAACAAAAAGAAAATAAAAGGAACATTTTCAGAGGGGAAAAACATTTAATTTCCAAATTCCTAACTGACATAAACAATATAATATGGTAGCGTGAATCCATTCTCTCCATTCCTTCTGCTTCCCATAGGATGTTTCCTGCTTCTCAGGTTCACTGCCATTCATTTTAAATATATACAGTTGGGTAAGTTATTGTAACTTTTAACTTAAATTGCTGCCCCTTAAAAACTATTTCCTTACACCCCCACGCCTTTCTTTTTTTAGTACTAATTGAGTTCCAGACACTGATGTAAAGGGTTTATGTACATTATGTACATATCTCATTCAATCCTCACAACCACCACTGGGGAGAGACTATTCTTTTTCCTACTTTAATATTGAGGAATTTGAGGCTTGGAGTGACTAAGGACTATGTCATTACATACCTAGCCAACAATGAAATAAAAATCCAAACCAATCTAACCCCAGACTTTTTCTTCTTAATGGTTTAGCTACATTCTCTCATATCCCAAATCATTAAAACAAACAACCCACCTGCCTACCTTTAATTTTATATATGAAACAGTAACACAGTGCTCAATTCAGTCCATGGTTTGGGCAATTATTGCAGTTTCCTTCGGTTTTGATTCCCAATTCAAACCTCCCTATTGTAATGGTCTTATTACTGGTCATGGAACACAGGCTTATTAAAACACACCATGGGCAGTAAGCTATGTTTGGGTGTAATTAAGAAATGCTACTTTATACTCCTAGAGAGAAGTCATTGTCCAAGACCCAGCCAGTCTCCACACAGGTGAGTATCCTTTACATGCTATCTGATGAGTAAAGATATTGCTACATCCTGAAGCTGAAATAGGTCTTTGATAAGTGGTTCATTCTTATGCCAGGCATAAGGGCTGCTCTTTATTTATCATAAACCAAGGCACTTGAGAGATTTTAGACAACCATCTAACTTTCTTCTCAACAATGGAAAGATGAAAACATTTCCATATATCAGGATTCTGTGGAGTTTTCTCAAAGATATGTCAATGGCAGTGTTATGAAAACTTCCTCAAAAGTTCATGCCCCACATTCAATGTGATTTTTTGATTCTTTATGTATTCCAAGATGCTACAGTTTGAACTACATGTTGTTTGCATGACCCTTTTCTTACCGTATACAACTCCTTGAGAGCTGGCATGGCTAAACTGAGTCAGGGAGTCCTGGACTTAGTTTCCCAGTTGTTATCTTTGTAATTTAGGAAAGGTCCTTAGGCTCTCAAAGACTGATTTATCCCATCTGTATGTTGGGGATAATAATAGTTGCTGACCCTTAGAGTTGTTATGAATACTAACTGAATTTGGCAAGTAAAGTTACTTGGTATACTTAATAAACTTTAACAATAATAATAATCATTGTTCTTGTAGTCTCAACATTTGTTAGGGCATTTTTCTTGTACTCTCAATAATTACTTGCTAAATAAATGACTCATATGATTTGAGAATATACATAATTAAAAACAAAACAATGAGATAAAAACAGAAATAATATTTTCAACTTACATGAGGTTTCATCATTTTTGGAAAGCTGGTGCCTCAAAATATTACCCCATAATGATTTTTAGCTTAATGATTCCCTCACTGTTTTAAAACTAAGGCAGAAAATGAATGTGTAAGATCTGGTGGATCCAATAATTTACCAGTTCTCTGCTACCTATGGGAAACTCAGAAATTGTTCTTATTCTAATAAATTATATTCTATTAGTATTTATTATTCTAATAAAGCTATCAACCTATAATCAGGGCCTTAGTTGATTTACTTTCACTTTGGTCAGAGAACTTTAAATCAAGAGCTTCTACAAAACAGCTCTGTTCTTTCCCATACCTCTTCTGATATAAATCAAAGACTAGCTTAAGCTTAGCTAATTCAGTGTGTCAAATATATATGGTAAATGAATTTTGAACAAATTTATTCTGTTGAACACAACACTAAAATTATATTGCACTGAAATATTGAAACTGAAAATCAAATGACCACAAATTAAACACAGCAAAAACTACTGTAATGTTAATGGTGCATCAAACTTTCATTTCTGTGGTAAATAGCAGAAACTTACTCAATTAAATAAGATACCTACATTGGCTTAAAACTATCCAGATTTTCTTGACTGATTCTGACCTCTAAGTGTCTATGAATTCTTGATTGGATATGAACAAAGTTTAACTAAAATTCAAAGGAAGTGTCTTTTTTTTTCAGCACAGCTGAATATTAGAGCTATTTCCAACTGAGCTGCTTATTGCAAAATTTTGAGGCAGTTCATTTCCTCAATCTTTGTGTATTTGTCACTCCCAAAATTAGGCTCCTTCTTAATCATCTCTGCACAAATGTATAGTTTTAAAAAGCATACTGTGTTTTTTACCTGTTAATATGTCATCAGTATGTTACCACGGCACCTCTTTCATTGATGTGGGATGTGTACTAACTTACTGTGATGCTCAAGAAAAGGAAACACAGCTTCCTCCAACATGTAACACTTGGAGTATTTGAAGCTGCATTTCCTCAAAAAATTATACATTAGGAATATTAATGGCTATATTTTTGTTGTATATGTTGATTTACTGTGATTATACAGTTTATAAGGGAGATATCTTCCATATTGTCATAATTAACGTCTCAGTAGATATTATCACAAATAGTTCGATTTTAAGGTTTTTTTTTCTGCTGAAAAGATTGTGCCACACTTTTCATTTTTTTTCAGTTATATTAATGGAAATACTGAAAATTTCTTCCCATCATCCCTTCCCAATTTTTTCATGCAAGGCTTATTTAGTAACAATTAAGTTCTTGGAAGACAGACTGTTCACAGAGTAGTGGCAGTACTGCCAAATATAGACGGTAGCACCTTCCATCTTATAGATTTAATAGGAACTGTTCCATCAAGAAGAAGGAATTTCATTTATGAAAGGCTATCTGCATTGCAGGTCTCTTAACTGGGCCAATTCCTCTTCTCCACCCTCAGAGGAAAAGACACCTCCCTACAGAGGTTGGATCTTGGCTAACAAGGTCACCAAATAATGATGCTTCACTAGATTTTCTTGTAATTAAGTAATAACTTAAAGAAATGCAAAATAACCTTGTTTCCTTACATACTGATTAAGAGAGATAAATGGTTTCAGAGCTGTTAGTTTCAAGACTTTGGTGATGGGCTAATTTCTATGAAATGTTGATTTGATTCTCTTGTAAAAATGTATATATAGAATGATAACCCAGCTGTGCCCTAACCATATGTTCAGATTCACACAAAAGTCAAATCAGCTTTCTTTTTCTAAATTACTTCCTCCCTTGATGCATGGACCTTATTTATAACCTTCCTTTGGGCAGCCCTAACACTATCACACAGGGCTTAGTTTCTGAAAACCATAGCAATTGCCTGAAAATTGATTTGATGTCTTTTGCCCATCCTTCCCTTCAGTCCCCAAGACATTTTAATATGAGCCATGACATTATGATGGATGAAATCTGGCATTTTACTGTAGCAATGCTACTCCCATGTGGAAAATAACAGCTTGTTCAAAAGCTGGTCTTCCAGCCAGATTTAGGATTTACAGTAAGCCACATTTTCAATCTTACCCCCCTTCCTTCCTTTCAAAATATACTTTCCCAACTTCTCTGTTATCAAATTCTCCAGGTATCACAGGTTGAATCTAATTGTATGTCACATAGTGAAAGTGAAAAATATGTCACCAAAAGGCAGGGTTAATTGTGAACAGGAAACAATCTAGATATTTGAACAGAGAATAATTTTCCAATACAAACTCTACTTTGCAAAAACACCAGATTTCTGATTTGTGCAACAACTGTACCCTTTAAAGATATATTGTAAGGCTGAGAAGAAACAGTCTCTCTAATACCAGTAGACCAGATTGAAAGAAAAAAATGAAGCTTATTCCTTAATAAACCATATGTTCTTATTTGTAAATTGCAATTTTTAAAAATTTTATATTAACTACCATAGTCAATTCTTTTAAGGCTAATATCTACAAATGTATTTTCAAAGTTCCTATTGAAAAAGAGGAGAAAAGGTATTTAAGATCCCACTAGTGTGGAATTAGTAATACTTATATTTAAATGTTGGTGTACTCTGGGTGTTGGTGTTATAAATATACTGGGTAGTAGGACATCTCTGGGGATGATTAACTGTAAGTATGTTCCTATTTGTTCTGGGTGTTTTGTATAGGCCCATATTCCCTACTAAAATGCAATCGTTGGAATTAAGGAAAATATGGAAGTGTTTTATAATTAAAGTACTAGTATTTATGCCTTCACCAAGAGAACTCAGTACTTACTTTAAGGCCTTCGCCATGTAGACGAATTTGCAGTGGATGAAGTATGATGGTCAATGCGTGTTGAATCCAGGAGGGCCTGACTCTCCACCAAGTGCAGTCTTGAAGCCTTTAGATCTGCTCCATCTCACTAGAGAATAGAATGGTTTCAGAGGCCCCACATTCTTTCATGTTTAAAAGATAAAATGAGGCAATCATTGCCAATAAATATATACCCCGTGAATTATTTAGTCATATTTATAATTTTAACATTCATAGGAGATTTAACTAAAGGCAAAAACTAGATCATGTCACTGGCATTTTGTATCAGGCCAGTTTACTCCGGGTGCATTAATTTGACTTAATTTACTTTTCAGTTTCACTTTTATTTTGTTCACTTTTTGTCGCTACCTCCTTCAAATTCCTTTGACAACCTGAGAATGTCTTGCAGCTGAATGTAATATTAATTACATTTCAAAGCAAACCTTTATTCATTTGGGGACAATCTGTGAAACAGAAATCTGTGACTGAAGCTGCTGCCAAGCCAATTACTGCAAAATAACTCAAATATGTCTCGACAGATTGCATTTTTCCTATTGTTAGATTGTTTATTCCGTAGATCAAAAGTCTACATTTGCTTTAATTAAAATGAACTAACTCACATAGTTAAATATATCATTCCATTCCTTGGGACCATATACGGATTTATGTATAGACAGAGTGTGCTAATGAAAATCTGTTTTTTTTCTTAACTGTGTAATTCTGTTTTTTTCTAGACATTTCCAGGCTTTCCTTATGTCAAGGCATTCTTTGTATGAACAAGCCAGAGAAGAAAGAACTAATCAGCACTGAAGACCAGAGTGCAAGGAAATTACTCAGTGCTCAAAGAAATTCACCCTAGGTACATATTACATTGTATCACACATGCAGAAGAGATTGGTGAATCGCAACAGGTCCAGTGGGATAAGCACTTGACATTCAGATGCTTACCTGAACTTTAGCAGAACCATCTAGATTTCTTAGTTCCACAATACAGGGCTGGGAATTCTCATTATCATCATTATTTTTTTTTTCTGAAGCTCTTTAAGGTTTTAGAAATACTCCGTCCTGTTTAGGATGAAATAACATCAGTCAGTATATTGATCTGCAGAAGAATAAATTTTCATATTATAACATATATATATATATAAAGCATTAAAGGACTGTCATATATTTTTTTTTGTAGTTTTGCTGTTCAAAAGTAAAATATGGCTTCTCAGCACCAAATATCCTCTTAGTTGTCTTGTTTCTTTTCCTAAGACTACATGTAGCTTTAAATATATAAGGAGGCACATTTGAAGCCCATAAAGGGTCTGCAAAATAAAATTACTATATGTTAAAAGGCCCTTTTTGCCTTTAGGTAGCTAACAAGTGATTTTTTTTGTCTTTCACGTCAGGGGGTTTTGATAACATTTAAGGAGAAATCTAAGCAGTTCACTTTGGCAGAAGATTCTTGATGACACAAGCTCTGAGAAGTCTAAGCCTTAAACAAATGTGGCACCAGCACCAGCAAGGGGAAGATCAATGCGGAGTGTCTGAATAATACAAACTGGGCAAGAAAAACAAACTCAGTAGCTTCCTCCTTCCTCCTTCCACACTTGCTGGAACCCCAGCTCATTCTCAGGTTCCTTTGTTTAGAGAGAGTGGGTGACAAGGGGAAGATACACTCAAACATGCTTTGCCATGATTCCCAGCTTTGTCGATCCATGCAGTCCCCAAGTTCCCTGGCCTGAGTGAATTTCAATAATCTGCACACACTGACTGTACTGTTTGTTCCTTTTCCATTGCTGTGGACTGTGATAAAGTGATTGGTCAACAGAGGGTTGGCATTCTAGTCCACTGTTTTGGCCTGGGCTTCCTCTCCCTCCTGGAACCATATCACACTCAAGACACTTCTGTATCTCCATTTGCAGAGGATGATGTGAGTCACCCACAAATAGAAATGGTTTATTCATCTTTCTCTCCCTAACTTCTTTGATACAGGGCTGTCTTAGCTCAGGTTGCCACATGAAAATATCACTGACTGGGGGACTTAAACAACAGAAATTTACTCCTCCCAGTCTGGAGGCTGGGAAAGTCCAAGATCAAGGTGTCAGCGCGGTTGGGTTCTGATATGAACTCTCTTCTTAGTATCAGATGGCTGTTTTCTTGGTATGTTCTCACATGGCAGAGAAAGCCTGCTCTGCTTCCTTCCTCTTTATATAAGGATTCTAGTACCATCACAGAATCATCACCCTCATGACCTCATATAAGCCTACTCACCTCCCAAAGGCCCCACTTCCAAGTACCATCACACTGGGGGTTAGGACTTCAACAGACAAACTGGGTGGGGGCACACCAGTGCTCAGTATAAAACAAGGCCTAGTTTTGTTTTGCTTTCTTCTGACCCTCATCTAGAACTGTCTCAAAGAGAATTTGTATATTTTAGTTCCCCCACCAGATTTATCTGCTGGGTTTGCACCCCACCCTTTCTCTCTCTTTGGATTCAGGAAGTTGGTGGGGGATTTGAAATCTCAAGTATGCCTCTTATATTTTTGAAATCTGTAACTCTGGCCCAAGCATTTCTGATCACAGGCATCAACTGCACTCATGTTTTTAATGGCTAATGGACTATTAGTGATATTCAACAATACAGAATAGGATTCCAAGAATACTTCATCTATTTGGCAAAAGAAATGATGGAATGATTAGCCAACTTAGAAATATAACAGTATTTTAAATAAAATAACCTCTATTCTATACAAATTGCTAAAGAACGTAAAAAAAATTGACTATAATAACTTCTCCCTTCAAAATGCATATCTTTCTTCAAAAATCCATTTAATCATTACAGAATCTTGGGGAAGAAATAAAAAGATGGGAAGATCATAAATAATCTTGGTTCAGAAAAGACTGAGGAATGGCTTACCTCAAATAAATATTTACATATGTATGTGTATGGCAGCTTTGGGCTTTGGGCTTGCCCTGATTTCCCTTCAAGGGAGAACACACTGCAAGAAGCATGGTCAGCTGGCAGTTCCCTGCTGCTGCTCCTTCGCGATCCACCAGGGGGATGAGGTCAGGGCCTCAGTCTCCACAGGCTGTTCCCAGCCAACCACTCTGCATGAGTGAGCCATGCAGAACTCTGCTAATGCACAATCTTTACTCTGGAGCTAACCATCGGCCTGGCTAAGAATTTCTGGATTGTGCTTGGCCCAAGGCTCTTCTCATTCCATCTTCTATCCTTCCCTCTCTTCATTCACAGATTTCAGACCAGAACTGTCACTTGAAGGCTCTCGCTTGTGCACTCCTATTTCTCCGTCTTGGTATAGATTTCTCAGAGGACCAGAATTGCAGCAACATGTGTGTGTATTCATATGTACACATCCACAGACACAAACACACATGCACGTATTGATCAACATGGATATATGTATGTATTTACATATGATTATGGGTATATATGTACATAGATGCACACACACACACACACACACACACAGCACCTACATTTCAAAAGTTGAACTAACCTCACACAAATGGCCAAGAGTGAATTAAAGACAGTATGATTTTTCTTCCACTATGTTCTCATAAATATTCTGATAGGGAAGATAGCATTCTTACATACGTGTTAGAGGATACATCATGTTATTAATGACATTATTGCTTATATTAAGCAAGGCAAAGCCAAAACTAAACTCTGGTTTATATGACCAATATGTCTCTTCTATTAAAAAGTCTGGTTTTGAGCTAGTAGGTAGGAATTCATACAATATATCAAATTTTAAGTCTTTAACTGTAATTTTTTTTATGTTATAAGGATTCAGTCTTCTATAAATAATCTTTTATAAGGATTTTAGCAAGACTACATCTGCCCTAAAATAAGAATGATATTTATTTTCACATAAATAGAAGTTGACATTTATCGAATTACTTTAAGAATCTTTCAGTACATTTCCCTTGAGCATTGATAGATTTCAGACTAATCATGACATTTTGTGTAAATTTTATCCAATGTTGATAACCATCAACCTTTGATTACAATTCCATCATTTTAAAACTAACATTATGCTGTAATTCCTGAAACCAGCCAAGGCATATACTTCCAAATGGGATATTTGGGGAGGGTCTTTAGATATAACATAAATTCATATGATATTTATTTTTGTATTTTAGAATTAAATTGACTTTAAGCCTAATTTAAATATTTCTATAACTTGAGGATTTATGTGAGAATCAATTTTGTATACTTAAAATTATATTTTTATATAAATATAATTAACACATCTTCTAAATACATACCAAGTCTTACATTCTCTTCTTTCAAAATGTCTCATTTATCTTTTCCACTTAAACTTGTTACATGACAGTATAGTCAAATTCTCTGGATTAAAACAATGTTTATAAAGTTCAAACTTGCAATGAAAGAGTACATTAAGCAAAGGAAACCTCATTTTTTGAAATTTGAATTTCTCAGGGTTTTTCCAGCACTCTTGATTCAATAGGCATGACTTGAACCTGCAAAATTCTATTAGTCTCAATTAGAAAAATGTAGCCCATGTATTGATTAGGAAATATACTACTTGAACACTGTACTTTTTAAAAACAAGAAGAAAAATTTATTTCCACTTATTTCATACCTTTTAAGTACCAAAAGATGTAGAAGGGACATATACTCTTTCAATGTCTGTTGAAGAACAAGTTAAGAATTTTAGTAAATAAATAAATCTGTCTTCTATTAGCCTCTTACTGATTTGCTATGAGAGAAAAGTATTAACATTTTTTCTTCTTTCCTTGTATTTTATTGAAAATTATATTATTTCCTCAATGTTAGCAAATGATAAACTATTTGAAATTAAATAGTTAAAGAAAATAAAAGGCATAAGACAGAGAATAACGTAATGAGAACTGTCCCTCTCCTCCCTGTGCCTTATCATGACCTCCAGTGTGCTCTTCCCTAGCTCTGTGAGGCAGTGATTCAGGGAATGAGGTGAGCAAGTACATGTAGATCATAAAAGATCGGTAATTTCTGGGGGGAGAGAAAGAGCGTATTTTAAAAGTTGATAAAAACCCAAAATTCTCTCTCTTATCTTGGACTTCAAACAGTTCTTCAGAAATCAAAATGCAAAGAATGTCTAAATGAAACATAGGGTCACCATTTCTCTTAAACTTCTAGCTTTCTTAAGTCATTCATGAATAACTATGGTAGCCAATCATGGATAAATGTCTGAAAGGTTTTGGGGAAAAAGATCTCACTAGTTTCCTTATCCACGATTGGTGCTTATGCCTTCTGTAGCTGAAGATCAGACAAATAGGCTGTAGGCCAGATACACTCTCTGGAATACTGAGGGTTGGAAGGCAACAAAGAAAGCTAAAGAGTTTGCACAAATGGGACTATACGCTTCACAGGTCAGGCACAGATGCCACAGACAATTATTCCACTATAGTAAGCATCAGACTCACTCAAATATCTACAGTGATTTGAAGAATTAGCTCATGATGTTCAAGAAGCCAAATCAGAGGGAGTTAAGCAAAAATGGCTAAAAAAACTCTGTCTCCTCAACACTTAAGTCTGGAGTTCTCTATCAAACATTATTTAAACGCCATTATGGACTGAATGTTTGTGTCCCCAAGATTCATATGTTGAAGTTCTAACCTCCATGTAAGGATTTGGAGGTGGGGCCTCTGAGTAATTAGGTTTAGGTGAGGTCATGAGGACGAGACCTTTATTATGGGATTAGTGTCCTTATTAGAAGACACATCAAGGAGCTTGCTCTCTCTCTTGCTCTCTGCCATATGAAAACACAGCTAGTAGGGACACATTTGCAAGCCAGGAAGGGAGCTTTCACCAGAAACTAAATAGGCTGGCACCCTGATCTTGGATTTCTGGCCTCCAGAACTACGAGAAATAAGTTTTTGTTTTTTAGGCCACCTAGCCTACAGTATTTTGTTACGGCAGTCAAAGCTAATGAATACAAATGCTTTTCTTCCCTTTGGTTCACCAGCCTATTTTTTTAATATATTATTTAAATTAAAGAAGAAAACCATACACTATACTTTCCAACTATATCTATAATAATCCCTTATTGCAGTGAAACTTAAAATAATAACCAGTGATTTTAGGAACTTAATAGAACCCTGATTTATGTAAGCCTGTTTCTAAGGGAGAGGGTAATGGAGTAAAGATTGGAAAGGTAAACATGCATATTCCATGTGTTATACTCTTAATCAAAAAACTACCATCCTCATCAAGAAGGCATACAGTTTTTAGAAGGGATCCACATGGAAAACTGGTAAAGAAAAGGAAATTGCTTTGCCATCCAGTCCAACATTAATGGAGTGATGGGTAATTTGGCCACATCTCCTTCACATCCAAAGGATATTTCCTGGAAGGTGTCCAGGCTTTTACAGTAAGTCTATAGCTGCTGCTTCTCTCCCCAAGTCGGCTTCAATGAATGTCTCCCCTTTGTCTAATACTTAAACACTTATGTCCACCTGAGTTCTGTCCTTGCCAGATTTTTGCTATTTATAGCCCCCACATATAAAAGGCTGAAAATGGTTAAACAGAGAAAACACATGCTACATTTAAGTGTAATATATCAGACTAACCTACAAACAGGTGAATTCTATACAAGTATCAATTTAAATACAAGGTGGAGGAACACTTTTCCTTATAATTTTTTATCTCAAAAATTTGTATCTTTCTTGTTTGTTTATATTTCTCTTGTCACAGTCTAAGCTATGTTCATATAAAAGAATATATAGCCAACTGATCTGAACCTATATGCATTTTTGCTGGAAAAAATAAATGCAGCGTACAAGCCCAGAGCAAGATTTGTAGCCTAGGCTGTTCTGGTAGGAGTTTTATCATTAACAGCTCCCTCAGAGACAAGGCCTTATTCTTTGATTCTTTCCTGGGACAAACTGTGATAGGGTCCCAACAGGATCAAATGTCATTCAAAAGCCTATAAACCGGTGAAAGATGGATCCTGAGAAATCCACTATTTCTAAAATTTTTGAATTTAGATGGAGAAGGATAAATGGTACATGAGGCATCCTATCCTACAGGGATGGTGTTAATTGGAAAGTCTGTTTAAAAGAATATCTACAATGTCAAATTTACTAATTTTATGTGAATTAGTTAGGGAATCAGAAAGTCACATGATGAAGTCTAAATTTTCATTAGTAACCTGAGTCTGAACTGGATCTTTCCAATATATCGAGAAGAAAGGCAAAATGGAGTCTAACCCTTTTTTGTGAATAAATTATTTCTTCCTGATCTTAAACTTTGCTTGTACATAATTGCTTGAGGTGACTCTTTTCACTGTTCCCTTTTTGGAAATTCTAGCTCAGCTAGATTCAAACAATAATGGACATCCTTTCTGATGAGACTGTTTCCCTTCAAAATCTAAAATACAGAAATAATGAATGTATGTGTTAGCATTTCCCTTTAAGTTAATGTGCTTGCATCCTTTATCCAAAGTCTGGAAGATGAAAAAGAAATTATATATACACATCCATACACTATTTCTCTCTCTGTATGTGTGTGTTTATATGTATTTTTACACATATATGTGTATAGATATAACCTTTATGTATTGTTTTTAACAAAATTACATACAGAATTTCAGAGTTTAAGATACTGTATATAATATGAAGAGTAAATGTATAGTGAAACTCTTATGACCTATGATACTACATTACAGAAGACATGTCCATGCAACAGCATCAATAAGAAGCCCCCTCAGCAACAAAAAAAACTTTAATAATTAAAATTCTTACTAATATCAAGGTATATAGTGCTAGAGACAGGAGAGCATGTTATATAAATAGCATAAGAAAATTTCAGGCAGATATCTAAGAGCAAGAATAGTATCTAAATTGTATACTACTCTACAGGGCTTAACCCAATGCTTTGTACTGTGTAGACAGGCAATGCACTTATGTGGTTCTTGCATGTGAGAACAGATTATTTGAGGCCAGGAAACCAACCCCAGATAACCTCAATATCAGGGTATGAGAAGTGGTAGATAGAATCTTCCCTGGGAGGCACATGTGACATAAGAAAAACATTTGCAAGAGCAGGTGGAAGAATCTGGAGGCAACATGCAACTAGAAAATAGATAAAACAAATGTGTTAGTGTATTTCAGAGTTGGTAGGAAGTAACAGAACTCTCCAAGGGCCAAAGAGCAAACAAAACAGCAACATGGAAAATAAACAAAATAAAAACAGTGAAATACAATAAAAACAAAACCCTACAATATGCAGTTTGCAAGAGAAACAACTAAAATTATAAGCAAACATAATGACTAAATGTAAAAAAGACAAAAAATAGGACAGTATCAACCCAAAGGAACTGATATAACTATCTATGAAACAAAATCAATTTAAATACAAAAACCATTATTAGGGACAACGAGTCATGCTAACCAAATGTTTTAAAAACAGGTATCTCAAAAACTGATAAAACTGTAAGAAGAAATAGACAAAATCATCATCATGAGATTTCAACATCATGGAAAAATTATTAAGTAAAGCAAACCATGTAACATCAATGCTATAGACTTATATAAACAACATAACATGGTTTACCTCATGTACATATAAGCTAATATTACCTAACATCTCAAATTATATATAAAAGTCATTTATATATATATTTATTAGCTATTTTATAGAAATGTAATATATATTTTGGCAGGGATACTAATCTTATTCCAAACACTTTCTAAAGGCTTCTATTAATTCTAAATTTTTCTGTATATTAGTTGGGGTTTTCTAGATACACAGTATTATCTTTGAATAACAGATGTACTTGTTACTTTCAAATACTAACAAACCTATTTCTTTTTCTTGCCTTGCTGAATTTGCTGAGGTAGCCAGTAAACAATTGCACAGAGGTATTATTTTCTTTTATACTGTATTAAAAGGTATGATACCCTCAGTTTGCTATTAAAACTACATAGGTTTTGATGGATATATTTTGTCAGATTAAGAAATTTCCCTTCATTCCTATTTTTTATCATTATTAAGTATTGAATTTTTCTCAGTGACTATTTTTATCTATTGAGATGATTATGGGTTTTTCCCCTTTAAGCTGAAAATGAGGTAAGTTATATCACAAAACCATGTTCTCATCCATTACATTCTACTGCCTTGGCTGTATCTCATTTATCTTGAGTATCAAAGGATTACACAGTGAAGCCCTTGTGCTTCCCAGGGAGGATGTTTAATACTTTTACAAGGGCAGGGTTTTGGCACAAATAATTTTGCTTAGTTAACTCTCCCAGTAAAAGATGTGAGGTATAAAAAACATCCTGTTCATGATATTGGTGGGAACAGAACATACTCGGATTTCACATGGAAATATTATGGTGCACAGATGCAGATCACAAATCATTCAGAATAAGGGTGCTGAGAGAATGGTGGAGTTACAGAACTACCCACACATGGAGAAGAACACTTTATGCATAATAAGAATCGAGGCAAACAAATGACATGATATAATCCAAGGGAGCAATCCTCCCCTGGCTATACAATAGTATACACAGTGTTACATTTTAAAAACCTACTTTTAATCACTGAAACAATATATGAATTTTTTCTCCTTTGTAATTCTACTCATTCATCCTAGTCTTCTTTCAGTTACCAAGGTTTTTAATTTCGTGTATGTCCTTAGAGAAATTTTATATATATGACAAACATGTATATGCAAAATGAATCCCAAAGCATTATTATTATAGTGTACCTATGTTTTAAATTTGAGAGTATGTTTGGAGAGCTCCATGAAATCTTATAGCTGCATAATAATGTAGGGCATGGGTGTTCAATAGTTTATAGTGGTATTTAGATTACTTCCAAGTTTCCATTATTATAATGTACAAAAAATTTTCTTCATTATGTCCCTGGATTAACAAATCATTTTTCTAGTTTAGATAACTCAAAATGGAATTGTTGAATGATGGAATAGCACATGTAAAATTCAATGGTAATACTGAATTTATACTAATGTATGAGATAATCTGTTTATGTACATTCTCAGGTATGCTTGATGTCATTAAACATTTGAAGTTGTAAAATATGATAGTATAAAATTTTCATCTCATGGTTTTAATTTGTACTTTTCTTGATTACTAGAAAGGTTGAGCATATGCTGTTGATTGGTTATTTCTGTTTTATTTCCTGTGAACTACCTGATTCAAAATGTTTATGATTCTACCTTTTGTCATAAATTTTTATGACTTTGCATTTTATGTTTTTGTTCAGCAAAACTGTTAACTTCATTATTTTTCCTAACTGGTCTATTGTTTATTTTTTCATGATACAATCATATCAACTTGTAAATATGAATATTTTTATGTCATAATTTCAAATCTCTAGAGCTAATTTTTCTTTCTTGACTTTATAGTGACAAGGTGGTCAATAAATGTTGAAAAGAAGTAGTAATTAGAGAATAACTTCAGTAGGTTGCTTGCTTCAAATGTTTTTCTAATTTGCTATTTTTTTTAATCAAGAACTAATGTTGAACTTAATCAAATATTTTTTCAACAATTGAGATGGTCACATTGTTTTTCCTCTTTAATTTGTGAATGTAGGAAATGATGTTAATTGAGTTTAGGATATTGGTTAAATTTTCATTTCTTGGATAAGTGTTCATTTTATGTTATGTTCTTTATATATTCCTTGGTTTAATTCGGTAATTTTATATTTAGAATACTTAAATTCAATATTGGGATTTAAATCAAATTCAATATTGGGATTGGGATTGGGAAGGCTATAAATTTTCCTCACAGCAAAGCTTTAGTTGCACTATGGAGAATTTAATATTAAGTATATTCATTACCATTCATTAGATACATTTTATGATTTGTATTTTATTTTTTCCTTGAATAATGGGTAATTTAGAAGTATAATTTTGTTTTTGAATTTTCAATGTATAGGCTTTTTTAAGTTATCTTTTTGTGGTTAGATTCTAGCTTAATTATGCTATGGTGGGATGTGACTGATTTAAAATTATGAATGTTCTGAATCATTTGAAATTCACTGAGATTTACCTTTTGATACAGCACATGATTAATTCATTAAAAATGCTTTATGTGTACTTGAATAGATGTGTGTTCTGTGGATGTTGGATTTAGTGATCTATATAATTCTAATAGGTGTACTGCACAAAGTTTTTATATAATTACTGATTTATTTTGCCTCTATGGAAAAGAGTTATGCTACAACATCTTACTATTATGAATTAGTCTGTTTCTCCTAATTATAAATCTTTGCTTTATATGTTTTATGCTATATTTTTTAGGCATATAAAAAGCTAGGATTTTTATATTTTGGCAAAAAGAAACTTTCATTCTTATGAAATTTTCCTCTTTATCTTGAGTGATTTTTTTCCCTTAAATCTTCTTCATTTGATATTAAAATAGTTAAACCAATGTCTTTGGTTAATATTTGCAAAGTATATTTTTACCTTGTTTCTTGGTTTGTGATTCCTTCTTTCAGGGTCTGGCAGTTCACTCTTCCTCTGTGAATACCATTGCCAGCAGTCTCAAGCCCCTACTGTTTTCTAATAAGCTTCCCAGACAACAGAATGGTTTTCCTGCTCTATCTAGATAATTCAAGGTCTCAGGAATACTCTGATGTATTCTTGAGTCTAGCATTAGGTTTGTTTTATTCCTCACATTGTTCTAGCAAGGATTTGGGTGGGGAAAGGTGTGGTGAAATGCATTCGGTATGCTATCCTCAGTAATACAGATTTTTAGCCTGAAATATTTTTGGAAACTCTGCTAATTATCACCCCTTCCACTACTGTTGTCTTAACTGGAACCATTATTAGCTCTATCTTGCACTGCTGAAATCATTTCTAAATTTGAGTTTCTCCTGCTTGTATCTCCTTAAAACCAATTTGTCCCCTATACTCACAAAGTTGCTCTTTAAGACACATGCATGAACTTTCTTGCCGCAACTTTCAGTGGTGTGCACTGCTTACAAGATCATCATGAGTCCTTATTCCTCAGGATGGCATAAACCCCTTTCAGGCCTGGGTAGCCTATCATAAAAATGTAATCTGAAATGCTTCCATTCTACTTCTTCCTCCCAATGAATCTATTAACCACATCTTCTAGCTGATACACTTTTTCACAGCCCAAATAGCATATAACCTCCAAATTATTATTTTTTTTCTTCAGTCATCGACTTAAGATTTTAATTTTCATTTATTCTAATGTCAGGACCAGTTATGGCAAGTGGACATCTTGGGTAATAATGTGTTTCTGGATCTCCCTTTTTTTTTAATTGAGCTGGTTGATCTTTCATATCAAAGATCATCTCTAATCTTTATACCTAAAAAAAATGGAAGTTTAGATGAATAAATTAATTATAAATGACCATATTATCATGTCACACAGAAAAATTTCTAAAATTTAAAGATTTTAGTTCTGTATTTTATATTGAATTCATTCCTTCTTAAGTGTGAAAATTTAGGGGCATAAATACCATACATTATAGGCTAGACCATAAAATGGATAAAAAACTGGGGGGGGTTATTCAATGAAATAATCTTTTTAATTAAAATGACTCCGTACAAAGCCCATCATCAAAAACAAGCAAAAGTGATAATCAGCTGTTTAACATGTGACCAGCACAAAGGTAAATAAATGTGTGGCTGCCACACAATCCAGCAAGCAGGCCTAGTAAAAAGCTTGACTGGGTGCTAGCCAAGAAATTAGGCACTTATTTCCATATTGCTTCTGTTGGAAAAAAGATAAACTTGAGAGCTCAGCATCTGTGCCTTGGAGTTGCCAAGAACATCCACTGAGTGACCATTCTCTTGGCTTAAATAATAAAGCATATCGAAAGGGGGTGCAAAAGTAGACTAATTCCTGCACTGCCAGCAGGAGAAGAGGTATGGACCAAGCCTGTATCATGCTGCAGTATAAAAGCCAATTAGTTGTGTAACTGTATTTTACCAGTAAGAAGGCAATATGGTATTTGGAATACTTGAAATTTCATGCATCTCTACATCATATTAAAATCTGAGGGAATGGTGAAAATACCTATTTTTGTTGTTAGTTTTATTGTTAAGAAATAATTGATGACTTTGGAACACAACAACTTAAACATGAAACTGAACAAACCAATGTAATTGGCCTTAGTACAGTGGACTGAATAAGATGGCAAAGAAGTGTCATTGATCAGTGGGATTTCAGAAAGTTAGGGGAAGAACGATCTCGTGACTTTGTGCAAGTAAAATACATTGCCTTTCTTTGCAGGGAGGTGGGAGGGTTATCTTTTCTGTGCAAGAATTTGTGGAATACGTAAGACCCCAGGATGAGATAACATACAGAACAGAGCAGTAGTTGTATTTTCCAGTGGTATAATCTTCATTTATCTTGTTTTACTCAGGAATCATTAAGGCAAGAGAGAAGTAAAGGGGAAAAAGGAGGAGTGAAATTATGATATTTGGAACTCATACCAAAGAACAAATCATCTAAATTTTGAGCAGATCTACACTTATCTATGTTTATAATTGAATTATTAGACTAGACATGAAATTGAGTGATTTAGAGAAAATTTTGCACAGAACGTAATAAGAAAAATTTGTGAAACCTGGCACACTAATAGAGTAAGTTCCTTTTTCAGTTGCTGTGTATGGTAGGATATCAACAGCTTGTTAACTGACTATTCCTTCAGGCCAATTTCCAAACTGTGGTTCCACAGAACACTAGCTCATGGGAGGTTAATATACTCCATAAATAGTCTTCTTTGCCCAAACAGGTTTTTAAAATTTTTAGGACAAATTTAAATAGAATTATTAAGACAATACTTAAAGAACCTTTAATATGGCAACATTTCAAAGGAGATTGAGGAAGTAGGATTTGCCAAATTTACCTGACCAGTAATTTTCTCACTGAACTGCTTACAGGACTTATCTTCCATGAAACAAATTTTAGGAAACATAGTACTGACATGTTTATAGGTCCCCTGTGTCGAACTGTTTTCAGCTATTTTATACAATTATTTTCTGTTTTGTGAGAAATTGTTTTTTGACTTGCAAAGCACGTAGAGAGCTGAATTTGTACCTTTGGCTGACAGAAGTTTGAGTAAACATATATTTGTTAAACAATTAATACTCTTTTGCTCAATCCAAGCATTCCTTCCTGTTTGCATAAAATTTAAAAAGAAAAACAGTGCTTCCTATTTTCAACATCAATTTTAAAATTAACATGAAAGGGCTCAGGAAGTCTTTTAATAAGGTTCAAAATATCTAACTTGATGACTTCTCATCAATGTATAACATATTTAAAGTGCTCAAAGAAAACACCTGTCAACCAAAAAATCCTATATATATCCGTCAAAGCTAAAAACAGACAAAATGAAGACATTCCCAGATAAACAAACATTGAGAGAATCAGTTGCCAGCAGATAGCCTTCACAAGAAATAATAGAGGAAGTTTTTAGTCTGAAAGCAAATGACCTTGGGTGGTAATTCTCATCCACACGAAAAAACACAGAGGGAAGATAAAGGCAGTAACTTAATTATAAAATACAGTTTCAACGCATATTCTCCTCTTTTCTCTTAACTTACTTAAAATCAAATGTTTAATAATAACAATAGGAAAGCATAAGAATTTTTTTTTAACATTCCTCTTTCCTATTGCACTTCACTCTTGTATTTCTAGATCCGCTTACCTTTTCAAGTGTCTTCCATTACTGATCATCTCTTTCTCTTCTCATTTGGGTAATTTCACTGAATAGGTAAACTTAGTCAAATGTATCCTATTTCAAAAATCAAACTAAGAAATGGCTCTCGAGTCCATAATCCTACTTGTTACCACTTCGGGATTTTTGTTTCCTCCACGCACAGCCGTAGGTCATACGAAGTTCTGTGTTGTCTTGCTTTTTCTCTCTGCTCACCTGTTGGCTCCCTTGGGTCAGCTTTGCTGAGGTCCCACCCGAAGCTCTTCCCAACGCCGCCGCAACGGGCTGGGACGAGAGGCCTCAGCGGCTCCAGGAAAGGTGCACTGAGCGGGGCGGCCGTGGGCGAGGAGCCGATCTCGCGAGATCTACGGAGGCCGGCAGGGGTCTCAGGATGGCACACACGAGGCTTCCCGGTTGCAGAAGGCTCTTTCTTGAGTTTGGTTCATGCCACCTGTCGCGCAATGCCCGATGCTCCTGGCCTTCTCAGCCATACCCCCGGTGAGAGTCACAGAGGCACAGCTCCGCTCCAGGCTCCAAAGCCCCGGCCTGGGGAACCGGCTGCGCGGCCCACAAACTGCGCGCGGGAAGCACAGGTGAAACCAGAACGCAAAATAAACTGCACCTGACCGGGCTGCAAGGCTATGGCCTTATCTAAGTGGGTGGGAGCCCGGCGGGCCCAGGGCAGCCCGTCTGGCTTATGACGCCAAACCCTGGGGCCCCAGCCCAGTGTCTGCCAAGGTCCGGGGCTGCAGGAACCCATGTCACTGTTCTTTGTGATATCAGAAAATGAGGCCCGCAAGGACCTGATAATTAGCCTGCCTGGCACTGTCAGCTTCGGCTGCCTTCTGCCGCCTTTCTGCAGCATCCTCCTGTGATTCTCTTCTTCCTGCAAATGTGAGTACAATGGCCTCCAAAAGACCACTTGCCTCAATCTCCACGTCAGCCACAGACCATGTTCCCCGCACTTTGCCTAGGGCCTCTGACAGCTAGAGGAGCAGGGCACCGCCTGGGTGCTCACAGACCTCAGGCCTCCAGGGGACGGCAGGGACCCCACCCCTAGAGAATGGCTCACTCAATCTCAGTCTATTTTAAAGTCCACAAGAAATTACATTTCACTGGCACATATCAACCTTCCAACACAACGTTGTGACCCTGCAAACTGTGGCAAAGTAGGTGTTCTCACAATTAGGTCTGGACAAGAAGGCCTTCTCAGCACAAGTTGAGCCCAAGGGGAAAAAATGGCTCTTAGTCCAGCAATTCAAGATAATACTACCAGGCACATGATCTACAGCTGGTCCTAAGGCACCTGAGCCCCCCGTCCGGGATCCTCTCCAGAAAAAGGGAGATATTCCATCAGAGTGCACTTGCCACAGTATGAGAATAAAAAAAGAAACACACACACACACGCACGCACGCACGCACACACGCACATCCATCTCCAGGGCCAGTCCCCTCCGAAGCTGTGAGATAAACAAAAAAAACAAAAGGCAATGTTTTTCACTCATCATTTAACTTCACTTTTCGGGGACATTTAACAATGCTGAATACTGCTTATGTCTTTAAATGGTATTTCCTTTTTTTTTTTAATCTGACACACAATTTTCCTGCTTTATTTTCTCTAACAGCTCTGCTCTGGCTATTCCTTCCCATTGTCCCCGAACCATTTTTCTTGGTGATTCAGACATCAGTGTCCTCAAGACACAGCCATGACCCTCCTTTCTCCCCAGGGCCATCACAATTTCAATTTGCTGAAGGCTCTCAAATATTTCTATCTCAGATATCAGCTGAGTTGCAGAACCATATATCCACTGGCCTGAATGTAAAAATTATTTATGTCAAGTACTGTGTTTTTGCCTCTCAGCTCTAAACCCACTCTTCCATGTTCTCCTGTGTTATGCTATGGCTGGGATTCTGGAAACCACATTTCTTCTTGGCCAACTGAACACCTCTTAGTCTCTACACGTAGGGAGAGATGAAGGCTGGGAGAAGAGTCTCAATTCTATCTTCTTTCTATGTGTGTAAGTGTATTTGCTTGTGATGGACTTACTTCTTGCTTGATGTTACTCTCAGTGTTCTTTCCTGTAACGGCTGAGATGATCAAAGATTCAGCTGAATCTTTAGCCTTGTTCTACCTCTATTTGGAATGTTCTCCCTGAGATCTCTCTTTTCCTATTTAGCAATCATATTTCAGAGCTCAGCTTGAGTCTTCTTTCTCAGAGAAGCCTTGCTCCACCTCTAGTCTAGATTAGGTTCTTTCGTTTTATATCTAAATGAATCAGATTCCCTTCCCTCATGGCACATATGTCACATACTACATATAGTCTCTGAGGCGTGGATTTATATCTGTCTCATGCAATAGATTGTAAGCTCCATGAAAACAGAGCCTGCTAATCATTGCATTCCCCCACCTAGCACCCTGGCTTCCTAGTGATAGGTTTGTATTAGATATTTGTTAAAGAATGTGTGAATTTATGAATACTATCATGTGTGAGCAGAAGTACCTTGCCGATGGAAGTCATTATATTTGAAGCAAGAAAACAGATATTGAGGCTCCCTCTCATACAGCAAGTGGGCCTTGTTTATTGTTGATGCATATTTTTATTTGACAAGTAACTCTTCTCTGAAATTCCAATAAATAATATTTTTAATATATACTTTATTCCATTAGTATGTTTTTAACATACATACAGTTTTAGTGGCGAAATTATAATAGCTGGCAAATCCTGTAGGGATGCTGTAAGGACAAATGTGGATGTAAAAAACAGGTGCTTAATTACATCTATAAATGAACATCCTGCCTACATCTTTACATGTCCTTTACAGATGGGGAAATTGAGACCAAATGTACCGTCACTTTCGAGATCCCACAGTAGTTATGAAGCTAGATATGTTTGTTTATTGAGAAATATAATGCCTATTAGAAAAAGATAGCAACAATGTGTCTAGAAGTTAATAAGGCAGATACAATTTCAAGTATGGTCCAAGTTTCTTTTTCATATTTCTTGCAAATATTTGAGTATAAATTATATTTCGCCATAATTTTTATTGTTCTCACTATCCAAACAGTCATGCAGTTTATATATGCAAATTTATACATACATAATGCATGTTACCCTATTGGCCAGTATCTTGACATTTGAGCTCAAATTTAGTGAATAATTTAATTGCTCTTGTATTTTAATAATAATCTAAAATTTTAGTAACCTTACATTCTTTTTGTAGTAGAAAAAAAGGAGCAACCACACTTCACATGTAAAAACAGAGGCATGAAAGTTATGTTTATTATTTTTCATGAAGAAATATCGTATGCACAGAATTCACAAAGAAAAAGATATTAGATCATTAGTTTTGTGCCCTTTGGGCAAGTTTCAAAACATGTGCTTCCCACTGTCCCCTTTCAGTCTTTAAAGAGGGAAGAGTGGGATAAAAATATATCTTTCAGAATGGTAAGCATTAAATAGTAAAAAAAAAAAAAAAAAAAAAACCTCAGGAAATCTCTATAGCTATGGTTTAAAATTACTTGGAAATTTTAAAAAATGTATTTCTAAATAATTCTAAGAATTTAAATAATGTATAGTGCTGATTGGGGGAATTGAGGAGACACTATACAATACTTTGACTAAGATAATAATTTTTTTAAGTTATTTTGCTATCCTATTGTTACGTGGGGTACTTAAACCAATTTTCTGAAAGCTAAGGGAATGTATGTTTTAATAGTTTTCCCCACATACTTCATAATGAGTCAGATACATGTACTATTTTATTATTGTAGGAAATGTTTCATTTTTTTCCCCCTTTTTCCATTCATTCCCCTGTTATACTTAGGGAACATTTTAGACATTGTGGGAGGCCCCTGTATTACTGAAAGACTAACAGTCATATGGGCCAACCAGACTTTGTAATTCCAGAATATAGAAATAGCCCCAACTTTTTTTTTTTTTTTAATACTTGTACCAGATAGCTCTTGGCTGTCCTAGTGAAAAAAATGTCTGGTTGAAGGATCTGAGAATATAACGAAAGAAAAGGAGAATAGTGAACTGGGAGCATCACAGGAGCTTTGGTTAGGTCCGAAATGGAAAAGACAACTGTTTTAAATAATTTTGCAAGAAGTCCTGAGTATTAGCATCAGTTTTGAAGGAAATGCCAAATGACTTGACTTCTGTAATTGAAAAACACTGCCTCTGTACCTATTCTGATAACTTATACTACATTTCATAATTTATAAAGTGATGGGAATAAATATTCTAATTATTTAATATTTATTGGATGTCTAGACACAATATGCTAAACTCCCTTTTTCAAATCATTTCATACTATAACTTGAACAGAGTGGACATACATGAGAGAAAGAATTAACTTTCATACTAGAAAAAACTTGATAGGATGGCTTTATAATAATTTTCTAGTTATCGACTTATCTTCTTTTTTCCTGCCTGGAATGTGGCTTGCCAACTACAGTTCCAACAGCCACCTTGAATTCTGTGAGTTAACCTTGAATAGGTATGTCAGTCCCTAGGGATGGTGGGGCAGAAAATTGGAAAGTACCAAGTCTCATCCACTCTACCAGCCCCAAACTTCAATACTGGTTTCCAGACTGCAAGTTATGTTGGTGGTGTGCATGTGTGTGTGTGTGTTAGCTTTCTAGGCTTGCTACCATGGCCTGACTGTGTCTCCCCAAAATCCGTATGTTGAAACCTGACACCCAATGTGATACTATTAGGAGGTGTCCTTTGGGATGTCATTAGGTCATGAGTGTGAGTCCCTCATGATAAGATTAGTGTCCTTATTAGAAGAGATATCAGTAAACACTCCCTCTCTCATTCTGTCTTCCCTCTCTTCCTCTCATCCTCTCTCTTTCTCTCTGTGTGGGATGTGAGGATACAAAAAGATGTTCCCCAGCAACTGAGAGGAGGGCTCTTGCAGGAACCAAATTGGCACCTGCACCTTGATCTTGGACCTCCAACCTCCAAAACTTTGAGAAATAAATGTTTTTCACTTAAGCCTTCCAGTTGTGGTAATTTTGTTATAACCATCTGGACTGACTAAGACAGCTGCCATAACAAAATACCACAGATGGGGGGCACATAAACATGAGACATTTTCTCACAGTTCTGGAGGCTGGAAGTCCAAGATCAAAGTGCTGGCCGGTTTGGTCTCCTGAGGCCTTTCTCCATGGCTTGCAGATGACTTCCCTCTTGCTGCTTCTTCATGGGGTCTTTCCTCTGTGTGCATGCAGTCCTGCTGTCTCTCTTTGTCCTGAACGCCTTCTTATAAGGACAGTGGTCACATAGGTTAGGGCCTGTCTTCAGAGGCTCATTTTAATTTAGTCAACTCTTTAAAGGCCCTATCTTCAAAAACAGTCATATTCCAAGGTACTGAGGCTTAGGGCTTCAAAAGATACATTTTTGGGAAGGGGACACCATTCAATCTGTAACAGTGTGCATACGCACCCCTAATTTGTTTAAGCTTTTGTTATTTGGGAGTTTCTTTCTTAACAGTCATGTATAATCACTAACTTATACAAAGAGTATATGTAGGCATATTAGTAGATGTATGTGTAGTTTACCAACCCCCAAAAAACTTAAAACAGAAATAACAAAGGGCTTTTTTTCTGGGAGATTAAACTGTTTTGTGTTTTAAATCTTTCTATTTATTTAAAACCAATGCATGTAGTATGTTGAGTAAAAACTAGCAAATTAAAAAATAACTATTGTTCATAATTATCAGTAAACTTGGGGGAACTACTATGCTGTGTTTCAACAGTTTAATTTTAGGGAACACTAAAGAGTAAACATGTTGTCAAATATTCTCATTTATCCTTAATTATGGTTAGCATGCCTTTTTAGTACCTTGAAGAAAAAACAAAGATATGTAACCTAAATATCTAATTCTAGTATGGAGCCAGTAGAAAAATATCTTGAGAAGGACTAGCTCCCAAAATAAAACCAAACTGTAAAAAAAAAAATGTGAACATCACAATTTATCAGCAGTGTTAAAAAATATGTAGATTTTATTGTATTGGAAAATGGGATAATTGTTTTCTATTGACTGTTGATCTGTATATTATCCAGTGATCATAAGATACTATACTATTCATAGCTCCTTTTACGTTTTGATTTTCACTCTGACTGGTATTTGCTCTTAGTAACAAATGAGTACATTAGTCCTTTTAATTCTGTGGTCGGTCACTTCCCTTTGTTTTCACTTGTAACCCTCATTTCTCTGCCATTTTTACAGATAAGGCAATTATGGTTCAGAGAGATCGAGAAATTTCAGGTCACATAATTCGTAACAGAATCAAATAATTCAGAATCAGAGACGTTAGTTCCAAAACACAAGATGAACAGCACTTACTTCAAGGAATTTGCAGTATCGTGAGAAAGACAGGAGCCAGCAATGCGAAGAAGTGCTAGGAATGGGCAACGAGCAGGTGATCTGAGTTTACTTAGTAGGCGAGAGAAAGGACTAGCAATGAAAAAAATCAGGAGGGTGGGTAGCAATGAAGTAATTCAAATCAAGGACAACAGCATGAACAGAACCTCAGGTTCATAAGTAAATACCATCTTTGGACAAAAGCAGAAAATTTGGTGCAGCCAAAGCATACTCTGGAGAGTGAAGGGAAGTAGAAGCAGATAAGGTTAGCATAATAGGCTGAAATTCTATCATAAGTAGTAATACTGCTATGCCAAGTTAATTGAACTCTTTCCTGTAAGCAAAAAAATTGTCTATGGAATTAAAAAAAAATAAGGATAAGTTAATTAGACCTAATAGAAATAAATATGGTATTACAGTGTGTAAGATTAGTGAGAGGAGAAAAATTGAATCAAAGAGACCAGTTAGAAGACTCATAGTATATGATACAGAAGCTATGAACTAGGGCACTGGCTGGGAGATATGGAGGAGATGGGAAACTTTTCACAGATTGAATTGAGAGGGCTTCCAGATTAACCAAGAGAGAAGAATCAAATATGATCCAAATTTTAATGGGAAGCGGGTTTTGGACATGTTGAGTTCAAAAGCCCTCATGACTTGGCAGCTGCAAAGTACACCAGGGGGGTGAATGTTTAGAAGGCAGTTAGTTCCCCTTTAGGACTGAACATCTTATTTAAAATTGCAAACTCCTTGAAGCCCTTGGATGTTGTTTTCTCCACTATAACACATTTTGCTTATTTTACGGCATGTTCCTTTACACCTGCACACCTCTGATATTGAATGTGACTTACAATCTATGGAGTCTTACAATTTAATTGTACATAAAATAACCCATCAGTGGCATGTCTCGCAGTTGGTGCATCTTACATTTGATGAAACACACCATGTGAATTCCTTATTTAATTGTTTGTGACTCCCTTCACTAGAATGTAAGCCCCACAAGGACTGTTTTGTGGTAGTGGTTGTTTTGCTTTCCATTTTTTTCACTTCTGTACCTCCTGAGCCTTGAACAATGTCTGGCTCATAGTAGATGCTCAGTAAATATCTCTTGAATGAATGAATGAATGTATGACTCAGACTGTTTTTGCCAGTTGAGACTGAGAAAGTGGCTGCCTTGTTGAAGGAGAGGTTAAATACATGCAGGAAAATGGAAAGAACTGAATGTTGATAACTTTTGACAAAGTTCAGGAATGAGGAAGAATGAAAAGCTTTCCTTTGTAGTGAAGATCTCTGTGGAAAGCAAGAGGAGATTCCACATTTTAGGGAGGCATCATGAAGAGGCAGGCACTTGGGTAAGGACAGTGATATATAACATACCTCAACCATTTAGGATTCCTTTGAGGTAGAAACCTAAGCAACAAGTTTAGGGACAGTTTTTCCATTCTTTAAAAGAGAGATGTATGAGACAAATTTTAGTCTAGACTTCAAAGAAAGAAATTACCCTAATAATAGGTTTATATAAGTTAGAATAGGCTGGTCAGCATTTTTATTTAATTCTGCTTTACACTGAACCTAAAGGTATTCAGCACATTCAAAAGCTGCACACATAAACCCACAGAAGTTAATGCATATGAGAAACAAGCTCCACTCTATTTAAAATCTCTTAAGGGAAATGCAGTTTATGCTACTGTAGAAGGTACAGTGTAAACTAGCACTTGCATGGGGAAGACTTTGACTCAAAAAAGGAAGAATATTCCAGTAACTAAAGCTGATCATCATTGGCAAGATCTGACTAAAATGTAAAATGTTTAAACAGGCTGAGTAGTATCTTTAAGGTATGAGAGTCTATTGATTTCTTTGACTGTAACACATTTCTGTAATGCAGAATAGGATGTAAATGGTAAATTTGCCCTTACATAGGAGGGGAATGGGACATTGTAATACGGATGTTGCATTGGTTCACATGTGATGTTTCCAAAGATTTTAATGGTTTTTGCCTCTAGGTAGTGCAAAGTAAACTGAGAGAGCAAACACACAGGCCACAGGAGAATACAGTGTTGTACAAGTCTTGTTTTCCTCTTATCTTACCCTCGGCTACTTTTGGTTCCATGCTCCATCTTGAAGAGCTCGCTACACCATTCTTTGAACATCACTCCCTTGCCTCCGTAGCCCAGCAGTCTCAACCTTTGTTAGGGCTTGGACTGTTTGTCTCATTTTCCCCGAACACTATACTACTGCATGCTTTTGCAGAATATCAGGGATTTGGGGGAATGCATCTATCACGTTGTAGCATCAGATAGGAACTTGGAGAGATGGACTGTAAAGTTCTCTCAAAATCAGAGGCTCCATGATTACAGATGTGCCTGCCTAACTGAATGACCAGTAATTTGTGAAGACCAAGGAACCTGGGATGACGGGTCTCAATTGTTTTTAATTTGCTAAAATATGAAAGTTGATTTTAACACTTAAATATAAATTAATTTTTAATAAATTTTATTATGATGTTTATTTGTAAATGAAATCTGTCAGCTTCTTCTAAAAGCAAACTTTACCAGTCTGTGCCCATTTCTGTGATTTTACGCTGTTAGACAGCTGTTAGTGGTTCTAGAAATTGTCCCAAATGTATGGGTCATCCTGTAAGACATTAGGAATAGTCTTTATAATTTCCAGAGAATTTTACTGAGGGAATGCTATGAAAAAAGAAAGCACTCAGCTTTGAGGATTATTTAGTTGAAGGATATCATTGTTTGCTCTGCTGTCATTGCTTTTTAAGCCCTTGCAACAATGCAGGTAGGTACAAATCCATCGGTCTAAAGGCTTTGCCTTCACCTGTAATATTCCTACTATGAGACCAAAACAAAACAAAAAAACAAGAATGAGTGGTGCTGCCTAATTGCAAATGTTCCAGATTAGCGTTCATGTGTGACTTTACTAGTAGAATGGAACAGTTAATTTGTTTTGTTAGCCATGAGCTAAGAATTACTCATCTGGTGATACTGTAAATGCTGACTGTAGCACTAAATGCTTTTTTATAAATTGGAAGAATTACCTGTATTTCTGTAGGACATGCCTCTTTTCCTTAGAACAACATAGTGAATTTCTATCTGGCTGTCTTAATATACTGATTTCCTCTAACACTCTTGGGAGTATTTTCCTACTCGTGCAACCCCTACCTGAAGGGAAATCAAGGTAGATGAGCAGCCCCTTTGGTCCCCTTCGGAGCTTTAGAGTCAGGGTTGCTGGGGCCTAATCATACACATTTTTATAAAGTGTCATGATTTCTGCTAATGTGTATTGCTGGCTAAGAAACCTAATTATTTTCAAAGGACTTTTCTAGTATGATTTTATGACTCTATGTATTGCACATTAGCATTAGAATGATATTAATGTATCATGACAATTAACTTTAACAGATGTAATGGGGTTTTAAAACCCAGTTGTGTCTCAATAACATATTATCAATATGCTAGATATCAGATACCTAAATGACTGACATGGACTGCTAAGCCAGATCTGAGATAAAGCAAGGAATTCGACTGGAGAAAGGGGAGAAAATTTATGAAGGTTTTTTTTGTTGTTGTTTGTTTGCTTGCTTTTTTTAAGAGAAAGCAGCCTCATACCCAACATCCCCTTTCCTCCCATAGGGAAGGAATTAGCTGAGACCCTTAACTGAGAGAGGATAGTCTTTAGCAAGAAGCCTGTCTCTTGCTCAGAGCCCAAGGTCTGAGGTGTGAGGGCAAGAAACAGCAATGGCACAACCCTTAATTCTTCATGATATTCAGGTGCGCTTTTCTTTTGTTTTAAGAACAGAGGACAAAGAGTTGAATAAATGTTTTTCACTGGGGCATGAATGATATTAATCCCAAGAGTTTAAGGTTATGAATCACACTTGGCCCAGCCTGAGTGTGAGAGTCCAAGTGACAGAAGCACCCATATATTCTTTAATAAATGTTGTATTTAGATGGTATTTTTTGTGATAAGTGAAGCATGGGATCCAGGGCAGGGGTCTCTCTTGTTTGGTTCAAAAGGTGTTACTGGGACAGGAGAGGAAGAAGTCTTAACTTTGAATTAAGATTGAAGTGTTTATTAATGCTGAGGTTCCCACATGTCTGACACCAAATGCAATGGTGTATTTTTCCCTCCATATATGTATAACAGGAACAATATTATACACAGCAGTAATAGTAGTATAACTCCATTTGGATTCTCAGACCCAATTCCAATGTGTGTAAATAAATATATGGGAGGGGCTCTTCCCACAAATATTTAACACCAAGCAATTCTGATGCTATCTGCCTGGAGACAGTACAAGATTCCCAAGTTAAGGGCTCTGTCCTCCACCCCCACTCAAGGTGCTGGTTGCAAGCCCCAGGCAGTTACCTGTGCTTCTGACCTACTGGCTTACAGATTGGAGATTTCCACGACCTCCCCCTTAGATTCAATTAATTTTCTAGAGAGGGGTCATCAAATTCAGGAAAACATGTTTACCAGTTTAATAAAGGGTACCAGAAGGGATACAGTTTAACAGAACCAGATGAAGAGAGACATAGGGCAAGGTCCCAAATAAAGGAGCTTCTATCCTCGTGGAGCTTAGGGCCTGGCTTGGTGACATGTGGAGGCATTCTGGTACCCCAAGCATAGAAGCTCTGCAAAAACTAAAATTTCACAGATGTGAAATCTGTAACTCAGAGCCTTAGCATTCCTTCTCCCTTTGAGGTATCATGTACATTATTTATTTACCTGGAAATCTCTATAGATGTCTTTCAGAATTTCATAGACAAAGGATCTCATGTTTTCCACAGCAAGAAGAATTATCAAGGACTTGCATTAATTTAGAATAATAGTATGTTTTAATTAACAAAACTAGAAAAAGAAGAACAAATGAGGCCCAAAGTCAGTAGAAGGAGGGACATAATAAAGATTAGAGAAGAAATAAATAAAATTGAGAAGAATAAAACAATAGAAAGAATCAATGAAAGCAGGAGCTGGTTCTTTGAGAAAATAAACAAAATAGATAAATCCCTAGTGATAGTTAACAAGAAAAATAGAGAGTCAACACAAATAAACAGAATCAGAAATGAGAAAGGAAAAATCACTACGGACACCACAGATATATACAAAGAATTATGAGAGAATGCTATGAAAAATTATATGGTAACAAACTGGATAACCTAGAAGAAATGGACAACCTTCTAGAAAAATAAAACCTTCCAAGGCTGACTCAGTAGAAACAGAAAACCTGAAGAGACCAATTACCAGCAATGAAATTGAATTGGTAATCAAAAAACTACCTAAGAACAAAACACCTGCACCAGATGGCTTTACTGCTGAATTTTATCAAACATTTAGTGAAGACCTAGTACCCATCCTCCTTAAAGTTTTCCAAAAAGTAGAAGAGGAGGAAATAATTCCAAATTCATTCTACGAGGCCAGCATCACTCTAATACCAAAACCAGGCAGACACCACAAAAAAAGAAAATTAAAGACCAATATCCCTGATGAACATAGATGCAAAAATACTCAACAAAATATTAGCAAACTGAATTCAAAAATACATCAAAAAGATCATCCATCATGATCAAGTAGGATTTATTCTAGGGATGCAAGGATGGGACAATATTAGAAAATCAATATCATTCACCACATGAACAAAAAGAAGGACAAAAACGACATGCTCATCTCCTGTGGAGGGCCAGATGTGAATGTCACCCAGGAAGTGATATCACTGGAAGTGAGGTCACTGGAAGCAGAAGTGACAACACCGGATCTGAGATCATCCCAGAAGTGACATCATTATGAGATTCTGTATGTAAGTGGTGCTCAGAAAATAAACTGCATCACTTGTCCACCATCAGCAGGCAGTGAACCGCCTGATCCCAGCTTTGGTTTCTGTGTCTTTCTTGTATCTTTTTCTGTATTTTCCTTAAGCTCCTCATCCACTCCACTCAAGTTCAGCTGGTTTGTGGAGCTGGTCTCCGCAGGTGGTGCCAGAACAGAGACCTGAGTACCGAGTAAAGGGGACCTGAGAAGAGTCAGGTCTCGCATGGCCGACACTTTCACTGAGGAGCAGCTCCCATTGGTGACTAGACACACGTCTATAAGGCACGGACCTGGTGAAGTCCTAGAGGTAGTAGGGAGGGGTAGCATCAGGAGTAAACTTGGGATAGCAATGGTCAAAAGACTGTCAGACCCTCAAATTTTTGTCTGTACATTTGAAGCTCTAGCTATGGGTCAGTCCGGATCTAACGACTGGTCGCTCTTTGTACTTATGCTTAAAGCTATGCTTCATGCCTGCGGTAGTAATGTGCACAGCCAGCAGTTAAAATCTTTTCTTGCTTTTGAGCAGACTTGGCAAGAAGTAGGGCTGCAGTTTAAACAGCACTTCACCCTTCATGGGCCTCGGGACTTTCCCATGAAAACATTTCCCCTGTGGAGTTTAGTGAAAGAAAGTTTGGAATCCTCCCCTGCAGCCTCCCATTTGCCAGATAAACCTCTTGGAGAGAACATTGTGGCTGAACAACTTAAACAGACGGAGACTGGCTATGAGGTGCTTGTGAAATCCACGGCCTCAGAGAATGATCAATCTTTGCCTCCTGAATATGAGCAGAAACCCAGAAGAAACAACAATACTTTCAGAAAGAATGTGGGTCATGGTGGGGGAGAATAATGATGACATGGATCTGCCTACAGACTCCCAGTCAGTGCTAGCTGACCTTGGAAAGCCTAAAATAACCACATCTCCTGCTCCCTCTCTTTGCAAGTCTACCTCATTTTCTCTAGTAATTTGCAAACTGGGTAATTAATTTAGCATGCAAGCCCAGCCATAAACTACATGGTAGAATGCAGGATGGATTCCATCTTTAACTTCCTCTTTAGCAAACAGACAATAGCTCAGCCCATAATTACATCATCACTTTGCAAGTGAATATTAGTAACTAAAAAATCATTCTATCAGTTTCTGTCTGTGTATGTATTCTTTTATGTTGACTCTAGTCATTACGTCTCAATCTATATGTTTGTATGTCTAAATGAGTAAGTGAAAAATATTTTTCTACTCCAGATGGTATTAATAAAAATTAATTTACAGACAAGCACTTGTAAAAATTGGGTATTCCAAAACTGCCAGAAATTCTAATAAAAGCTATTAAGCATTAATGCTAATTTAATTTTAACTGAAATGGACATATCCTTATAGTTATCAGCTGCCTAAGTTTACTTAAAGTCATTTAAGTTAATGTTATCTTTTAAATCTTTCAAGAAGATGCTTTTAAAAAGGCTTGACATTGTCTAATGTTTGGTAAAAGTTTTATAAGTGATCTGGCATGGTTACTAAGAATGAGTAAACAAGTGTAGCAAGTGAACATCTTAATAATAATAGTGTATTAATCTATAACAATGTGTATATCTGCAAACAGCCTAAGAATTTTTGTGGTAACCAAAATTACTAAAGATTTTTAAGTTATATAGACATATTTTATGCTCAGTGAGAAATTGTGCTGTAAGACACATTTCCAGAAATGATAAAATGTGTTCATAAATGTATAAATATGAGGAATGCTGGAGTAACAGTTTACAGTGCCCTATTTTTCAGTGTTCACTGAAGGTTAAAGTAACTAATGGTTTTAAGTTCTAATTAAAACTACTTAATATAATAAGAAAAACATTTCCGTATGCTAAAGAATATGTATTTTGATAAGAGAAGGTATAAGAAATAGAAATGCATTGTATTGAGAGTAAAACAAAGTAACTTTGCTCGTAAGTACAGCTGTTTATTGAGGGCTTAAGAGAGTAATATCTTAATATTAAAAGGACCATAAGCTAAGTGTTGTTAACAACTGTGTAACCTTCTGTATTTGCCATTAAGTCTTTTTACTGTCATTCTGGTTAAATAATAAGTATTATTTAATAATAATCTATAATTCTATTTAGGCAAGTGCCTTCAAAACTTTCTCTTGACAACTTCCCAACACCAAATTTAAAAAGGTGCTTTTACCTCAAGTTAACTCTGATATTTTCTCAAGGGCCCTTCGAACATGTCAGAGGAATTTTTTCTCCTCATTGGGGAAAATATTTGGCTAATTGGGCTTATTTATCTAATGTATAATTACCTGGAAAGCACTGTCAAAGGAATAATGCTAAACTTTATTAAATGTTTTATATTACATATATATTCAAATATTCTTATATTAACTGTCTTACAATAAGTTCTCCTCAGATCTTTAACCATTGTAAATTATAACTCTTTTTCCATTTATAGTTTATTATTCCTAAACCGATAAAGAACTAGATGCCAGCAGCAGTGTTTATCTGGGGGAGAGGTCATGTGTGCTACAGGTCCTTGCTGGCTCCCGAACGGCTGGTCAAACATCATCATACAGCGGCCAGCTCCCAAAATGGGGATGAAAACCACCCCAGAAGTCTGCCTCCCTCGGTGCCCAATATCACCTACTAGTTCAATTAAAGAAATAAGGGGGAGAGCGCTCAGCTATGCCCTAAGTTTTGCCCTGACGTTTTTCCAATCTTTTCACCTTTCTTCCTGTTTGTTGGTTCGGTGATCTTTCTCCTTCCTTCTCAAAAAAAACTTTTTCTAGAACTTCACTACCCTGTTGTTTCAGAAGAAATATCTTACATTATAAAAAATGGCCTGAATTCCCTAAAATATATTACCTGAACTAGGACCCTGCTGGCTGATGAGGAATCTCTAAAGCAGGTACTGAGCATGAAGGCCATGGAGGCATAAACAGCCAAGGAGACAGAAAACTGATCCTGCCTCTCACTCTCTTACCTCACATTGCCCTGATTGGCCCCAGAGGATGACTGGTCAGCCAGAGATGGGTAAGATTCCTCAAGAGAGGGACAACCTAAGACAGGCACAGTTGCAAAGGGGCCATCAGGAGAGAACTTGGGGAACAACAGAGGTGAGGTGCAGATCCTCAACCCTGACTTTGCAGAGGTCTGAGCCTCCACCGCCTCCGAGAGAGGTCTCCTCCTCCTGTGGCTGCCTCGCTGCCTCTGCTCGGCTCAGACTGAGAACCAGGTTAGGGTCATAATCCCACTTTTCTGTTTAACTGTGGGAAATTAAGAAAATCTTTCATTACAGGAACTTAAGAGAGGGATTATATTATATACGGGATACTTAAGGGAAGACTTTCTGTAATCTCTATTATATATATCTACTACCTTCATTTTTAATAAAGTAAATAGGGGGAGATGTGGAGGGCCAGATGTAACGTCACCCAGAAATGACATCACCAGATCCAGAAACTAGGAAGTGATATCACTGGAAGCAGAAGTGTCAACACCAGATGTGAGATCAGCCCAGATGTGATATCATTATGAGCTTCTGTATATAACTGGTGCTCAGAAAACCAGCTGAACCTGAGTGGAGTGGATGTGGAGCTTAAGGAAAATACAGAAAAAGATACAAGAAAGACACAGAAACCAAAGCTGGTTTGTGGAGCTGGTCTCTGCAATCTCCATAGATGCCAAAAAAGCATTTGACAAAATTCAACATCCATTCATGATAAGAACTCAACAAAATGGGTATAGAGGGCAAGTACCTCAACGCAATAAAGGCCATATATGACAAACCCACAGCCAACATCATACTTAACAGAGAGAAGCTGAAAGCATTTCCTTTAAGAATGCGAACAAGACAAGGATGTCCACTCTCCTCACCTTCATTCAACATAGTTCTGGAGGTCCTAGCCATGCAAATCAGATAACACAAAGAAATAAAAGGCATCCAGATTGGTAAAGAAGAAGTTAAACTGTTCCTGTTTGTAGATGACATGATATTGTACATAAACTACGCTAAAGAATACACTACAAAACTATTAGATCGAATATCTGATTTCAGCAAAGTTACAGGATACAAAGTTAATACACAGCAATTTGTTGCCTATATACTAACAATGAACTAACAGAAAGAGAAATCAAACAAATCTATTCACAATTGCATCAAAAAGAATAAAATACCTAGGAATAAACCTAACAAAGGAAGTAAAAGACCTATATCCTGAAAATTACAAGACACTCATGAGACAAATTAAGGAAGATACCAATAAATGGAAATACATCCCATGCTCATGGATAGGAAGAATTAATATTGTCAAAATGGCCATCCTGCCTAAAGCAATCTACAGATTCAATGCAATCCCTGTCAAGATACCAACAGCATTCTTCAATGAACTAGAAAAAATAGTCCTGAAATTAAAATGAACTGCAAAAGACCCTGAATAGCCAAAACAATCCTGAGACAGAAGAATAAAGCTGGGGAATTGTGCTCCCCAACTTCAAGCTCTACTGCAAAGCCATAGGAATCAAGACAATTTGGTACAGGCACAAGAACAGACCCATAGACCAGTGGAACAGAATAGAGAGCCCAGATATAAACCCAAGCATATATGGTCAGTTAATATTTGATAAAGGAGCCATGGACATAAAATGGGGAAATGACAGCCTCTTTAACAACTGGTGTTGGCAAAACTGGACAGCTACATGCAAGAGAATGAAACTGGGTTACTGCCTAACCCCATACATAAAAGTAAACTCAAAATGGATGAAAGAGCTGAATGTAAGTCATGAAACCATAAAACTCTTAGAAGACAACATAAGCTAAAATCTCCTGAGTATAAACATGAGCAACTTTTTCCTGAACTCATCTCAAGCAAGGGAAACAAAATAAAAAATGAATAAATGGGACTACATCAAGCTAAAAGGCTTCTGTACAGCACACCATACCATCAGTAGAACAAAAAGATTTCCTACACTATGGGAGAATGTATTTGTAAATGACATATCTGACAAGGGGTTAACATCCCAAATGTATAAAGAACTCACACACCTCAACAACCAAAAAGCAAATAACCCAATTAAAAAATGGGCAGAGTATATGAACTGACAATTCTCCAAAGAAGAAATTCAAATGGCCAGCAGGCACATGAAAAGTTGCTCCACATTGCTAATTATCAGGGAAATGCAAATTCAAACCACAATGAGCGATCACCTCACACCAGTTAGTATGGTCAGCATGGAAAGGACTAAGAGCAACAAATGCTGTCAAAGATGCAGAGAAAGGGGAACTCTCCTACAGTCCTGGTGGGAATGTAAATTAGTTCAACCATTGTGGAAAACAATATGGAGGTTTCTCAAAAAGCTAAAAATAAAAATAACACTTGACCCAGTCATTCCATTCCTAGGAATTTAGCCAAAGAAAACACCCCTGATTCAAAAAGACACAAGCACCACTATGTTTATTACATCACTATTTACAATAGCTAATATACACAATGGAATACTATTCAGCCATAAGAAAGAAACAAATCCTACCATTTGCAACAACATGGATGGAGCTAGAGAGTATTATGCTCAGTGAAGGAAGCCAGGCAGCAAAAGACAAATACCAAATGATTCCCTTCATTTGTGGAGTATAACAATGAAGCAAAATTGAAGGAACAAAACAGCAGCAGACTCCCAGACTCCAAGAAGGGAGTAGGGGTTACCAAAGGGGAAGGGTGGGGGAGAGTAGGTGGGGAGAGAGGGAGAAGGGGATTGAGGGGTACTATGATTAGTATACATGGTGTGTGGGGGATCATGGGGAAGACAGTGTAACACAAAGAAGACAAGCAGTGACTCTGTGGCATCTTACTACACTGATGGACAGTGACTGCAGTGGGGTATGGAGGGGACTCAATAATTTGGGTGAATGTAGTAACCACATTGTTTTTCATGTGAAACCTTCATAAGAGTGTATATCAATAATACCTTAATAAAAAATTATAAATAATAATAGTGTGTTTATATTTCAATCTTAAAATATGTAAGGGTGGACAAACATTTCCTCTATCCTTCTATGTTGTTTGGTGAATTGGCAGAAGACAGATTAACAAGAGAAAAACAAATTCTAATTATGTGACTATGGCTAGAGACCATTAAGAAGCCCCAAGACCAGGTCCAGTTGAGACTTTTATGTCATTCTGAGCTATGGAATAGGATAGGGGCCTGAGGAAAGGGGAGAAGGGTAATTCATAGAACAGTAAGAAGAGCAAATGTTTGGTAAGTACATGTTTGTCCTGCCATACAGATAGGTCTTTTAGATTAAAAGTTATCTCTGTTAATAGCTCTCTTTCTGGACTAGGCCCCCATCTCAGTTCTTTAAGGTAGTTATGGGAGAGAGAAAATACTTTTCTTGGGTCTTGTGGGTCTGACTGCCTTCAGCTTAATAATTCACATGCCAAAGTGGCATATTTTGGGGTCACATATTTTCCTTACCCTCAAATGTAAATCACAAACTCCTTGCCTTAACAGAAGAAAGGAAACGTTGAGGAGAGTAATCATGGCAAGTAAATGCCAGAAATAAGCTTATCCTACTGTGCAACCTGACATCCTGAAAGAAATTAAATGAGAATCCTATTTTCATCTCCTTATATTCATTGTGAAAAGATGTGTCCAAATATATCAGGTGAAACTGTGAGTGGCTTATCTTTTAACCCTTTCAATCTTTGGAATTAAATACTTTTAAATATTGCAACAGAGCTTAGACTGGGTTTTTTCAGCACACCCTTTGCTGTTCTAGAAATGATTAAGGAGTGAGCCTGCTGAAGTGGAAAGTAGGCAGTGCATTTCTGGCCAGATCAGTGGGAAGTAGTAGCAGCTGGTGAACAGACTGCATTGAAGGGCCCAGCTGGACTCTGTGAGATACGGAAAAGATTTCTGAGGGGTGGCAGTGGCATGCCTTTCCTGGAGGCCTTTAAAAGTCAGATATACACCCTTCTGTCTGAGTTGGGAAGGTTCTACTGCCTGATGAACAGAAGATAGCAGGAAGGCATTCAGGGCAGTCACTGAAATTTGTTGAGAATCTTCTATTTGCCAGCTGATGAAGACACACACCAAATGGACAAACCAGAAATGACTGTTTCTCTCCTGGGTCCTGAAGTGCTTAGAGTTCTCTGAGGTAGATAATAATGAAGTGGTCTTTGGTAACAAGGACATCCCTCAGTCAAACACTGTTCTTCATTTTAGAGAGTAGTGGAGTCCCAAGTATAGCGTGGGGTCTTTAGTTTTCTTCTCTGAGTTTCCTAAATCAAATTTCCAAAGTAATGAAGCATGTTAACATATCTGAAGAACCCCTTAAGAAACCATTTTGATGTAGTTAGTTCTCAGTTAAGGGTATTGTGGGAGAAGTTTTACTCCATTAAGTTGCAGATCCTAAACTATTATGAATCTTTCTATTGAAAGAATATGCCTGGAGCTGTGCATATCTTTTTCTGGACAAAGAGAGATTTGCTACACAGTGTTAAATGAACCTCACCGGGAACCAATGGAACAGCAAATATCTTTCTGGCAAGAAGAATGTAATCTTGTAGAGGCATCCCTGCTCAATTCCCACAGCAAATGCTTTGTTATGTTTTGCTTAAAAAAAATGTATTTTTAAGAGCTGGAGCCCTAGTGAAGAACCAGGATGTGTAGTCATTAATCTTCTATTTGGGAGGATGGGTAAATTATCAGATTATCTCAAATACTCACTTATGAGGGTTTAAGAATACCTGGATCACTGATTACAAGTTACTTTAAAAAATATAACACATGAGAATCAATGCAGCTTTGCTGTGAATCATTTCATTTTCTAAACTGCAACTGAAGGTACCTAGGTTTCTTTAACTCCCAGCTACCTGAGAGAACCCAATGTATTTACTCTAGGGTAAGAAAAAAATCATCCCAATTTTCCAGTTATTGTTAAATATAGTTTTAAAATAGAATACATGGCCATTTAATAATATAACCAGATACCCAATGTTAGAAAAGAGCATAAAACCTAAATGTGATTTATTACCTGTTTGATTTGAGTTTTTTAACCTATCAATAAAATTAAGACAAATGTAAGGGAAAGATATAACTGGCTTAGGCGATGTCCGGAAAGGACTGTGAACCTGTAGTACTCAGCCAATGAGGAACCAGGGGTGGGACTCACGCACTAGGAGGTAAATTACTGGCACCAATCTCCCCAGGTGTGCCTGCTCGCCAGACACCCGTTCTTGCAAGGCTGTCATTAGCCAATGAGGAACCAGGGGAGGGACTCGCGCTCTAGGTGATAAACTACTGGCGCCAATTATTTTTACTTTTTGCTGCCAAATCTAAAAAAAATCATTGACAAGACTAAGGTCAAGTTGCTTACCCCTATGTTTTCTTTTAGGAGTTTGGAAATTTCAGGTGCTCTGTTCAAGCTTTTAATTCTTTCGAGTTGATTTTGGTGAGTGGTATACAATTCCATCCTTCCACATGGGAGAATCAAGTTTTCCAAGCACTATTTATTGAAGATACTATCCTCTACCCATTGAGTATCGTGGCTAACTTGTCAAATATTAGCTGAATGTATACTCATGGGTTTATTTCTGGACTCTCAATTCTGTTTCTTTGGACTGTGAAGTTTTAAACAGGAAAAACTGGAGTGTTTTGGCATGTACGTTTTCATGGTACAACTATAAAGAAGATTTAAGAAAACATTAGCATGGTGGTTATTCTTAAGTGGCAGGCAACATTAAGCGATTGGGAGGGGTCATAAAAGGTGCTTCTGGTTTTCTGTATCTTGATGTAAATGTTGGATTCAAATGTATTTTTTAGCAATAATTTTATGAGCTGTGTATTTAAAAATAATTAGAAAAATGATTACCTAAACATAGAAGGTAAAGTCATTATATTAATTAGATTCTTACATTTTAATTCTGATAAGTCCCATGAACACAAGCAAGACCAAAGATGTAGATTAATCAATCATCAGTATTAACTTATAGACACATAAGGGTATTAATCAAGCATCAGTATTAACTTATAGACAGAATCATCTCATCTGATTTTAAAATTACCAGTAATTTTCAAATATGTTTTGACCCTTTAGTTATTGTTCTGAAGCTCTAAAGTAAATACTATAAATAAGATTAATGCAGAGTGATATTCTCCGATTTTTTTAGTATACAACCAATAATTCTGAGCCATTCAATGAAGAAAAGATCACCATCTGTTTTACACTGTTGACTAGGAGAAGTCAATAATGTGATGTTTTTTCTTTGCCACAACCAGTTGTCTCTCAGGAAAACTCTGAGTATTTTTTATATCTCATTGCCATTTACATCCATTAGTTAATGAAAAACTTTGTCTTATCGGATTGTGACTGTTGGCAGGTTTCTGTTAAATTAACCATGAAGAAATATTTCTAAGGGCACTAGGAATTGAATGAGCAAACTCTGATAATACCTTGATCAGGCCTTGCTATACAATGAAAGTCAACTTCATAACTGATCTCCTTGTTCAGAAATAGGTCCTATCACTTGGCCTTACATTCAAAACTACCCAACTTCTGAACACAGTATGTATTTCTATTTTTAACTCTTGGCAGTAACTTGAGCATACTCTGTTTATTCAAAGAGACTCATGTCTCATCTCTACATATTCACCCTATGTATTACTACTCCTCTGTCTTTGTCTATGTGCATTATATAAAAGTGGATATAAAACATACCCATTATGTTCTAGTTAAAGACATAATGTATTTTCCTCTCATTAATATTAAAAGTTAATATTAAAATATATTTTTTAATTTATATCTCAGTGAAAATTAAATTATTCTTGTTTCTAATAGTGTTCATAAAAAAAACAGAAAGACATGAGCACCTGATTATAGTTAAGGTGCTGAGCAGTGGGTTGGATCCTAAATATAACTGAATATAGCTTACTAAGCAATGGAAACAAGTATAACATTTAAGAGAGCATTTGGTTTGTTTGTTTTTTAGTAATCCAAATGAAAGAAAAGGCCCTGGACCAGGATGGCGTTGAATCACCTTGGCAGAGGCAATGGCCATGGTGCCATCTGGAGACACAGATGAAGTGAGGATATCTTTTGAAGATCTGGCCTCCAAGTCTGCTTTATGTCTTTGGATGTGAGTACTGAGGGAAACTATGACTCCAGGGTGTTTTACCTCAGCACCTGAGTATGATTTAATAAGATGTGAGTAACTGAGGAGGACCAAGATTGGGGTGGGCATGGAGAAATCAAGAGATCCATTTAGGATTCCATTGGGAAAGCCAAGCAGATAATCGCATGTCAATTTCAGGGGAGTAATTTTGCTGAAGGTAAAGATTTTTGGCGTAACATTTCAGAGCATTCTATGATTGCTAGGGAGGGCAGTCATAGCCGAGTACTGCAAACTGCACTTAAACAGGAGGGTGTTGTCAAGACCAGACGTCTGAAGTCAAGGTTTCATCAGCAGGGTTGGTTCCCTCTAAGGGTTATGAGAAAGAACCTTGTCATGCCTCTCCCCTCACTTCTGCTGGTTTGTTGGCCATCTTGGGCATTCCTTGACTTGAAGAACCATCACTCAGATCTCTGCTTTCATCTTCACATGCTTTTCTGTGTGTGTTCTGTCTGCATCTAAACTCCTTTGTTTAAGGATACCAGTCATTGCATTAGTGGGTCAGCCTCCTCCAGTACGATCTCATGGTAACTTAATCAAAGCAACCCTTCAAAGATTAACCAAACAAATCTAAAAACAATATGTGTCTCCATAAAATTAGCAACTCATTTGTGGAGATCCATAAAATTACTTCTGAATAAAGTCACTTTGTGGCCTCCAGAACTATGAGGCAATGTATTTCTGTTGTTTAAACCATCCGTAGTGTGGTACTTTGTTATGGCTGCCCTAACAAACAATATAGATTTGATCTGCAATGATACACTGCAAAATAAGGATTTGGGTCTGGGGGGTAAAATCAACCCATAAAAATATGCAATATTACTGTAGGTTACATTTGGGGCAATGGCACTCAGTTGATTATCTGGGTAATGCTATAAAATACAGCAGAGCCAAGTTTGAAGATGAAGCCCTTGAGTACACTGAAATGTATAGATCAGGGATGTAGAGCTCAGAAATAGATGTACAGACCGCCACAAAGTTCACATAAAAGAAATGACCACAATATTAGAAGAAAAACAAGAGAGGGTGTTGGCTCAGAAACCAAGCGAATAATGTGTTTCAGGTACCAGGGAGCGATCGATTGTGAGAAATACAATAACAGTAAGATGGGGATAGAGAATTGCCTATCGGATTTACCGGGAGAAGGGACGTTGGTGAGCTAGATAAAAGCATTTTGAAATGAAAGTCTGATTGAAAAGAGTTTAAGAGAGAAAATGAGATGAAATCTTGAAGAAAGTAAATAAAAACTCTTTAGAAGAGTTACAGGAATCAGATTATCAATTTTTCCTTAATAATATCTCTGTGGATATACTAATTATGTTCTAAAATCAGAAGATTGTGTAGTAACGTTTTATTTCAGGTCATTCAATATTTTATATTCCCATGTATTCTGTTTTGCAAGAAAGACAAGCCTTAAGTTAGGAATGCGTTATCTATTGTGATAATTTAATATAATAAATTATAATATGAGGAATAATAACATTGCATAACTTTAAGAAACAGCTTCAAATTATAGGTGTGACATTCATTATGTCCCTCACAGTTTCTCATTTGTTCAGATAATACATATTAAGCACCTTGTAAGAGCCAGCCAGGTTAAAATGTTGAAATTTTTCTTTCTATACATAAAATTTTTTAAAGTACATGAAAACACTTATATTTATAAATAATGACCTAACTATATTATATTGTCAAATATTTAAAAATGATTTTCTGGGACTCATATTTACATTTTAATTTGGGGATATGTGAGACCCGCTAAAATTAACAGCTGTTTGGAAGATTGCAGAAAATTAGTTTCAGTGCCCTACACTTATAAGTACACACAAAAACTAGCTTCTGTCTGCTAATCCCTAACATCTTATGTTTTAGGTTATTTCTAAAATCATTAGAATTAGAACAAGAGTTCATTTTGCTTCTCTAGCTCACACCTGTTGGTTCAACATTAAAGCAACTGAAAAAGTTATGCTCCAATTCTTTCTTCTTTAATTGAAAAAAGATACACTTGGAGCATCTTGACGCCAAGTTAATAAATCCTGAGGAAAGGATTTAATATCAGAAACATGGATATAAACTTGGAATGGACTGAACTGGCTCGACGCTAATGAACTGTGACATTTAATGCAGAAATTGCAGCTTAAATCCTTGTTAATCAGGATGAAACTAAATCAGAAACCACTAATCATGACTTTCTCCTCATTCCCAAAATGATTTTTAAAAATAATGCAAAGAAAAACAGTAGGACACACTGGCATGTGCTTTTATTTACCAGGGAAGAGAAGAAAAAGAGAAGAAAAATTAATCTCAAATGAACTTTAAGTCTCTATTATTACCTAAGTGGCACTTGACTTTTTATGTCTGTGAGTGCATGTTTGGGAGTGTGAGTAATCAATGTTTTTTAAAAGATTCTGTCAAAGAAAGCACTCTCTAATATAAAGTAAGTACATTCTGAGGAAACTGCACAACTTCGGGGAAACTATTGTTTCCCACCTATTCTTCTAGTTCCTGCTTATTGACCTAGCATGGTAGGATTGCTAAGGCTACCAACAGAGAAGAGGACAGCATCTCAAATGCACAGGCATTTGTTTGAGAATATGGGTAGCATACACTGAATAGGAGCTGCGCATCTGCAACAGTTCGTCACTGCAGTCACAGACAAAAACGGTGGGCTATCAAGATGAATTTATTCCCTCCCCCAAGTATGAAGGGCAAGATGCACCCCAGTTCAAGGCTCTTTCCTCAAGTTTCTGCCTTTCTTCCATGGCCCCATAAGTATTATTAGTGATATCAGATTTTCTCAATCACCGAAGCAGAGTTACCAACAAGACAGGAAAATAGAATTCTTAACAGAGTCCTAAGTTCCATTTATATCAATGTTCCTAAAAGACAAGCTTATATAGAGGCCAGATCAGTGATGGTCTAATGTGGGGTAGTGGGAGTAGGGCAGACTGCAACTGGTACAAGGGAATGTTTGGGCTCATTGAAAAATTCTCTGTCTAGATTGCAGTCATGGTTTCATGACTCTATACATTTATGAAAAAACATTGCATTGTACCCTGACAATAGGTGGATTTTATTGTGTGTGAAGTATACCTTAATAAAGTGACAATTACATATGTGTGTATGTATTTGCATGGTTGTAGATTTCATCAGTTTGATAAAACTGTATGTTTAAATGCTTTTATTTTCAAATTAACTTGTTTAAAATATTTGTTATGTATTTAATAAGAATAATATACTGCCTTACTAGTTTGAACAAGTAGCAATAATGTATAAACCTGGAATGAAACATTTGGTAACTCTCTTCAGTTACAAAATGTTTGTGAAATTGTTGAATGGCCAAAACTCATTGGAAAATTCAGTAATAACTTGCTTTAGAACAAGCTAGAGCCAGCTGAGAATTAAAACATGTCATCTTTTGCCATTCTGAATATTCTACATATAAGTTTTCCCTACCTAATGCCACTTCATACCAGTGTTAGGCAAAACCAAATCTTTCATCCTTATATTCTGATAGCAATAAGCATGTGCATTTTTAAGGTATTATTGATATACACTCTTATGAAGGTTTCACATGAAAAACAATGTGGTTACTATATTCACCCAAATTATTGAGTCTCTCCCCCATACCCCATTGCAGTCACTGTCCATCAGTGTAGTAAGATGCCACAGAGTCACTACTTGTCTTCTCTGTGCTACACTATCTTCCCCATGATCCCCCCCCACACCATGTGTACTGATCATAATACCCCTCAATCCCCTTCTCCCTCCCTCCCCACCCGCCCTCCCCCACCCCTCCCCTTTGGTAACCACTAGTCCCATCTTGGAGTCTGTGAGTCTGCTGCTGTTTTGTTCCTTCAGTTTTGCTTCATTGTTATACTCCACAAATGAGGGGAATTATTTGGTACTTGTCTTTTTCTGCCTGACTTATTTCACTGAGCATAATACCCTCTAGCTCCATCCCTGTTTTTGCAAATGGTAGGATTTGTTTCTTTCTTATGGCTGAATAGTATTCCATTGTGTATATGTACCACATCTTCTTTATCCATTCATCTGCTGATGGACACTTAGATTGAATAAGCATGTGTTTTTGCTATATTATTTATTATTATTTGTCTGTTTATTCATTGGTCTGGATGCTTCTTAGGTCAGGATTTATGTCTTATGTTTGTTTCCATAGATTATTTTATAGTATCTGACACAACATAGGTAGGGAATAAGCATTCATTCAATATGTGTTTTATTAATTGGTTTGTCTTCTTGGTGGTATAAAAAGAAATTGTATTGTTCTTCCTCGTTCAGTTTCTACACTTGAGTGAATAATAAGTCTCAATGGATGATTCCCTTGGGATACTCATTTGGTAAGATGTGAGACTGAAATGAGTATTGAAATAAAGTCTAATGTGGGACTGCACTATCTAATATGACACCACTTGCCACACATGACTACTTCAAATTAATTGAAATAAAAAATTAGAATTCCTCAGTAACACTAGCTGTATTTCAAGTGGTCAGCAGTCATATTTGGCTACCATATTAGAAAGCACAGATTCAGAAACTGCCCATCATCAGAAACTTTTGTTGGATGGTGTGTAGATCCTCATCTATATTGTGATGCTGATCTGCATTAAAATGAATTGACTTTAAACCAGATAGAACTATCAACTCACGACATGAGGGAAAACACCTTACTGTCCCTGCCTAATAAGAAAGGATTTAAGGGATGGCAGACATCCTATTCCATCTTCTCTCACACTACTTTCTATTTCCACCATGTATTATCAAAAAAAGTACAAAAAATAAGGGATACTTCTAAAATTATTAAACAAATTCCAAATTTCCATATTAGAGAAGTTGATTTTCATTTAAAAAAGTGAACAAAAATTAGATTAATTATACATTCCTTATATATAAATGCTTTTGAGAAAAATATAAAAACATGGCTCCTATATATGTTGTATGGATAGAATAAGTATGGTGAACACATTATGAAAGGTAGTTTAAGAATGGATCATCTCCTGGATAAATGTTTTAAAAACAAGAAAGGGAAAACTCTGACAAAAGAAACACGTCCATATTCATTGAGACTTAAAGCCCATAAGACTATTATCATTGAAAAGACTTTAAATATTTGATAAGTATATGGCCACTTACATTTTGTAGCTATTCATGCTCAGGCTATAAAGAAGGGTAATCAGACCCTCGGTGTACAGTGACAAGCTGATTGCCTGCAGAAGGAGTGAAGAGTGTTCTTGCTTTCTCTGGTCAGTTTCATTACATATTTTCCTATAGGATGATCAGGCCATGACCATTCTGAACTGCAGGGTACAAACTGTTAAAGGAAGCAGATTTACTCTTTATAGTCAAGGGATACATTTGGAGGGCAAATCCTGAACTAACTGCTGGAAAGATTAAAATGTATGCAGCATGTGCAATTCTAAATGTCAGATTCTTTTCTAGGCACTCTAAATAATTTATCTCTCATCTCTTTAACACCTAGGCTCCAGCAGTTCCATTTTGTAGATGAGTAAAACTAAGGAGTAGAAAGGACAAATAATTTTCTCACAGTCTTGTAGTAAATTGTGGCATTGGGATTGGAATTTAGGTTTTCCTGATTCAAAAGACAAGAGCTCCTTCTCTCTCTACCCATTTGAGCAAGACCAGAAATGTTCAGATGTTTCCATCTAGGGGTAAGTTTGTTACTCAAAAACAGTATGTGTTAATTGCCATATGATTGTTAGAAAATTGAGACATACATTTAGAAGGAGTTGGATATAGTCTTTTAGTTTGAACATACCATTGTGGACTGCTGTCACTGGCTCCTATAGGTGCTTCTCTGAGACCACCAACATGTGGGCTTTGGCAAAGATGACCACACCTTTGACACCCACCTCTAAGTGTTAATTTTCCATACTCCCGTTGAGACTAGAACTTACCCATCCATTTATTTATTCATTCATTCATTTTAAAAACTACATTAAACATGTACTTTGTGCAAGACACTGTTGGTACTGGGGAGACAAGAGTGAAAAATAAAATCTTCCCTCTACTCAGACTGGCTCAGTCCCTCACCAACCAGGCATCTGGAAAGCGGAAAGCAGTCTAAGTAGTAATCTATACAGGAATTTGTTCACTGGGCAGAAAGATTGGCTTAGAATATATTTTTAACAAAAGATCTGCTTAGATTTTAGTATTAGTTTGGCCTCTCTTACATATGAGAAGAGACCAAAACCAACATCCTTACTAAAAACTATGTTAATTGAACTACACCTGTTATATTTGATTCTCAGAGATGTCAGAAAATTAAACACCGAAGTTCCCAAATCAGCTCTTCAGTAAAACATGTTGCTTGTAAGAGGAGTCACAGTACAATTAAGAACTGTCCCTTTCCATTCACTGTTTTCTTCTCTTCCACTCATTTCAGATTTTCCTCATTCCTATATGCTTCCTTAAGAGCAGGCTTCTGGCAAGTCTGAAACTCAGTTGGGAGAAACAGTGTGGACAAATGGAAAGGTTGATGCTTGTCCTGGGAAACATTTTATAGCCTAATTGCACATTTTTACTACCATCATGCCTTTGCCCACCCATAAAGTTATTATACAAATAAAAGAAGCAACTTCTACTGAGCCTTACAAAGTATTTGTCCTATGTCCTCCAAGGTTGACCACAGCCCCCCAAGCCCTCTATCAACTACCTCAGCATTTTAAGTTTATCTGACAAAGAGCTTGGGATATTGGGCTGCAAATGCCAGACAGAATGTTCTAGTCTCTGAAATCTTTCACAGATAAGAGCCATAGATCTTATTACATAGTTTTACAACATCCAGTGGTATCGAATCCTACCTTATCTTTGTGAGAGTAAGAATCAGAAATGCCCCTCACAAATTTACTTTTTTTGGGTTTATGGAGCTATTATTTACATACCTGAAATGGACTATATTTAGTATGTACAGTCATATCAATTTTATAAATGCAAAATTGTGTGACCATTACCACAATTAAGATAGAGTTCCATAACCCCTCAAAATCCACTCGTGGTCCTTTGCATGATTTTACAACACACATCTTTAATTAATCGGTTTGACTTTAAATAGTATTTTATTGCTTCACATAAAGTTTAAAACCCTTAGGACCATTTAATCTCAATTCTTGGCTTACGTCTTTTGAGGTACTGCCATCTTTCATTTTACTTTCCCATATATTATTAATCATCAATGCATTGGTATATTACTACTATTTCTGCTTTAGACAGTACAGTTTTTAAAAAATTCCAGTGAATTAAAAGTCTTTCATATTTACCTTTATTTTAAGTCATTTCAAGGGATAGACATTTCTTCATGTAGATCCAAGGGTCTGTTTGATGCACTCCTCCTCCCAGAGAATTTCTCCAAACTTTTCTTGTAGTACAGTTCTACTGTTAATGGATCCTATTGGTTTTTCTTTGCCCCAAAATGTGTTATATTTCTCCCTTATTTTTGAGAGATCTTTTTGCTAAATAAAACAATTCTGGATTGACAGATTTTTTTTTTTCATTCAGCATTGACTTTGTTCCCATGATTTCTAATGAGAAGTCTGCTGGAATTATTTTCTTTGTTCCTGTGTATCTTTTATTTATCTGAATGTCTTCAAGATCTGCCTTTTAATTTTGCTTTTCATTAGTCAGAATATGATGTGTCCAGATATGTGTGTGTGTGTGTGTGTGTGTGTGTGTGTGTGTGTGTGTGTGTAAAAGAGACAGAGAGACAGTGACAGAGACAGAGAAAGAGTGTGTGTATGTTTACCCTGCCATGATTCTTTGAACTTTTTGGGGTTGGGTTTTATGTCTCCATTAATTTCTGAAAATTCTTGCTTACTGTCTCTTCAAATATTTGTTCTGCTCCATTCTTTTTCTTCTTCTTGGATTCTAATTACGCTTATGTTAGAGCATTTGACATTTTCTGCAGTTTTTCAATGCTCTCTGCTGTTTAGTTTTTTCCTGGCATTTTCAGCAATTTTGTTACTTCCTCAACCATTGGAAGTGTCTAGTGATCTGAGCAAAGGAAGATTGTCTGTATCTCCTCCAAGAAGAAAGTGTCTGTTTTCTTCCTTTTTCTTCCAGCCATGATCAAGCTGTGTCTTTGTTCTCTGAGCCATGGGACTTTTTGCCCCTTCCTGAGTGGAGGAAGGCTTGTGTTTTATAGGGGATAAGGAAATGGTTGCAGCTGTGGCCATTTCCACAGAGGGGTTTGCTCCCTTTGAAACCTACACCACCAAGTAAAGTGTGGTGTCCAGTTTTATAGGCCCACTTTTTCTCAGGAGGATTAGGTGTGCTCTGAAAATGAGGAACTGTAAGAGGATACAAATTATCCTTGTGTCTTCACCTTCCAGTTCTTCTATATTATTATGCTAACCTTTAATAATTCGTTATCCATTTTACCCATGTTGTTCTTGCCAGTTCTATGGCAGCTACCCCTTTCTTTCACGCTCTGCCAGAGGTGAGTCGGTGTTTGCATCCCCTTGAAAACACCTGCTTTTTCTCTGATTTCAAGATAGTTGTTTGTTCTGTGGTAATCTTTGATCATTTCAAGAAAATGTATTATTTTCTAAATTGTCTGCCTTTCCCTTGTTGCTATATTGGGGGTGATAGTCTTTCCAGTTTTCCCCATCTTAGGTGAAAGCCATCAGTACTCTCTCATGACATTGTGTCTAAGTACAAAATTGCTAGAGTTAGAGAATTTGCCTAGAAATACAACCATAAAATATAAGATCCACATAGTTTGGGGATTTTTCAGAATCCATTTAGATGTCACTTAATGTCTGTAAGAGTTGTGGTATCCTGTTGGCCATGAAGAATATGAATAATGTGTGGGATTACATCAAGTTCAAGTATCATTAACTATTTAAATATTTTGATTGCTAAGGAAGTTTCAATAAGTTAAAGTACTGTAATAGCCTGTGTAGTTCACAAATGTCCATGACTAGACAGGAACCTTGGCATTTTGTTTCAAAATTCACAAGAGTAATTTATTTTTTGAGTTATGAAATTCCTGTAAAGCATAGTATTGCCTTACTAGGTGAAATTGAAGTAATTCACCCCCAGCATAATTCTTATAAATACTTTTGTTTATTGTATCATCTTCACTAGGTGAGAGTAAATGTCTTCATAGAGATTTTTAGATCCATTGACCTCAGGAAGATTTATAATTCAGCAGAAGAATATTTAGAACTAAATCCATATTGTTAATGCATATGTTAATATAAAACTAAGTGCTTATTTGAAATTTTATTTACTTGTAATGTTTAAGACACTGTAGCTCACTAGAGATGTAGAGAGCCCTGTAGCTCTAATTTAAAGTTGTTAGAAAATAATTGATCTAGATTTGTGATTTTAAGTGAAAATCTTATTAAGTTGAAATATACTGTTGTTTAAGTGAAAATCTTATTAAGTTGAAATATACTGTTGAACATTTAATATAATTGGTTCTTTATTTTTATAGGTTTAATTTCATAGGCCAGAAGGATTACTTAAGTGCTTGGGAAATGTTATCATTCAGACCATTGAAATACTTTAAAAAGAAAGTGTTACATTTATAAAAGAGATTTAATGGTTAATGGCATATAATTAAGCTGTTAAGTGAGACCAAATTTAATCAGTGTCCTTTTAAAAGTGTAGAAATTTGCTAATGCATAAATAGAACAGGAAGATTGGTAACTGGAAAAACAAATTTAAAGACGAACGTGTATTTTTAATGTACAACTTAAATAATTACATAGTAATTTTTAAAGTAAAACAGAGTGATCTTTTCTGCACAGAAATAAATCTTTCTATAAGACACCAAAAATCTTACATGTCCCAGGTCTAGAAAGAAGGATACCATTAGAAACAATTAATTAAATATATCATGGATTTGTTTGGGAGAGTTGGATGTGAGTAGATATGAGCAAGTACAAATTCTGTAGTAATAGGTGATAAAAAGAAGATATTACAGTTGTACAATGTTGCTATTTTAAATGTTTGATGTCATACTGTCTTATCTCTTGTCCTTAATGAGTAAATGTATATTAGTACAAATATTTCACTGTGTATTGAAGTGAAAGCAGCTGAAATTAATTTAGATGCAGATGGTTGGAAAAACAATTTTTTCCATTTTTACTGATATTTTAAATTTGTTGTACAACCTATCTTTCTTCCTACCACTGATAATGTGAAGATAGGTATTCAAAACCTAGTGTCATGTTATGCAAAGAGCATGGCTTTAGAGTTACACCTGAGTTTTTATCTTTGCTATACCTGTTGTCAGCTGTATGATCTTGACAAGTTAGGTAACTTTCTTACTTTAGGTTCTTCATTGCAAAAGGTGATTATAACCCCTACTTCAGAAGAGTATTGGGAAGGTTAAATCAGATGATATACAGAACATTTAGTTTTGTACATGGCATCAAGTTAGTATTTACTAAATTGTAGAATTTGTTCCTTTAATTCTTTGTTCTTTTATATTTTATTGGTGTTTGATTTATACTCACTATGTGCATGTCCCAGTCAGATTCCTTAATATGTGTGTGTCTCAATTCCTTGATGACGAAACTGAGATTATAATAATTGTTGTTAGAGAAAGTGAGTTACTGCATGTAGAGGGTTTATTTAGTATTATGCCTGATATTGTAAGTATGCAAATGTTATTTATTATTATTATGTTTATTATAGAATCTTACAGATTCTTTAAGTCTTCCTTATGCTCAAGCACATTGCCTAACACTCAGCAATTTAGCCTCCAGGAGAGAATCTATGTACATGACATATTAGTATGAGCTCTAATAATAATTTTCCCCAAATTTATTAGTTGCCCCTGAAAACACATATTTCATTTTTGAAAATCAGAGCAGAGTCTTTGCTACCACTCCTCTTTTAGGGACCCAGAATGATAGAAATTCTACTATTTGAAACATTATTGATTTCCCTGGTAAGGGAAAGAAAAATCTATGAATCTAAAAAGATTCTCTTTTTTCTGCATCTTAGAAGTCATACTCATTGACCAAAGCAGGTTATTACATGCACATGCCACTTTGTATGAACAAGGTAGTGCAAATCCTCCATGAAGGCAGAATATCTGTGAGTGATCCCAGTGGCTGCCACACACTGCCCCAGGGATACCAAATATCTTTTATACCATACTCTGAATAAAAGAGATGAATTTGTAAATTGTTGTGCCACCAATAAAGACATTTTAATACTAAGCATGTTAGCTTTTTTTGTCATCTAGGCCCTCTACATAAAATATCAAAAATGACATTCTAGAAAGGTTATTAGTAGTAGTAGTATAATTGCAGATATAAAAAAATGAAGAAATAATTACCCCATAGACTATACAATGTAATATTAACCAATTCAATAGTGTGTAATATGTCTTTGCCAATTACAAATATATAAACATATTTTTTAGTGGGTGTGCATGTGTTTGAGTGCACATGCATGTATAATTTAACAGTAAATGCACCATGATGTGTAGAATCTGGTTTTCTTTTCCACTTTGGTAAGTAGTACTGTAGAAGGGATAGTCCTCCTTGTCAGTAGACATACTTTTAGTAATAGCGTACATCTACTCTGTGTTAATAAGGTATATAAATGAGAGATTTAGGCTGTTTATTTTGAACATTTTTAGCTCTTATACAGAGCTCTAAGATAAACCTGCTAATATTTTCACAAAATAATCATTATTTTATGATTTATATTTATAGACATATAACTTCTGAATAAAAGGAAAATACATACTGAGTAAAAGAAAAATTTCTTATTATTTCCTAACCTTGACTCAGTTTCCTCTATTCAATCTTGAGATGGATCTAAGTTCAGAGCTAGAGATAGACATTTGATTATTAAATTTTTTATTAAGGTATCATTGATACACAATCTTATGAAGGTTTCACATGAGCAACATTGTGGTTACTACATTCACCCTTATTATCAAGTCCTCCCCACATGCCCCATTACAGTTACTGTCCCTCAGCATAGTAAGATGCTATAGAATAATTACTTGTCTTCTCTGTGCTATACTGCCTTCCCCGTGCCGCCCCCCTACATTATGTGTGCTAATCATAATACCCCTTAATCCCCTTATTCCTCCCTTCCCACCCACCTTCCCAACCCCCTTTCCCTTTGATAACCACTAGTCCCTTTCTGGGGTCTTTGAGTTTGCTGCTGTTCTGTTCCTTCAGTTTTTGCTTTGTTGTTATACTCCACAAATGAGTGAAATCATTTGGTATTTGTCTTTCTCTGCCTGGCTGATTTCACTGAGCATAATACCCTCTAGCTCCATCCATGTTGTTGCAAATGGTAGGATTTGTTTTCTTCTTATGGCTGAGCAGTATTCCATTCAGTATATGTACCACCTCTTCTTTATCGATCCATCTACTGATGGACACTTAGGTTGCTTCCATATCTTAGCTATTGTAAATAGTGCTGCGATAAACATAGGGGTGCATATGTCTTTTTGAAACTGGGCTGCTGCATTCTTAGGGTAAATTCCTAGGAGTGGAATTCTTGGGTCAAATGGTATTTCTATTTTGAGTTTTTTGAGGAACCTCCGTACTGCTTTCCACAATGGTTGAACTAATTTACGTTCCCAGCAGCAGTGTAGGAGGTTCCCCTCTCTCTGCGTCCTTGTCAGCATTTGTTGTTCCTTGACTTTTGGATGTTGGGATTATTAAATTTTGACTTAATGCTATTCCTATTTTTTAAAACAAGTGATAAAATGCCTACTTCCATATACCTAAACAAAGGGATTCAGGGGCAAGAATTGTTCTGGGATATTATAGCACCATGAAAAGGAAGGGGTGACACAGGCATCTCTTCCCTTACCCTACAATCTGAGGGAAGGCTAAACCTGTCTTAACTGTTTATTCTGATGGGCTGGCTTACTACCTGGCAACATAACTTGTTCGTTCTTTTAAAATCTAATATCCAAGTGCTCAGCGATAGCTAGTGTTAAGGTATAAGAATGCACAGTCCTGCAATCCCCAGATTAAACCACAGCTTTCCTTCACATTTCTGGAAAGTCATGTCATGCATAAAGGTGAATGCCTTCTGCTTTAATGGCAGAGCAAATATCACAGCAAGAAACAGTGGTAAAGAATTAACATGAACTTACAGGGGTGGGATGATGGTACCACAGAATCACAGCTTGGTAGAATTGTGTGAAATGTTTCATCCGTTTTTACATGGATGTTTAAAGGAAACTTTCCCTGATCATGATTTGGCAGTATAGGATAAATGAGGAAGTTGAGGTGGAGGTATGGGAGAGGAACCTAAGCAGTATTAACATAACAACATCCACTTTTCTTTAAAATGCTAACTACGAAACTGTGTTCAACTTTTCACATAGATGATTGGATTTTTATGAGTCCATGTTTTTCAGCTCACATCACCTAAATGAATTATAAATCAAGGACATTGTTCATTCTTATCACTGATTCTTCAGTCAGAACTGACATTTTCTTTCCTCCCAACTCTAAAATTTTATATAATCTTTTGTGCTTGTTCATAAATCCCCTATTTCCCAAAGTTTTCTTAAAAGATGGAAAATATATGAGATAAAAGGTTATACTAAATTTCAGAAATTGTAGACAGTATGGTGTGGGTGTAGGTGACAAGTTCTGCCAGAGCAAGTAGATTTCTTACTATCAGGCTTGAAAATAAGCAGATTAAATTTGACAGGGATCTGGGAATAACACATATACATATTTATAAAATACATACATCTGTCATCTGTAAAGGGAAACACTTTAATATTTTAATGTAATGCATGAATCTGGAATGGAGAGTCTGAGAAAAGATAAGGAATTAAAATGTGTTTGAAGAAGTGTCAAAGGCTACTGCTAGATTCTGGAATTGACATACTTCTATTACATGTTAAGAGACATTAGAATTCTGGAGCCTACTAACTCTTTCAGGTATACCAGTTCTTATATGTCAAGATAATTGTAAATACATACTTTACAATGGTATTACAATTTGCAATGGTATATCCAAGTTGGAGTATTACAGTTACTCCCAATTGCTTTTCAGTTCTGTGTTACAAAAAGTATGGGTACACATGTGGTTTAGGAAGGTGAACTGAGAGCACACACAGTTCACCCTCCTTTGCCACTGTAACAAATCGCATGACCATGACAGATACAATTATAAAAAGGGGATACAGTGAAAATATGGATACTAAAGAAGAAAAAGATACCAGTGAAACAGTTATTCTGAAAAACTTCCGGAAAACAGAGAACAAATTTAAACTGTAGTGATCAAAAATACAAAGAAATAGAAATTTTAGAGATGAACCGCAACTCAGAACAGAGACAGAGCTAGAGTTGAAGCAGGGGTCATTCTCTTATGAAGGGTAGGCACAAGAGCCTGTGAATTTGGAATTCCAGGATATAAAAATCAAGCATCAGGGAAGAGGAGTGTGGTAGAAATCAGTGTGATTAATTAGCCTACTCTACATGAATTGGCAGAACCATTAAACCTTATCAACCTTTTGCCTTTGTCCCTCATCACAGAATTAAAGTGTTTATGTCCACATTAAAACTGAATTATTATAATTTAGGTAAATTAAATTATCCTTCTAGAAAGTGTCTGATCATTTCATTGGTTTGGTGGAACTCCAGAGTAATGTCTTCCCTGAATTTTACATTGGAAGTTTGGTATGTTTGAGGACAGAGGGGGAAAGGATTTGCAAGCCTTCCTGTTTGCTCTCTGCTAACACACAACAAATTAGATTCTGCAGTCTTCATGACTTCCAGTATATAGAGAGCTCAAAAACAGCCAGATGAGACCTGAAACAAAAAGCATGTTTTCTTCTTTTCATATGAAGCACCTACTATAAGGGATCTAACCCATCATCGTTTTGGGCATGTACATCAGCCCCTCATCATCAAGTAGAAGTAGTACAAACACGGTCAGGTTCTAACAGGTCTTGAAAGCATAAGTAAATTTCATCAGCAAGTGGCTCAAACGCTTATAGGCCCCGCCTGCAGCATCACCCCCCCTCAGTTTGCACCTGGGTCATCAGGGGGCAGGGCTTTCTATGATGAAGCGACTGAAGAGGAAATCGTGTGGGTGTGGTTTAGAAAGAACTCTGCATGTAACACTAGCACTGTCTGAAAATGGACATCCACATTTAGCCGCAGTCTGCAGTGACCATGGAGCATGTGAAAGGAAAATTCTGCAAAAAGTACCCTTTGAAATTCATTTTGTCATGGAACTGCAGCAAACCACTGATAGTGGTTAATGATTCAGCTGATCAGGGACTGGAGGAAACAAAATTGGAAAATCTATAGCAAGGAGACCTGGGAGAGAGGTATTAGATGTATTTCTCCAAGAAAACAGTGAGTGTAGTCCATGTGAATATCCCAGGTGAATTTTCAGTGGAGTAGAATTTTAATAATCAGGTGGACAAGACAAACCATTCTGTTTATAACTTTCCCAAGCCACATCATTCATGATCAATGAGCTAATGGTCAAAGTGACACGGATGGAAGTTCTCCCAGGGCTCTACAACATGAGCTTTCACTTTTCAAGACTGATTTAACTTCAGCCAGTGCTGAATGACCATCCTGATGACAACAGAGATCCGTTGTGTTCCCTGATATAGCCCCATTTCCAGGGATATCAGCCAGTCCCCAACTGACATTATGTGCACCATTCCCATTATGGAAGGGAAGACTTTGTTCTCACTGGAATATTTTCTTACTTCAGGTATAAATTTGCTTTCCTGTCAAGAATATTTCTTTTAATCGTCATCCATAAACTTGTAAATGCTTTACTCACCATCATAATATTCCTTATAGCATTGAGGAAGAAAAAGAAAGCTCTTTTAAAGAAAATAAAGTCTGGCAATGAGCTGATGCTTATGGAAGTTTACAAGCCTCGCCAGGCTCTTCATGACACGGAAGTGACTACACTGGTAAATTGGTGTAATGGACTTTTGAAGACCTAGCTACTGGCTCGATCAGTGGCAACATCTTCTTTCTTTATTAAAGTATCATTGACACACAATCTTATGGTGGTTTCATATGCATAACACAGTTGTTTGAACACTCACCCATATTATCAAGTCCTCATCCTCTCTATTGCAGTCACTGTCTATAAGCTTAGTAAGATGTTATAGAGTCATTACCTGTCTTCTCTGTGCTGTACTGCCTTCCCTGCGACCTACCTATATTGTGATTACTAATTATAGTTCCCCTAATCCCCTTCTGCCTCCCCACCCACCACCCCCAACTCTTCCCCTTTCATAACCATTAGTCCCTTCTCAGTGTCAGTGACTCCACTGCTATTTTATTCCTTCAGTTTTGCTTTTCTTTTTATATTCCACAAATGAGTGAAATCTTATGGTATTTGCATGTCTCTGCCTGGCTTATTTCACTGAGCATAATACCCTCTACCTCCATCCATGTTGTTGCAAAAGGTAGGATCTGTTTCCTTCTTATGGCTGAATAACATTTCACTGTGTATATGTACCATATCTTTATCCATTAATCTGTTAATGGACACTAAGGTTGCTTCTATACCTTGGCTGTTGTAAATAGTGCAGCAATAAACAGGGGTGCACATGTCTTTTTGAATCATGGATCTTGTTTTCTTCAGATAAATTCCTAGGAATGGAATTACTGGGCCAATGTGTTTCTATTTTTAGTTTTCTGAGGAACCTCCATACTGTTTTCCACAGTGGTTGTACCAATTTATATTCCCACCAAGAGTGTAAGAGGATTCTCCTTTATCTGCATTCTCACCAGCATTTGTTGTTTCTTGTCTTTTGGATATTGACCATCCTTACTGGTGTGAGATGATATCTCATTGTGGTTTTAATTTGTATTTTCCTGATGATTAGTGATGTACAGCATCTTTTCATATGCCTGTTGGCCATCCTTATGTCTTCTTTGGAGAAGTATCTGTTCAGATCCTCTGCACATTTTTTAATCATTTTTTTTTGGTGTTGAGCCATGTGAGTTTTATGTATGTTAGATATTAACCCCTTATTGGATAAGTGATTTACAAACATATTCTCCCATATTGTAGGAAGCCTTTTTGTTCTGCTGATGGTGTCCTTTGCTGTACAGAAGCTTTTTAGTTTGATATAGTCCTATTTGTTCATTTTTTATTTTGTATCCCTTGCCTGAGAGATGTGTTCAGGAAAAGTTGTTCGTGTTTATATTCAAGAGACTTTTGCCAATGTTTTCTTCTTACATTGAGGTCTTTGATCCATTTTCAGTTCACTTTTGTGTATGGAGTTAGACAATAATCCAGTTTCATTCTCTTACATGTATTTGTCCAGTTTTCCCAGCACCAGTTGTTGAAGAGGCTGTCATTTCCCCAGTGTATATTCATGGTTCCTTTATTGAATATTACTTGAACATATGTGTGTGGGTTTATATCTGGGCTCTTGTTTGTCCCACTGATCTATGGTCTGTTCCTGTGCCAGTACCAAATTGTGTTGATTAGTGTGGCTTTGTAGTAGAGCTTGAAGTTGGGGAGTATAATCCCTGCAGTTTTGTTCTTCCTTCTCAGGAATGTTTGGGCTATTCAGTGTCTTTTGTGGTTCCATATGAATTTAGAACTATTTGTTCTAGTTCACTGAAGAATGCTGTTGGTATTTTGATGGGGATTACATTGAATATATAGATTGCTTTGGGAAGGATGGCCATTTTGACAATATTAATTCTTCCTGTCCATGAGCTTGGGATGTATTTTCATTTATTAGTGTCCTCTTTAATTTCTCTCATGATTGACTTTTAGTTTTCAGGGTAGAGGCCTTTTACCTCCTTGGTTATGTTTATTCCTAGGTATTTTATTTGTTTTGATGGAAAGAAAATGGAGTTGTTTTCCTGACTTCTCTTTCTGCCAATTCATTCTTGGTATATAAGAATGCAACAGGTTTCTGTGTATTAATTTTGTATCCTGCAACTTTGCTGGATTGAGTTATTAGTTGTAGTAGTTTTGGGGTGGATTCTTTAGGGATTTTTTATGTACAATATCATGTCATCTGCAAACAGTGACAATTTAACTTCTTCTTTACCAATCTGGATGCCTTTTATCTCTTTGTGTTGTATGATCGCCGTGACTAGGACCTCCAGAACTATGTTGAATAAAAGTGATGAGAGTGAGCATCCTTGTCTTTTCTCCGATCTTAGAGGAAAAGCTTTCAGCTCTTTACTGTTATGTAGGATAATGGCTTTGAGTTTGTCATATATGGCCTTTATCATGTTGAGGTGCTTGCCTTCTATACCCATTTTGTTGAGTTTTTATCATGAAGGGATGTTCAATTTTGTCAAATGCTCTTTCAGCATCTGTTGAGATAATCATGTGATTTTTGTCCTTTTTTTTATGTGGTATATGATATTGATTGGTTTGTGAATATTGTACCATCCTTGCATCCTTGGAGTAAATCCTACTTGATCATGATGGATATCTTTTTAATGTATTTTTGAATTTTGTTTGCTGATATTTTGGTGAGGATTTCTGCATTTATGTTCATCAGCGATATTGGTCTGTAATTTCTTTTTAAGTGGTGTCTTTGTTTGGTTTTGATATTAGCCTGATGCTGGCTTCATAGAATTAGTTTGGAAGTATTTCCTCCTCTTCAACCTTTTGGAATATTTACGTAGGGTGGGTATTAGCTCTTCTTTATATGTATGATAACATTCAGCAATGAAGCCATCTGGGCTAGGGGTTTTCTTCTTAGGTAGTTTTCTGATTACCAATTTGATTTCATTGCTGGTAATGGGTCTGTTCAGTTTTTCTGTTTCTTCCTGAGTTAGTCTTAGAAGATTTTATTTTTCTAGAAAGTTGTCCATTTCTTCTACATTTTCCAATTTCTTGGCATGTAATTTTTATAGTATTCTCTAATAATTCTTTGTATTTCCATGGGGTCCAATGTGATTTCTCCTTTTTTATATCTTTTTATTCTTTGTATATGTGTACACTCTTTTTTTCTTGATATGGCTAAGGGTTTATCTATTTTGCTTATTTTCTCAAAGAACCAGCTTCTGGTTTCATTGATTCTTTCTATAGTTTTATTCTTCTCAATTTTATTTCTTTATGCTCTGATCTTTATTATGTCCCTCCTTCTAGTGACTTTGGGCCTCATTTGTTCTTTTTCTAGTTTCACTAACTGTGAGTTTAGACTGTTCATTTTGGATTGTTTTTCTTTCTTGAAGTAAGCCTGTATTTGCTATGTACTTACCTCGTAGAAGTGCCTTCACTGTATCCCACAGATTTTGGGGTGTTGAGTTGTTGTTTTCATTTGTCTCCATATATTGCTGGATCTCTGTTTTGGTTTTTTTATGGTTATTGATCCATTGATTATTTAGGAGCATGTTGTTAAGTCTCCATGTTTTTGTAAGGTTTTTGTTTGTTTTCTTTGCATTATTTATTTCCAGTTTCATACCTTTGTGGTCTGAGAAGCTGGTTGGTACAATTTCAGTCTTTTTAAATTTATTGAGGCTCTTTTTATGGCCTAGTATGTGATCTATTCTGTAAAGAATTCCATGTACCCTTGAGAAGAATGTGTATTCTGCTACTTTTGGGTGGAGGGTTCTGCTGGTGTCTATTAGGTCCATTTCTTCTTGTGTATTGTTCAGCACCTCTGTCTCCTTACTTATTTTCTGTCTGGTTGATCTGTCTATTTGTGTGGATTGTGTGTTAAAGTATCCTAAAATGAATGTGTTGCACTTTGTTTCCCCCTTTAATTCTGTTAGTATTTGTTTCACATAATTAGTTGCTCTTATGTTGGGTGCATAGATATTTATAATGGTTATATCCTTATTGAAGTGACCCCTTTATCATTATGTCATGTCCTTCTTTGTCTCTTGTTACTTTCATTTTGAAATCTGTTTTGTTTGATGTAAGTAATGCTACTCCTGCTTTTTTCACCCTGTTATATGCATGAAACATCTTTTACCATTCTTTTACTCTTAGTCTTTGTATGTCTTTGGGTTTTAAATGATTCTCTTATAGGTAGCATAAAGTTGCGTCTTGCTTTTTTATCCATCCTGTCATTCTGTGTCCTTTGATTGGTTCATTCAGTCCATTTACATTTAAGGTGATTATCAATAGATATATAATCATTGCCATTGTAATCTTTAGATTTATGGTTACCAAAGGTGCAATGATAGCTTCCTTACTATGTAACAGTCTATCTTAAATCACTGATTACTCTATTTCAAACACTGCCTAAAGGTGCTTTTTTTTCCCTCCCCTCCTTCTTCCTCCTCCACACTGTATATATTAGGTGTCATATTCTACATTCTTTGTGTATCCCTTGACTAACTTTATGAGTCGTTGATTTTTTTTGTATTTGCTTAGTAATTAAATGTTCTACTACCTTTACTGTGGTTTTATTTTCTCTGGTGACAGCTATTTAGCCTTAGGAGCATTTCCACCTACAGCAGTGCCTTTAACAGCTCTTGTAGAAATGGTTTCTTGGTGGTGAATTCCCTTAACTTTTTCTTATGTGGAAATGGTTTAATCCCTGCTTTGAAATCAAATGATATTCTTGCTGGTTAGAGTATTCTTGGTTGGAGGCCCTTCTGTTTCATTACATTAAATATATCATGCTACTCTCTTCTGGCACATAAAGTTTCTGCTGAGAAGTCTGCTGATAGCCTGATGGTGTTTCCTTTATAAGTGATCTTTTTTTCTCTGTCTGGCTGCTTTCAATACTCTGTCCTGGTCCTTGACCTTGATATTTATCATTTTAATTATATGTCTTGGTGCCGTCTTCCTAGGGTCCTTGTGTTGGGAGATCTCTGCACTTCCATGACCTGAGTGACTGTTTCCTGTTCCAGATTGGGGAAGTTTTCAGCAATTATTTCCTCAAAGAGATTTCCTATCCCTTTTTCCCTCTTTCCTTTCTGCTACCCCTATAATGCAAATACTGTTCCCTTTGGATTGGTCACACAGCTCTCTTATTATTTTTTCATTCCTAGAGAATATTTTATTCTCTGTGTGCCTCAGCTTCTTTTTTTCCTGGTCTCTAATTTCTTTTTCATTTACTGTCTCCTCTTCCTCATTTAATCTACCTTTAAATCCTTCCATTGTATGTTTCATTTCAGACACTGTACTTTTCAAAATTTCTACCTCTTCATTAGAGTCCTCCCTGAGATATTGAATATGTTTAGCTCTGTGAGCACATTTATGACTTTTATTTTGAAATCTTTATCAAGAAGTTTGGTGATTTCAACTTCACTATGCCCTCTTTATGGTGTCTTTTCTTGTAATTTTGTTTGGACCAAATTCCTTTGCCATTTCATTTTTCTAGTGTCCTGTGGAATAATAGTTTTGTATAGATGGGGCCCTCTAGTGCCTCAAAGGTCAGTTTCCTATGAAGATGCCCTAGCTGCTGGTGTGCAGTGGGTATAGTGCCTTTCTGTCTTACTTGTAGTGATCTGAATTCAGGTGGGCTGTGTGGGCTGTCAGCTGATCACATAAGCAGGGAGAATACTCTCTGGAGCGGCTGTGGGTATAGCTGATCTCCCTCCAGCCTGCACATAGGTGGGGGCCTCAGGAGAGTGGAACCAGAAACTGCCTGGAGGAAAGAGCTAGGCTGGGGGTGTTTCCTGCCTTCCAAGCTGTAACACCTGTCTCTACTGCCAGGTCCAGTGGGTCAAGCGCACTGGGAGGGGCCTCTGCGTTACCCCTGTACCTGTGGTAGGTGCAGCCACCCTCCCGCAGGCCTCGTGTGATGGTGGGGCAGCAGGTGAGTGGGACTGGTGCCTGTCAGAAGGAAGGAGTGGCAGACTGCATACTGCAGTGGGATGCTTCAGGATAGCATTGCCAGCCATGGGGATGGAGCATCTGAAGCTCCTGAGAGTTCCCAACCTGCTGGGCTGAGCCTGTCAGGAGAGTTTTGTCCACCTGCCCTTTCTCTTGAGCAGAGAGCTCTGTGTAATCCTTGCCTCTTTAGTGCCCCTCTCACTGCTGGGAAGTCCTTCAAACTCTCTGCCTGTCTTTTGTCTCAGGTGCTGGTAGTGTGTACTTGTTCTCCACAAGCAGCTGGAATCTCAGCCTCTCAAAGTGTTCCACCTGTCTTTGCTTTCTAGCACCACCAATCTCCAGAGCACCATGACTTGTGCATTTGTGCTCCTGGAGCAAATCTCCAGAGCCAGGTGTTCAGGGGCCCTGGGCTTCTATTCCCTCCCTGGTCTTCTCCTCTTCCTCCTGCCTATAGGCTGAGGTGCAGGAAGGGCTTGGGTCCCACTGTATCATGGCATTGCCTCTTTACCCTTTTCTGTGAAGTCTTTTCTTCCCCAGATCTGGGCAGTTTGTTCTGCAGGCTTTAGTTTGCTTTTTCAAGATTACTTGTATTTGTTGTATTTTCATGTTTTATGTGATTTTGGGAGGAGATTTCTGCCTCACTTTCACACTGCCATCTTTTTCCCTGCCAATTCCCCCAGTGGCAACATCTTGCAGAGTTGTAACATGTTCATAGGTCTGGGGAATCAATAGTTAGAAATGGAAATGTTTCCTTTATTACTCCAAGTAATCCACTGACCTGGAAATGGAAAAAGAAATCCATTTTCTTTCTGTTTCCACAAACCTGTGCTCTTATGATCTAAAAGTCTTAGTTCCCAAGGAGAAAAAAATACTACCATGTAACTAGAACCATTGGAATGTGGAATGTGGAACCAACACTGGATTCCTTATACCAGTGAATCCACAGGGAAAGAAACACACACACACACACACATCTTTTTTATCCATTCATCCATTAATGGGCACCTAGGTTGTTTCCTTATCTTGGCTATTGTGAAAAATCTGCGGTAAACATGAGTGCAGATATCTCTTCGATATCCTGTTTTCATTTCCTTTGAATATATACCCATTGGTCAGATCACTGGATCATGTGGTAGTTCTATTTCTAATTCTTCATGGAACTGCCATAGTTTTTTTCATAATGGCTGTATTAGTTTACATTCCCATCTACAGAGGGTACAAAAGGGGTTCCTTTCTGCAAATCCTCATGAGAATTTCTAAGTACCATTTACCAAATTGTAGTATGATTGCATATTATGCCCTTCCTGAGATTAGAAAAGTTGAAATATTTCTCTGTATCTTCGCTAATGCTCCAAGCATACTGATTGGACATTTAAAATTGTTTCTTGTTCATTGATTAAAGGGAAATATTTTAATGAGATTTAATCCACAAATGTACTTATGCTCCAACTCTAACAGATTTTACAGCAGTAACTTCAGTCTTTGTGAGCCAAATTACACTGTTGGAACTTCAGAAGCAGAAAAATATATTACCTTCTCTTCATAACCTGCATCTCCCTCCATTTTATGGCCTTTTTCTGTATGTCCATCGCTCTCTCCATTGTAGGGTCACTGTGAGGGTAACTGCAAAAATGTGTACTAGAATTCCATGACACCATGGGCGAGGGTGAAACAGAGTGATTACTTAACTTCAAAGTATCACTGGTATTAAAACCTATATATATTGTGCCAGGTAGAGGACAGGACCTAAAAATACACTTGATAGCATTACCTTAGCAGCAATTAACTCCTAAAAAGCACAATGTGAGCATTTTCATTTTAAACCCAGTTGTTTTTGCCATCACCTGTCTAGCTCACTTCCACACATGAATAAGTTCTCAGTTATTAGACACCATAGGAAGGTTCTTGTCCCAGATTAGAGTCTATTGATATACTGTAGAGGACAGATCAAGTATTAATGTGTAACTATAGTACAGCTTTGCAGGAATATTGAATTCTGCAAATTGGAGAACATTTTGAAAAATCAGCATAAGAAATTATTAATGGCTCAAGGCAACAACCAATTACAAAGAAGCCAGTGGTTTTCCTATACTGCATATCTTCTCCTTTATGTATTTCATTTTTTATAAGATGTTATATGACAAGTGATGATGTGCACTTCAGGCATTTTTAATTTAGGGAGAAACACAGCAGCAGCTCAAAATAAAAGAAGCTTTCACATCTCTAAAGGTCCTTGGGCTGCAGCCATCTACCGTGCAGAACAGAATCTGGTTCCCCATGCCCCTCTTTCTGTGTATACAGGCTTACTTGTCACTGGCACAGCCAGCACTAGTTCTGCTCTGTGCAAGATTTCCTTATATGTAAGACCATCATCAGAACTTTAAAGCATCCATCTTCTATCATATGCTTTCATTTCTAGTAACTACTCCAAGGATCATCAAAAGTAAAACTCTTTTGCTAGAATTGCTCAGTTCTTAACATCCCAATTTATTTTTGTGAAATACTGTATTTTGTGTGCTAATAATGGGAAGTACAGAATCACAGATTTTAGATAAGGATTTTAGAGTAAAGCTTAGCTCACTATGATTTCATATTATTTTTTCTTCGAGATCAGTCATAAGTAGGGACATAAATAAAAGCAACATTACTTGTAAGTGATAATATATTTGCCTTTCGGCTGATGCAATAAATAAAACTTTATTAACATTAATCCCATTTTAGAGTGTTAGTTTTACTTTCTGACTGATATTACAGCATTCCTTTAAACAGAAAATATTGGTAATGTGAAATTTTTTTAAATGATTTAATTTATAGAAGGTTATCAGGAATAAATTTGGAATCTGTAGTATTCTTTTTCCCGAAGCCTACCATCCATCCTGGCCACATTGGACTTAGTTTTCTGGACTGATCAATCATCTGTGTAGCAGCCAGTGAGAACAGGAACCACATTCATGCCAATTAAAAAATAAATAAAAATAAGAAAATACCTTTATTATGGTACATGGAAATGGCCCCAGTCTTAAATTCCTAGACTCTATCTATAAATGTTCTTTCCTAATCTTCCTAAGATCTTTACTTTGTTCTGGTTCTGTCAGACTTTCCTAATCATTTGAATAAATCTTTTATCTATTTCCTTATAATAGTTTTCTATAATAAATTAATTTCCTCATATGACATGCATTATACTTTTGAAAATATAGATTTCTTGTTTTTTATAAAAGATTAATAGCTCCTTTATGATACTTGAATACTTCTATTGTGGAAAACACAATTTTTATATACAGAAGTATTCAGAGAAAACAGCTGATACTTTTATATCTAATTATATTAAGTAAATGTAAAGCAAAGTATTTACCTATGTTGATTTGTAATGTATCGCTCTTAGTGTAAGTTTACTTTTTCAAATATATCTTATATTTATAAACTAAGACTGATGTCATAAAAATATATACAGATAAAAGGCTAGGAGTAACAACAGAGCATATTTTTGATAGCCAATTGGATTATTAAGCTTTCACTGAAATTATTTTTACCAGTTTTGTGTATTTCCTCTATGTCCTTGAAAATGCTACAGTTTTTACATAACTTTCCATGTGACTTATAAATTTTACTGGCCACAGATTTTAACCTTTGCAACCCATATATTATTGTATTTTATTTAATGATTAGCACTATACATGTTGTTCTTAAGGTTTGAGACAAAATTATCTGCTTGATTTTTAGTTCCATTCTGTAGACCTTGAGTATTTTCTAGTTCTCCATATTGATACTGTTTAAGAATTGGGGAAGGAAGTCTGTGTCTGTATGTTAGATTTTATCTTTTCTATGTTCTCATCCCTTATCTTAAAAAAAAAAGAAAAAAAGCCTCACCAAATGTGTCATTACATAATCAACTTATTAGTCAATGCTGCCTGTTCAGACTGAGTTTTGTTGTCTATAATCCACAAAAGCAATAGCTTTTATTCTGCGCATTCCAGATAAGCAGTGTGACTCTACAGTCTTACTCACCTGAAAGTACCAATCTACATCTATTACTATGAGCTTGGGCATTTTCTTTAAAAGGTCAGCTTCTTAACCATATATGCTAACACTTTAGGTCTTGTCTTTTCCTTTCCATGGTGTATCAGAATTGTCAAGCCTTATCCATCTCTCCAGAAAATCTAATACTACTCCTTCACTTGTCCTGTATACTCTGACACTACCTAATTGCTGTAACACTGAATTCTTTTATTCTGTAATTTTTTGGAAATCCTGTATTCTCATCAAGATATCTGCATTCTGTCTCTAGCACCTTAGACCCTTTTCAGCAGACTCTTTTCTACTTATTATTTAGAACATAACTTAGATACAGCCTCACCTCTGGGGTCCTGTAACATCATTTGGTTACCTCTCTCATAGGAGAAAATATATTGCACAGAAACTCTCTCCTTCTTTATTTGTCTTTACTTCTGAAGGTGAGGTTTTAGGAATAGGGACCACTAATGTCTATACTCCTGGCACTTAGCAAAGAGTTGTTCAATATACATTTGCTGAGCTGAATTATATATTAAGCCTGCTTCCATACAGAGTAAAATGTCAATGAAGTAAAGCATCTCGTGGAAGGTCCAGACTAGTCCAGAATGGATGGCCTTTCAGAGCAATAACATGTTCCTGTAGTTCTCAAGATTATTTGAAGGAAGGAACACTTGGAACTCATAATGATATTTGAGAAACATTGCACAAATATATCTGTCTTTCAGTTCATTCCTAATTAAAGTACACATCGTTTCTACATCATGCTCTCTGAGAAAGGAGATCTAAATAAGACGAGCCCTTGAGCCCAATGACTGCCCTAACTCACTGCCTAGTGAGAGAGCTCTGGGCTGCATGCAGGGCAGTCGCACCGGGCTGAGCGAATGCAGTGGGGGATCTGGAGGGGCAAAGGGAGCTAGGATCAGAGGGTAGAATACCAGAGAGAAGGGCCGCACAGAGCCTGCACACACCCCAGAGACCTGAGGAGGTCGCCCGTCCATGCAGCCAAGTGCTGATCTGCTTGCACATGCGAGGAAGCGACTGGGGGCCGAGAGCAGGGCCGCCAGGAAAGGAGAGTCGCCCCTGGGACCCACACAGGGCCAGGAATAGCTCACGCTCCCTTAAGTCATTATGGAAAATACCGTCATTCAAGTGAAATTGGGTAGAGCCTTCAAAATGGTATTGCCTTGGTGATAGGATAAAATAAACAGGTCACTGTTGTCATTAAGGGGTAGAAAAATATTCAAATAGATTATGGCAAATAATGGTCTAAATTTGATGTGAACCATGAACTCGCCTTTCCAAAAAGCTCAACGAATCTGAGTCCCAAGGAACATAAAGAAATCTGTACCAAGAAACATAACATCACATTGCTTACAACAGGTTGTCTTAGGTAAGGCTGCTATAACAAAATACCACAGGTTGGGTGGCTTACCCAACTGAGGTTCATTTCTCACCATTCTGGAGGCTGGGAGGTCCGAAATCAGGATGTGTCCTGGTGAGGCCTCCCTCCTGGCTTGCAAAGGGCCACCTTCCCACTGTGTCCTAACACGGCCGAGAGAGACAGCACCCTGATTTCTTGCTCTTCTTACAAGGACGTTAATCCCATTATGGGAGCCCCACCCTCATGATTTTATCTAACCCTAATTATCTCACAAAGGCATCACTGCAGAATACCATCACATCGGAAGGCCAGAGCATCAACATGAAGTTTAGTCAGACACGTTCAGCCCCTAACGGGAATGTTAAAGATGAAATTTCAAAGGTAGCCAGAGAGAAAAGAAACAGCATGCAGAGGTACAAACATCAAAATGACAGAATACTTCTCACCAAAAACAGTGGAATTCACAATACAGTGAAGCCACATCTTTAAAGAACTGAAAGGAAAAAAAGGTCCACTTAATCTATAACCATCAAACATCTTCCTCAACAACAAAGGCAAAATAGAGACGTTTTCAGACATAAAAAGGCTAGAAGGAGTTAGCACCAGCAGACCTGCATCAAAATAAATGCAAAGGAAGTCTTGCAAGTGGAAAGCGACAACAGGTGGAAATAGAGATCTACACAAACAGTGGATTACACAGGAAATGGTATCTATGAGTAAATTTTTAAAAAGCTATTACTTTAAAAGTCTTCTTAAAATTATTGATTTTTAATACACAAATAATAACAGTATACTGTGTGATTTATAAGATACTTGGAAGTTAATTTCATGGTCATATTACAAAGCCCAGGAGGGAAACAGTAGTCATGCACCCTTGTAATATTCTTATGCTATATGTGAAGTGATATAATACTACTATAAGGTAAATCATGACAAATTAAAAATCTATACCATAAACCCCAAAATAGTCACTAAAAAGACAGTGAAATGTTTTATCTAATAATCCAAGAAAAGAAATAAAATGGAATCACAGCAAATACTCAATTCAAAAGTAGAAAGAAAATTAAAAAGTAAAAAGTGAAAGGACAGAACAAGTAGAAGACAGGGTAAGATTAGGTTTAAATCTAAGGATATTCTAAATGGTATAGACATTTGATTAAGACATGTTCAGATGGATGAAAAATTGAGACCCACCCATGTACTACTATAAGAAACCTACTTTAATTTTGAAGACACAAATGAATTAAAAGGATGTAAAATATATACTTATGTAGTCACAGGAAATTTTGGTTACTATATTACTATCAGACAAAGTAAATTTCAGAGGAAGAAAAGGTCATTTCATGATAATAAAGAAGTCAGTGCATCAGGTGGACACTAGAGTCCTAAACACCTGTGCTTCTAATAACAAAGCCTCAGAATACATGAAGGAAAAACTAATTGCAGTGCAAGAAGGGTTTGACAAATCCACAATTATAGCTGAAGACTTCAACACCTCCCCTTCAGTACTTAATAAGACAAGTGGGCAAAAAAAATCAGTAAGTAAATAGAATATTTGAACAACACTATCAACTAACATGACTTAAGTGTTATTTTGAACACTCCAAACAGTGACACAGCATTGATTTTTTTCCCAAGGTCATCCAGGTAATTTTAACAAAGTAGACATGTTCTGGGACATACAGTATGACTTAATAAATTCAAAATAATTTAAATCTTACAAAGTAGTTTCTCCTGTCATAATAGACTTAAGAAATTATTATCATAAATATACCTGGAAAATCTCCAAATATTTAGAAGCTAAGAACATTTCTACGTAACTTTTAGGTAAAATAAGAAATCAAAGGGGAAATTAGAAACTATTTTGAGCTGAATCAAATGAAACACAACTTAATAAAAATTTGTGGGTTGCAGTTAAGCAGTACTTAGAAGAAAATTTATAGCATTAAAATGCTTATATTAGAAAAGAATAGACTCAAATCAATGATCTCAGCTTCCAAATGAAAAACAGAAGAGAAAATTAAACCGAAAGTAAATAGAGAAAGGAAATAATATTCATAAGAACATAAATAAATAGAGAAAACCAATGGGGAAAAATAAATGAAACCCAAAGCTGATTCTTAGAGGAGATCAGTAAAATTGACAATTAAGTCAGACTTATCAGGAAAGAGAAGACACGAAGTACCCATATTCATAAGTGACAGCACTGCAGGTGCTACACACAATGAAAGGACACGTACATACTGTGTCCAACTTCGTGCCGCTAAGTTCAAGCAACTTGATGATATAAACAAATTGCTTACGAGACACAAACTGCCAAAGCTCATTTGGGAAGAAACAGGTAACTTGGTTAATCCTGCATCTATTACATAACATGAATTCATAGTTAAATATCTTCCAGCAAAGGAAATTGCAGGTAAAGATGGCTATCGTGTTGAATTCTACCAGACATTCAAGAAGGAGATAATAACAAATCTATATGAATACTTCCAGAAAATTGAGAGGAATTGTAAAACTCATTCTATGAAGTCAGTCTTACTCTGATACCAAAAACAAAGATGTGATAAAAAAACAAAACAAAACAAAAAAACAACGTATTTCTCAGAAAGAATATCCATATTTGGTGTTTTGCATATATATCTTGCTTGCTAACAAATGAGCAAGAACAGGCCCAAAAGTATAAAAATAATTCAGAGAACAAGAATCTGTAACTGAAAAAGAAGTCTAATTTATTAAGTTAAATCTGTGAAAATTAGGAAGAGACTTCCAGACTGCTCTTGGCAGATGACCTTATTTTAAAGACAACTGCTCTCACCAAACACTTACCCGATTCATTTTCAAAAAAGAAATGAGAAATTCCAGATGAATTATTACATTACTTCATTAGAGCAGATGCTCAGGCTTTTAGGGAACTAGATTTTTTTTCAAAGTTGTGAGGAAAATAATGGTCTTATTTAATGGTTAAAAACTCTGAAATAGTGTGAGGAAAGCATATTTTTTTTAATGTAGATTTAAAAAGGAATATATCCTTATTATAAAATCACAAACAGATCCTGAGAAGCACATGAAGTGAAATGTGGAAAATTAATCTATGATAACCTTTAATGAGATTAAATTTTTTAAAAGGCTTTAAAAAAATAGTTGTAGCGCAGGTGAATAAAAAATACTGGGAAGCATAAGAAAAGTATCAATATACCTAAAGGAAGACTGACTTGAAACTCACTAGAAATCCAAAAGAAAGTACAAATGGTTTTATTATATTTGGGTTCAGAGTATGAGTCAAATGAAGCTACACTGTCCTCGCCTCCTAATTCCCTGGTCAATTCTTGTGCATTCTTCATAACCCAACTTAAAAGGAACTTCCTTTACCAGAACAGGTCACCCCGGACACTGAGTTTTGTTTAATTGCATCTTGCTTTCTTAGCACTTATGGCAGCTTGTAATTACAAATTTTTTCATATGATTCATGTCTGCCTCCTCGGTAAAGTGTCAACTCTTTGGGTGGAGGTCTGTGTCTCTTCTCACGGTGTGTCTACTCTTGAGCTTAGATGAGACATGAAGTAGGGATTAAACAATATTTAAGACATTAATCAATAACAGAGAAGGGAGAGTCATACTCAAAATATAACAGTCAAACCAGAATGAATAAAACAAACACAAAAACGAAACATTGAAACCAAAAGCAGATTGAGGCAGTAAGCAAACATCTATAAATTTGATCCTCTTGCTTGAAGAGTGTTCCTAGGCATTGGAGGAGTCGTCGAGAGGTAGTGTGCTGGAGTGAGGAGATTTGTTCTTCCCTGTGTGTAACTTGTGCACTATTATGGCCTGACTTCCTCTTGTCTGCTGTATGCTACTGTTATTTATTCTTTCCTTAATGTTCTCACAGCTAGGTCATGGCTTGCAGACACTCAATGGAAGATAACATCATGAGAAACAAATGGGTGAATAGCAGGGGTAGAAGTTCCCATCAAGGCCATGAGTGCTACCCAGTCTCAGAAAGACAGTTTTAAGCAAAGCAATGATGCCATCATTATATGCACCACCCCAGGAATCTAAAGTACAACTTAAACTTTCGTTGGCATCATTTACTTTCCCTAATGACATCAGCATGTCTCCCCACTGGCAATTACATTTAGCCGTAAGAGTGGGTAAAACTACTAGCTTAGAAAACATCTAGCTAGTTATAATAAAAGATAAAAGTCTCTGTAAGCACAGTCATTCCGTTAGTCACAAGTACACAGATAATGTGACCTTGCTGCTTGAAAGGCCATCAAAGATCTCTTTATAGTTCATTTAAACCCAAAACTTAGGGGTAAAATGCCAAACCCTTGGTTCTTTTGCATTACCTTTCTGATATAATTCAATTGGTTAATAGCCATTGTGAACCAAGCCATTATATTTATAGTAATTAGGTAATAGACTATCTCTTTATATATAATTTTATATTATTTTCATCTTTATTATATAAATGCATTGAAAAGAAAAAGACTTCATTTCCCATTTATATTCTAGAGTTAGTACTGCTTTGGGGGAAAATTTTTCATCCTCAGGTTCATAGAAATGATATATTTTTTGTTTATCATATTGTGCCATTTCAGAACATGTGCGGGCTTCTGTTACACACATACCCACTTTCATTGAACCATTCTTCCTTGTTAGTAGAAAGCCCATAGTTTCAGATGCTGCTCTCTAGCCAAATAGTAAGTCATCTTAAACACAAGTGCAACTGATACAAAGACTCCATGAGATATTTACATTTTGTGGTGAAGAAAAAAACCTTCCTTTTGGTTTTTATTTTAGCTGTCAACATGCCTGGGAGACAGGTTACACACAGATGTAAGATAGCAGAGCAACGGCATACTCTTTATTACTGCCTTCTCCATACTGTGTGTTAGGAACCCAAAGTAAAAACTTTACAGAAACACCAAGAACTCAAGCTGACATATACCACAGTGACTTACATAAAAGCAACTGGTGCACGGATGAACTGCTCTTGAGTACAGAAGACTGATTTCAGTTCTGGACAGTCAGAATGGGAATTGTACCTGTGATAATAATGGCCCAAGTCAAACAGAGCCTATTTTTAAAAGAACTGCCTGGAGGCCAGAGGGTTACTCCCAAGGGAAGGAAAAAAACAAAGCAAAATGCATTTACATCTGTACTTCTGAGTGTGGAGCTCTGACTTTCCAAGCCTGCAAACAGTGAAAGCTGAACTTATGCAGATTAGTAAAATATGCTGCAGAGAATAACAGGAAAAATGCAGCCATACTATTCTGCATCATTATAAATTGGTGGTTAACATCTGAGCTGCTTCAGGTGGCAAAAAGAAAACTCAATATGTTGAAAGAGGACTTGTAACTAATTATCCTCATTCTGCTGCACTGTTACCAGTTACTGCCTCTTGAATACGTGCCCCAACAACTATCCAAGTCAAACATAATGCATAATATATTGGAAAACACATACCCAAACTAGTCATATTAAATTCACAATTCAAAACATAAACCCTCTGCTTATTTACTTTCCTGTACTTTTGGCACTTGGATTCTAGTTTTGCAGACATGGGCTTATCTCTTAGTTGATGTTCTTCAAAAGGGAAGATTCCATCTCCAAAAAGCAAGAACAAACACAAAACAAAACAAAACAAAACAAAACAAAAATACATTAACTTAAACTAAACAGATCTTCTCTGAAATATGTTTGATATTAAGTAAGCTAATTACTCTATAAATGATCCCTCTCCTCCAATCTCACATTAAATAATAAGAAACATTTGTAAACAGAAAGGGGAATAATCAGGGATTTAGGGAAGAATTTCGTAAGTACAGTCGTCAACATTCAGCCAATGCATCTCAAAGACTCAGGCACCTGTCCATTTAGTAGAGTATAATATCCTTTATCCAGTGGCATCCTTCCTACTCTTTATAGAAATCACTGCTGTTAAAATGCTTCATCACAGAGAAAAGGAAGTTGGGATAGAGGTATTTAAAAATATCTGGAGCCAGCATCAAAGTTGAAAGCAAAAATTGACAATACTTATAAGAAAAATGAGGCATTTAAAAGGCAGGCATTAAACAGGGTTAGTTTGTATAAGATTTTCTTATTCCAGGAATTGGATGTGGTAGAATAAGCATCATACCCTCATCCTGAATCTTCTGTAGTTCCCTTTCCTATGGTCTATTTTCATTTTCTCTAATAATTGAAAAGAACATTTGCTTAGTTTAAATTAGAACATGTAATAACAATAAACACTGAGTACATTTTCAGCTTTAAAACACAGTCTAAAAGACACACATCAAACATATGACTATTTGTTTTAAAAATCATGTTTCTACTAATTACTGTCCTGTTTTGGTCATCAGTACCTTTACAGATAGACTTCTTGAAAGAATGTTTCCATTCATTTACTCTAATTACTTGCTTTTTACTCACTTTTCAACCTACTCCAACTGAGCTTCTGTGTCCCAGCCTAAAACCTAATGACCACTTTTCCAAATACAATTGATCCTTTAAGATCCAATGTATAAAAATTGCAGAAGTACTGCATAACTCAGGAGTATTCTTCCTTCATATTCCCATTCCTCATGCCCCCTCTGGGTTGAACACTGTGAGTCATTTAGTATCTATCTTCCTCTTCCCTGACTGTCCATTTATATGTTCATATACATAATATAGGCAGATTAAACTGCTTTCTAGTCTTTGGATTCTAATCACTTAATCTGTTCTACAGCTTTGAGCTCATCGTTGTGGGTGGGTCTTCTTCATTTCTTCTAATGCCTGTGGTAAGGGTGCTTCATGAGATATATAGCCTCACCCTTGCTGATGAGCACTGAAGTTGTTAACACTTTTTTTTTAAACATTTCAATGAACATTTGTGAATGGGGTTGGTAAGTCATGGGTAATGCACTGTAACAAATTAGAGATACTGCCAAGTCCCTACAAAATCATGCAGCTTCTTCTCTCAGCAACAGCAAACAACAATACACAGCCATATCCATTCATGTGAAACTCTGTTATTGACTATCTCCTGGTGAAAACTAGCTTCTTCCCTGATTATTAGTGAGGTAATCATCTTTTCATATAATTCACTGTATGATCCTGCTATAGTTCTATTTTACAGTCCTGGCAAAATTTCTTATAACATGATTTGCCAATCATACTGAGATTAATATTGGAGATTTTAACTTGAAAGGCCTTAATATTTTATGTATTGCAAGTAGTCTCACATTATGTTGTTGAGTTTTTAACATTTTAATGTTATATTGCATTATACATGGGTTTTTTGATGTTATTATATCTGGCAATCTTTCCCTTCATATTTGGACTGTGTGACTTGTTTTTATATAGATCATAAAATATTACTTTATAGTTTATTATACTATACTAATTTTTAACCCATCAGTACAATACTTTTACTCTTGTATATGCATATGTATATATACATGCATATATAAATGAAGTGCGTATGCATGTGTATGTATATGTGTACACATACATACTATATATGCATATATACATTCATGTGTATGTATGCATATATGTAAATACATATTTTGTGTGTATACACACACACACACATACATGCAAAAAAATCAAGGTTCTAATATTTTTTTCTCCAGATGGGAAGTGTCCTAAACTATTTATTGAATTGTTTATAATTGCTTAGTGATTTTAAATATTATCTTTATTATAAAAATTAGCATATTTCATAGGCCTATTTATGTCTGCATGATTACCACACTATTTCAACTTTTGAATTTTAATAACTAATGTAACTAGTGTGGTATGTCCATTCATACTATTATTTTCTATTATTTATTGATTCTTTTAATGCCTTTGTCTTTTAGTCTTACATGCTTACACTCACAAAAATTAATGTGAAGTGGATTAAAGACTTAAATATAAGACCAGAATCTGTTAAAACTCCTAGAACAAAGGAAAATGCTTCTTGACATTGATCTTTGCAACTGTTTTTGTACATGACACCAAAAGAACAAACAACAAAAACAAAAATTAATAGGTGGGACTATATCAAATTACAAGTATTCTGCACAGATAAAGAAACCATCAATAACATAAGAAGACAGCCTATGAAATGGAAGAAAATATTTGCAAACCAACTACCTGATAGGGGTTAATATCCAAAATATATAAAGAACTCAGACAACTCAATAGCAAGAAACCAAACAATATGATTAAAATGGGCAGGGAAACTAAACAGACATTTTTCCAAAGAAGACATAGGAATGGTCACCAAGTACAAGAACAGGTACTCACCATCAGTAGTCATCAAGGAAATGGAAATCAAAACCTCAATGAGATAACAAGTGTTGGTGAAGATATGGAGAAAAGAGAATGCTTGTGCACTATTGATGGGAATGTAAATTGGTACAGCCACTATGAAACTCCATATGGATATTCCTCAAAAATAAAAAATAGAACTACTTGTGCACTCCCATATTCACTGCAGTCTTATTTACAATAACCAAGATATCGAAACAGCCTAATTGTCCATCACTGGATGAAGGAATTTAAAAAAAATGTGGTATATACATGCAATTGAATATTATTTAGCTGTGAGTAAAAAGGAAATCCTGCCATTGTGACAACATGGGCCTTGAGGGCATTATGCTAAGTTACATAGGACCAGCAGAGAAAGAAAAAAATTGTATAATCTTATGTATATACAGAATCTGTAAAAGACTCATGGAAATAGAATGGCTATTGAAAGGGTCTGAGGGGTGGGGAATGGAAAGATGTTGGTCAAAGGGTACAATCTTTCAATCATAGGATAAATAATCCTGGAAATCTAATGTACATCATGGTGATTATAGTTAATAATACTTTACTAAATACTTGCAAATTTCTGCAAGATTAAATCTTAAAAATTCTCACCACACTGGTAATTATGTGATGTGATGCAAGTGTTAGCCAAGACTGTGTTGGTAATCATTTTGCAATATATAAGTGTATCAAATCAATATCTTGTTCACCTTAAATTTAAACAATGTTTTATGTTAATTATATCTCAATAGAGCTGGAAACAAAGGAGAAAAAAACCAATAATCTCCCTGAAAAAAAAAAGTGTCATAAAGCCAGCTTCCTCTGGACTCCTACTATTTGGAAGAAAGTATATTTCTTGGGATCTGAGATCTTGCTCAAGATACAAGATGTGTTTTTGTTTCCAGACTATCTTCCTCAGCTCAGTGTTGATAAGGAATAGCAATTAGGTACTCAGAACTTACCGAGCATTAAGAGTACATTAGATCCATAGAATGAAATGAAAAAAAAAAGTCAGTGCAAAAAGTAAAGATAAAGTTACATCTATAAAGTACAGAATAAAAATGTAAGTTAGATGTATATAGAATGTTCTTTTGCACTATTTCTTACAAGGTTAATTTGTCTTACTGTATGTCAGTCATTTGATTGATTTTAATTAGCTTATTCATCTGATATTTGTCAAAGGAATAGAATACTTTTATCTGCTTAGACTGGAAAGGTTCTGGAAAGTTGGAGAAGCTGTTCCTATCTGTTCACTTTTTTGCCTACTGCTTTTCCTCCCCCTCTCCCTCTCATCAGTTCCCACACTCAGTGCCTTTTAGGATAGCCCTGACTCCCATTTCAGCAATGTGTGCAACCAACTCATTCAGAGGTATTTATTCCCTATACTTTTCCTTATTTTTCTGTAGAAATGTATACTTCTAGGTCACCGAGCAGGGGGTGTGGGGAGTGGGGTCCTCAAGCCAGGAAGTCTTTACTGCTTGCTGATGATAAGATGCCAGATCAAATGCACTCCAGTCAGAAGAATCATGGTCTTATAAGTGGAGCCTTTGCTATATGCTCTTAGAGCTCTGAGGAGCTGAGCCTGATGAATGAGCAAGGTTTCTGTGGATCTGAGGGTTATCATTGGCTTGGAGAGTATGGTCAGAAATACTGGAATAAGTTTAAGGAAGCTGTGATATTTCCTGCAAGAAGAGTTGCTCTGTCAGCTTCCACCCTCAAAATACTGGCATCGAAATGAGGGCTTAATGGCTTATTCAGTCCTTCAATTTTGGAAGTGTTCCCTAAATACAGCTTAGCTTATTTCCCTCATCTGCATTTGCTTAGGAAGGAACAGTTCATCATCTATTTCAGATCCCTGCATAGCTGCTTGCATCCACACCAAATAACCATGACCAGATTTGCTAAATGGATAAAGAAGGCTTCTGGAAGGATTGCTCAAGGCACCAGGTGAAAACATTTAAGAACCAACAGATTCTGTAAACAGTGATATCAGTTCCTCTGACACCCGATGGGATTCACACCCTTAAAGAAATGTGTAAATGGGAAACAAAAGCCCAAACAGTGCACAATGCAATGACAAAATCTGCCACTATCCTCAAAAAGACAAGGTGAAAGAAGTCCACTTTACATGTTCTGATTCACACAAAGCAAAGTGGTATTGCCAAGTAGAGAATGACAGAAAAATACCCTTTAGCTTCATTAACACTTTTTCTCTTGGTTCCATACACTGAGTTTTTACGGATAAAGAGTTAGAATGTATTGAGAAGGGATGGGGGTAGTGATAAACATCAGAACCTTAATGGCTTTGTATTGGCTTCTGATCATTGTTCCTTCTACCCTTCCAACTCCGCTTAAATAGAGGACCCAAGAAATGAGTGACGCCTGGCTCTAAGAAAAGTTAGCTTTAGCTTTTTTCTTCTTACCAGTGTGTACTAATCCTGCAGAATTAGATATGAAAAAAGCTCTGCACTGACAGTCTACAGGCAAGCTGAACTCTGCCAGTTGAGGACCAGACAGATCCCAGAAGGGACTGTTTTGCCTTTCATTGGTAGGATGGGAAAGATTTATTGCAATGTTGAAAGGTTGAAAATGTATTTCTTAAGAAGTCTACAGTGATCTTTTGTCAATCTGACGTGTCTGCACAAGAATGCAAAATTTCTGTACAGAATGGACTATTAATAGAACAAACAAAACTTGTTTTTTAAATTCTCCTTTAGTTTAACCTTGTTTTTCAACACAATTTAGATACTTGCCTCTAAAGACTGAGAAAATAAGCCAATGATTTCCTTCCACATAAGTCTTGAAAGGTCTTAGATACTGTGTAGCTTTCTAGTATACCACTAATTAAAACGAACTCTTTGGGGATTATTTAGAAAAAATACTCTGAAATAATAGAGGTGCCTACTACATGTTAGAATTTGTTTATTTATATAGGTCTTAAATCTCTATAAAACATCACTTTTGGAAAATGTCAGTGTATTGATTATCTCCCTAAAATGACACCATCCCCTTTTATTAGACCATGTCTAGAAGGCAATGTAAATTTATCTAATGTGACATTCAGAAAAACAGTCTAGAAAACTAGGAGAAAAATATCCCAAGAGCTATTTAAGGCAATAGTGTGTGACCTCACTTGTATCAGTTTTGCACCTGCACAAATACTCACTGGTCCTAAACCTTTGCTTCAGTTAGTAGAGACCCTGAAATTAGGTTAAGATTAGATATTGCATCATATTCCTGTACTAATTGTTATAGTTCCTCTTTAACCACAAGACAATCAATAAATGTTAGGTTGTATTTGTTGTGGAAAGCTGAAAGAAAAAAATAAGATAATAAAACTGGAGATCAAAGAATGTTAAATAAATGATATAAATGATCAAAGTGACTGAATCTTTGCTATCAGGGTCTGATTGAACAGAGATGATGGTGATGAGGTCCTTTTTGTCAGTGCTGGCAATAACAACAGATGCAATAATAAAAGTGAGTGAAGGGTTCTCACTAAGACATGAAAGAGTGGAGTTAAATACACTTAAATCTAAGATGGAATTTAACCTTCCACCCACAACCTTACACTGATAAACCTAACGCTTGAAATCAGCGACCAGGTACAGCAGAAGAAAATCCTCTTTTCCACCAATTCCCTCTTCCTTAGTTTACCTGCTTTTCTTTTTTAGTTTTTCTTCTCCTTTTTTTTTTCTAATGAAATTATACAGGGATAGTTGTAAATTATATATTCCTGTAATGGGCTGAATTGTATCACCCCCGAATTCATATGAACCTCAGATAAGACCTTATTTGGAAATTTGATTCCTGCAGATGTAATTAGTAAGATGAAGTCATACTAGACTAGGATGGGCCCCTGATCCAATAGGATTGGTGTCCTTATGAAAAAGGGCAATTTGGACAGAGACACATATCAGGGAGAATGCCTGCAAACCATCAGAAGCTAGAAAAAAGGCCCGGAAGGGACCCTCCTCACGACCCTCAGGAGGAAGCAATCTTGTGGGCATCTTTGCCTCAAACTTACAGCTTCCAGAACTGTGAGAAGCCACTCTGTTGTACTTTGTTAAAGAAGCCCTAGTGAACCAATACTGCCCCCTAGATACAGACTTTCTATATCACATTTCCCAAACTCACCTGACATCAGAATTATGCAACATTTAAAACTATAGAGAGTCTGGTGGAAACTTCCACAACAGATTCAGATTCAGTATGTTTGGGGCAGGTGTGTAAATTTTATTAAAATGAAACAATAACCAAACTTATCTCTGGTGTCTGATTCCCATATGGTGTTGCATTTGAGGGACACAGTATTGAGAAGTTTACAAAACTGGCTCTTGGTTCTAGTTTTTCTCTAATTTGCTTGGTGAGGTTTAAAAGTTATTTTTCATTTCTGGGGCTCAGTTTTCTCTTGTGCAAAATGAGAAGGTTGGACCTCATTGTAAAAGGAAGAAATCTATAGTCAAGTCATGCTCGCTAATACTTCTTCCCTATTTTGATCAATAACAAGAATATGTTTAGTGTTTTCTTCATCATCACACATGTGCCAGTTAGTAAGTTAACTGCCTCCATTTCCCTTTGGTACTTGGGTTCCCCATGAAGTACACTCGTAGTTGAAAACGTTGTGCAGGTGGTTTGTTGCATAATGAAGACATCAGGGTGGGCAGAGGGAGAAGGAGACTCTCATGGAGCCACAACAGGGCCCTCAGACAGTCCCACTTGTGACACTACACTAGAACAGGATTGTGCCTCCAGTGAGGTCTCATTTTGAGGTAAGTGGCTGGGGACTGTGGATGCCCATGTTAACCAGCCCTTGCATGTGGGTTGCTCTCAGAGAAGGTGTGGAGCCTGTGTGAGGCAGCCTTCTTAAGTTGAGAGGAGTTACAGGAGAGGAGCCAGGCTGAGAGGGCAGCAGGCAGCAGTCTTGGTAGCTGGCAGAAGGAACGCCTTGGTCCTCAAAATAGGCGGTCTCCTGAGGGCTTGCCTCTTGCACCATCTGGTAGTGCTTGCTTTGTGTACTAACTTAAGCTGCAAACAGCTCCTGCAGGGGTTGGTTGCCTTCCCTTCCCAGGCCACTGAAAGAAGAGGAGGGTTAGTTGGCTGAGCGACAGCCCTCACCCTGGGCTCCTATGACCTCATCACTGTCCTCTCTCTGTCACCCCACCGTCTTCAGCTCTCCTCCGCTGTAGCTGTCTGCTCTGGAGCTCTGTGCGGTTGCCTGGTGGGATGAGCCCTGGTCAGCCAGCCGTTCTCAGGCCATGGCCCCTGTACTCCTTTTACCATCATAAATGGACAAAGGAGTGTCAAGAAATGTTTTCTGCGAATCACCTGCTTTTCTGAGTGATATGCCACAGTACTTGCCACCGTTGCCTTAAGATTATTTTCCTTTGGTTTCTCCTTGCATTGGTATATAGGTTTTACATGTAATTTTTATACTCCCCCCTCTTTTTATAATGGACATGGGAAAAAGACCATAGTTACTATATGGTGAACCGTCACAGGAGAGGAAGGCTTTGAGGATCCCTCCCATTATGTGTATCTCTATGTAATGTAAAGATGATTGTGGTGAGCTAGCTAGGGTCTCAAGTTCTTGGAAGTGAAACTGATGGCAGGGAGCTAAAACTGGAGCACTGTGAACTGTCACATGGGAGATGGGCATTTTCTTATATATATATAATATCCTTATCTAGAATTAATTTTGAAGCTAGTTGGGAGAGCTTCATCCACTATCTCCCATTAGAAAATATTTGATAATATTAATTTTTTTAAATCCTGGATTTTGCAAGCTAGATTCCTGCTTCACAAGCTACCCCAGAACTCAGAAAGGACATAACTACTGAAAATCAGTTTCAAAGACTGGGAAGAAACATCACCACCAAGGACCTTTAATTCCATATTCTATGGAATTGTATATTGCATACAATTCTCTATCTGGGCGCAATATAACCAGTGATAAGGGGAACTCAATATAGTCCAAACAATGCACGTATTTTGTTTTTTATGTTTTACCAGCTCTGAATTTGAGAAGTACATTCTCTTCTAAACCCACAAAACCTTAGAGGATAGGTGTACATGCTTAGTGTTTCACTCCATCTTGTCAGGTATGTTTCTTTCCAAATCTAACAATAAAATCCATGATTAAATGTTGCAATAAAGAGGAAAAATGGTCCCTAGTGGAAAAAAGACACCTTTGTATATACCATTCTCATACTTTTGAGGCTCCTTGCATCATCTTGCCAGTCTTATGTTTCAAACCAATGGTGAATGTAGATCTCAGACCTCACACATGGTTGAACAGTTTTTTATGAGGATATGCTGCTTTCATAGGTCACACTACTGAACACAAATCACACGAGATGTGTTCCAAAAATCCTGTCGTTGATCAGGTACTCCACCCTCAGAAAACATTTGCAAACAGAGTTGATATTGTGTATAATACTTTACAAATCAGCATTGTCAAGATATTTTTCTCACATGACTGATGTAAACATTATAATTGAAATACCATGTGTAAATAATACTATCAAAATTAGGAAACATTTTTATAAAGTAAATCTTAAATGTGTGAACTACATGCTGTGGTCTAAATCCAGTGCAGAGCTACCATATAACAGTATTTCTTAGGGAAGATGTATTATGAATTTCCAGTTGTATTGTCATGAAAGAAACATCTCCCATCTTTCATGCCTTCCTTCACTCATTCCCTTCATTTCCCTTCTTTGAAATTCTTCCCTCCCTTCCTTCCTTTCTTAAGCATTTATTGGGAGTGAATTACGTGTCAGGTCCCATGACGGGCTCTGGGGGTAGAGAAATAAGAAATATAAACTACCCTCTCCTTAAAGAGCTCACAGTGGCCAACCAGGAAAACGAATACCCAAGTAAGAAAGAAGTTGGTGAGTAACTAGTGCAGTATAATAAGTAGAATCACACAGGAAAATGCACAGAAAATGAGGGAAACTTACTCTACTCCCGCAAAACTTCACATGGAAAGATAATGCCCTGACTTAACTAGTATGAGAAAGTTTTTCTTTTCTTTTTCCATGTGGGGAAATAGAAAAATAACATCACAGGCAAAAATTTTAAAAAGCCCGTACAGAGACAATAATGCCCATAAATCATGACGTATTTGGGAAATACAAATTTCTCTGTGTCACAGGACTTAGCTCACACAGAGGGTATGTGACCATGCTTTAGAGACTAAGGAGCAAGATTTATTAAGCTGGGCTGCAATGCACTGGTTCCTGATCCTGTTGGCAAAAAGCATCAGCACTCATTTCTGTGGGAATGACAGTATCAGGAATGGTGTGTGTGCATGTGTGAACGTGTGTGCATGGGTAAATAGAATCCGATGCTAGTTATTAGGGTAAGTTGTCATTTTGGGGAGTTAGATAAGGTTGAACGCAGAAGCAAAGATACCAGTCAGGAAGTTATTATAAAGTTGCAAATGTATTATGAAAGAATCTGGGAGGTGTCCTTTATAAAGACTGGTAATGTGACAATGAGAGAAAGTTGTAAGTCAAGGCTTAGCACTCCATTCTAACTTGGAAAACTGAGTAGATTGCAAAGTAATTATTCAGATACGGACCTCAGAAAAGGAGCAAAACCACTTTGGGACTCACTGAATTTGTAGCAATTGTAGGAAAGTATAATTGGTGTTTTCATGACTTTGTATTTTTTTATCATGGCGAGTTTATTTTACCCTGTATGTTTTTTCTCACTTGTTCTCTGCATGTCAGCATAGCAGTGTAGCCTCCTTTATGTTCTGCTGTGTAACTGTTGCCATTTTGAAAGTGATAATGAAAGGTGCTTAGTATGCCTTATGCAATACTCAGCATGCTACTTTGTGCAAATAGATCCATGATACCTTTGGGTGAAGACGTTATCATGAGCTACCCTGAAGTTATTCATAAATGGACAATGACAGATTTTTCAGCAAGTTGTCACCTATTTTCTTTCTACTTTCTCACTGTCATCAAGTATAGCACCTCTGACTTTAAAGTGTTCCACAAATGGTAACTCACTTATCTTCACACCCTTCCTGTGAAATACAGTTGTGATGAGACAACTTGATATATTTTGAGAGGCAGGTGAGGAGAAAGACAAGCACAGACAATTGTTCATCTCTTTAGTAAGGACCAGAGGGGAAAATCACTGCAGCATTCCTCCTGTCAGACTGAATTCTTTCAGAACCCTGCTTCTCCACTCAATTGTAATGACTTGGAATCATTCCTTCCCTCCTATGGCCCCTACATCTCATCAGTTTTATCAATTAAACAAATAAATTAATCGTAATAGTTATTTATGCTGGAAGGAGCATTTCTAAATGTCATAACTTGGCGTTTCTTCTATTCCATCTCACATAAGGTGACAGAACCTGTACTCTTCCGGAAACCCTTGCACACATCTCAAGTCCTATTCTAAGAAAATAGCACCAGTTTATAAAATGGGGTTTTGAAGAAAACTGTAGTAAGATAAGATTTTTAAAATAACTTATTTGCAAATGATTTGAGGCATATACATAAACAGCATGAGCTTTTTTCAATTTTTCTTATTTATGAAAAACAACGGCATAGCTCTGATGGGCTCATCTGTCTTTGAATACAAGAATGCATCATTCTTAATGTTCCCATTCCAACAGTTGCTGCTGTTCAAAGTGCTGATTGACTCAGATACAATAGAATGTTCTTGGTTTTTGTACACCAGGGAAACACATGTTAATTGAGTAGCATTTGGATTTTCAGATACTCAAGTTTCAGAATTGGATTGTGCTGGCACACATCGGTCATTATTTCAGGAGTGACTTGCAAAACAAACATTGTGATCCACATTAAAGCACAAAATCTCAAATATTCACTGAGAGTAACTCACTTAGCAGCCAGAATGCAACTGGGAAGCTGCCAGAACTGAATAAGACAAAAGAGCAAGGAATCGTCATCACAGCAATAGTTCATATTACTGCATAATTTGAGTTCAAGTTGGCCTGCATAGCAAGGCATGCTCAATGTCTACAAGCAGCTGTTAAATCCAATTCCAGTTCTATCTCCTTTACTACTGTGCACCTTTGGGTATCAGTTAACCTCTCTGATGTTCTGTCCTTCCTATGCAAATATTGAATATTTGGGTCAGCAAACTGTCTCAACAAAGTTATTCATTTTGTTACTGTTTGAGCTGAATATTTGGAGAGGACTTCTCATTTGGTGACTTCCCAGAAACTCCTGTCTCTGTACAGATACATCACCCAGATTAGGTATGGAGTATGATAACAGTGACTGGCAGTCTGCTTCTTACAGATTGCACAAGGCCTGTGGGCTTACATTGTTACATTTCATTTAATTTAGGGCCATCAAAACATTAATGGATATTGTACTTAATAAATAAATTATCCTCAAAATTGACCAATTAATAAGACCCTCTTAATTGGATGAACATGGCATTATTCTTTCCTATTGTAGACACTGGCCTTGATGAGGGCTGAGGTTATGACTTGTGATACCCATGGATATCTATCAGCATTTATACATACCCAGAGAGCCTCAGTCTCATTTCTCTCACTATAGCTGTGCATTATAGAATTTGCCCTAAATTACTCCCTTTCCAATGAAGACAGTGAAAAAGAAAAACAAAACAAAGAGTTCATTCAATATTTAGTAAGCAGTTTGCCATCAGCAAATTATGCTGTTTGACTAAAGCAGAAATATTAGGGGTGCATAATTGTGATATATAAGGGAATGAGTAAATTATCAAATAAGCAAAGTTGACCTATAGAACTAAATCCAACACCATGTCCTAAAAAAGCAATGTGCACAGGGCTCTGAAAAATCATACAAGAGAATATTTAGAAATAAACTCACCATATAAAGATCTTAGAAACTCTTAGTAAATCTGTTTCAGATATATTGGCAGGCAATTTTGTAAACAGATGCAAGATGTTAACCGAAGCGCCTAATTGCTCTCTGTATTCCTAACTTTGGTAGAGACCACAGAAAGGAAAAGACAACTAGAAGATAAAATGGAAAAAATCAACAGAATTAGCCTTTAAAAATCTATTAAAGTATCTTTCTTCAGTTGTGAAAATACTATTTTTGCCATTCTATTCAGAAAGACATAACTTTTAATCAACCAGCACTTGTCAGTCCTTACTTAGTTAAATTTTCTTCATCTCCCCATAGTTGTTTTTATCATGCAAAAGGACAGTATTAGAGACAGAGTCTATCCTATGTGGTCAATTTGTTCTTCCTCTTTAATCATCTTTAGTGTAACAGACTACTAAGGGCATAATTTACTCTTGAGGCAAAGTTATTGTATGATATGATGTTACCATATTGAAAATTTGATAGATGTCAAGCTTGAAGCATCCCTTTTCATTTTTTAGGCAATAATCAAAGATTCAGAAATAAAGTTAATTAAAATAAATACCATAAATACCAGTAAGCATTTCAAGTACCACTAAATCCTACAAAAATTGGTCCAGGTCACCTGGGACTCTCATACATTTCTGGGGGAAATGCAAAATGGTACAGCCACTGTAAAAAACAGTTTCTTAAAATGTTAAACATACAGTTACCGTAAGACTAAGTTCTCCCTCTCCTAGATATTTTCTCAAGAGAAATGAAAACTTGAGCTCATATAAAATGCCTGTATCAGAATGTTTGTAACAGCTTTATTCATAATTCCAAAATTCAAAGCCAAGATAACCTTCAACTAGTGATTGGAAAAGCAAACCATGCCGCATGGGTACAATGGGATCATACAGAATAATAAAAATGAAGTACTGATTCCTGTAAATATGAATCTTAGATGCATATTGCAAAGTAGAAGAAGCCAGACACAAAGCCCATAATACTGTAAGATTCCATTTATGGCATTTTAGAAAGGGTAAGACTATGGGATGGAAAATATTAGGGTAGATCATTGGTTTCAAGGGTTGGAGAGGAGAGGGGAGCTCACTACCAAGGAATAACACAAGAAAATTAACTGGACTAGCCAAGATGTACTGTGTCATAACTGTGATATTGGATATACAAGTCTATGCATTTGTTGAAACCAATAGAACCTATACCACAAAGTGAATTTTACTGCATGTAAATTTTTAGAAAATTAAGTAGTGTGAGAGGAAACTCCTAAAGAGAATACAAACTATGTCAAGTGAACTAACCATAATACACTAAAGGAGAATGCAGAAAGAGAAGAACCCGTGTGACTATGGAAAACATTTTGATTGGGTAATGGAAGGCTAAAAACAAAAGGTACTGTAAACAAATTATTCAAGTCAGAAAATTGTTTCTTGTAGGACTATGAGTTGGCAATTTTAAATCTTTTTAGGGAGGCACTAGAGTTGAGCAACTAAGTAAATGAATCATAGAAATTAGAGCCAGAGTTCTTGCTGTTGGAGAAAGAAGTTAAATATAAGGAAAGAAAAAGGCTAGAATGAATTGTACATTAGATTTGAATGGCAGGCATCAGAATTAACTCATTTTTTAAAAAGCATATGTAGATAGACAGATATGCATGCATACATGCATGTAAAGTAAAGATGGATGTGTATTAACATGGATTAGTATACACAGAAATATTTCTAACCTCTATCCACAACAAAAAAGCCTGGAAACAGCGGCACTGAGGAATCATGCTGCCAGATCTTGGTTTCTAAATTCCATTTGCCAATGAAAGAAACCTGGAAGAAGTGTTATATTCCAGATCTGGGGCAGGAAAACTTGGCAGATGAGCCTGGAGCACCTTAAGGTGGCAAAACATAAGGGCATACCCCCAAAAAGGATAGGGGGCATGTCATGTGGGCACAGGAGTCAGCCTGGGAGAACTCCCAATACCCAAACTACAACATTTTGGGGCTACAAAAATAGTATTGCTAATGCATTATAATCCATCAATAAAATAAATAGCTGCAATACCATACTGAGCTGAATGAATGAATAAATAAATAAATGGGGGATAAGACGTAGCTCTTCTTTAGGAAGGATTCCAGCTAATAAATGCAGAAGGAGGAGGAAAATAGAAATCACAATAGAAATAAATCACAACCTTTTAGTGAGCAAAAGTTTGAAAAGGGACGGGGTAGTTGCATAAGGCTTGAATCATTTCTTCTTACAATGGAGTAAAAATAATATATTTTCAGTGGAGAAACTCAGCCAAAGCCACCTTAATGAGATGACCCAGGTTAAGTTCACCACTAATAAGACATACTGACATCATGCACATCCTAAGGTGATACACTGAGAAGAGCAGAGCACTCTTGTGGTCTTGTTAACAATAAATATGCAGCCTCAATATAATAATTAAGTGAGGTAGTATTTATTAAGTACTTAGAGTAGTGTCTGACACATAGAAACCATGCTGTAAGATTTTAAATGGAACAAAAATTTAAAAAATAATAAAACAGAAAATAGAATATTGCAAACTGGAAATTAATTTTGGATAGATAGGGCACATACAGGCATGGTTTTAAAACGCTTTACCAAGCAATATACAAACAAGCACAAATTAGCTTTGGTGTAAAGAATAAGTACTCGAAATGCTGAGTGACGGAGTGATCTCAGTCAAGTGGTGTTAATCATGGAATGCTGAAGATAAATCATTTTCTTTCACAAATATTGTGTATCTGATGAACCTATCCTCAAGAGTACTTCATCATTTTTAATAAAGGCAAATTATATTTCATTTTGTGAATAGTTAATACATTTCATTGCTAATAGCAAGTACAGGCAACTGCTTCACTTGACAATACATGTGAACCAACAGCTTCTGTTAAGTTCTGTAACTTGGGCATTTATCTACACCCACCACAGTTACAATTATCACCTCTTTCGGTGACTTGACCTCAATTCCTGATCTCTCTCCCAACACATCATGCAATATTTCTACATAGATAGCCTGCCAATACCTCAGCTCTAGTGATTTAAAATTTAGATTCTTCATATTTTCTTTAAATTTAATCCTTTCCACACCATTTTAAAAAATTATGTAGCTGTGTAACATCACAGTCAGTTGAAAGAATGTGTATGTGTGTGTTCCTGAGCATTACTTGTTTGTATTATTCTCTTTTTTAATGTTTTTTACTGATTTTAAGTTGCAGTAATTCTGATGTCATTGAATGTATTGGGTAATATGTCCTCTTTGCCTTTGTGTAATAAACTGATCTTGTTCTTTCAAGTTTAAATTCACCTTGAAGACCTCTGGTTCTAGAACCCTTCTTTCAGAAAGTTGTAAACTAAGAATCCAATTTCTTTAATAGGTACAAAACTATTCAGGTGTATGAGTGCTTATTGAGTTAGCATTGGTAGTTTGTACCTTTCAAGAATTTTGTCCATATCATCTAAGTTAGGGAATCTCAATGGTACAAAGCCGTTCCATCCTATTTCCTTATGGTTTTAAGTGTGTAGAATCTGTAGTCATGTTCCTTATCTCACTCATGATGTTTGCATCTTTTCTCTTTTTTCTTTTCATGATCAGTTTACTTAGAGATTTATCAAATTTACTTATCTTCCCAATGAGCTGACTTCTAATTTCATTGATTTTTTATTTCACTAATTTTTACCCTTTTCCTTATTACTTATTTCTTCTGCTTTATTGTGTTTAATGCTTTATTTTCTTTTTAAATTCATTTCTTATGGAAGAAACTTAGATAATTGACTTGAAATATATCCTCTTTCCTAATATAGGCATTTAGTGTTAGCAGTTTTCTCTGAGTATGATTTTAACTGCATTCTGCATATTTTGATATAGTGTGTTTACATTTTCATTATGATAAGAATAATTAATTTCTGATTTCCTTTTTTAAGTGCCTTCTTTGGCTCATGGGTTATTGAGATGTATTATTTATATTCCATATATTTAGGGATTTTCCAGATGTATTTTTATGCCTAGTTTAATTCCACTGCAGTAAGAGACTAAGCTCTCTATCTTCTTAAATTCAATCTTCTTAAATTTTTAAGACTTGCTTTATTACTCAGAATGCAGTCTCCCTTGGTAAATGTTTTAAGTGCGTTTGAGAAAAAGTTTATTGCACTGTTAATTGGGATATTTTGTAAACATCAGGTCAAGTTGGTTGAATGTGTATTGTTAGTCTTCTGTGTCATATAGATTTTCTGTGTGCTCATTCTATCAATTATTAGGGAAGTGGTATTGAAATGTCCTCCATAACTGTGAATATGTTTAGTTCTTTCTACTGTTTTAACAATTTATTTCATGTGCTTAATTTATTCCATTATGTGCAGAAACATTTAGAATTATTATGTTGTTTAATGAGTTTATTCCTTTATCATTTTGATACACTCCTCTTTGTTCTGAGTAATATTATTTGCTCTGAAACATACTTTGATACTAATAAAGTCACTTTTTTCTTTTGATTTTTTAAAAAAGCTTTATTGAAGTATAACTCACATACTGAGTAATTCACCCATTTTAAGTGTACAATTCAATGGCCTTTAGAATATTCACATAATGGTGAAATCTTCATCATAATACATTTTAGAACATTTTCATGACCTCAAAAGAAAGACCATTAGCTCCCAGAACCCATTTTCCCTTTCCCCAACCCATAAACCCTAGGAAATCACTAATCTACTTTCCATCTCTGTAGATTTACCTATTCTGTTTATTTAATATAAATGGAACCACACACTATATGATCCTTTATAACTGGCTTATCTCACTTAGCATAGTATTTTCAAGGTTCATGCATGTTATTGCCTGTATCAGTATTTTAGTCTTTCTTATTGCCAAGTATTATTCTATTTTATGGTTATACCACATTTCTTTTTTTTTTCTGAATTCTTTTTCAGGAAGATTGTGCATGTCCATCACATTTCATTTATTCATTTATTTATTTGATAAACATTGGATTGCTACTCACTTTTTTATTCCTTTTTGAATTTCTTTTGTTTCTTCTATGATATGTTTTTTTTCATTAAAGTATTGTTGATAAACAATCTTATTTTGGTTTCAAATATACAACACAGTGGTTCAAAAGTTATGCATATTATTAAATCCTCAACCCCCCTAGTGTAGTTACTATCTATCAACATAGTAAGATGTTACAGAATCACTGATTATCCTCCATGCTATACTACCATCCCCTGACCAATTTATATTGTGAATGTTAATTATTGTGCCCCTTGATCCCCTTCCCCGTCCCTCCCAACAATCCCAACCCCTCACCCTTGGTAACCCCTAGTTCTTTCTCAGTCTCTATGAGTATACTGCTGTTTTGTTCCATTTTGTTTTGTTTTTATAATCCACAAATAAGTGAAATCATATGGTATTTGTCTTTCTCTGCCTGGCTTATGTCACTGAGCATAATACCATCTGGATCCATCCATGTTGCAAATGGGAGGATGTCTTTTTTTATGGCTGAATAATATTCTGTTGTGTATACATACCTCATCTTCTTTATTCATTTATCTGTTCAACTTAGGTTGCTTTCATATCTTGGCTATTGTAAATAGTGCAGCAATAAACATAGGGGTGCATATGTCTTTTCAAATCAGGGATCATCTTTTCTTTGGGCAAATTCCTAGGAGTGGAATTACTGGGCCAAATGGTTTTTCTTTTTTTACTTTTTTGGGGAACCTCCATAGTGTTTTCCACATCAGTTGCAACAATTTACATTCCAACCAACAATGTAGTAGGGTTCCCCTTTCCCTGCATCCTCGCCAGCATTTTTTATTTCTTATCTTTTGGATAGTGGGCATCCTAACTGGTGTGAGGTGATATCTCATTGTGGTTTTAATATTCATTTCCCTGATGATTAGTGATGTGGAGTATCTTTTCATGTGCCTGTTTTCCATTTGTATTTCTTCTTTAGAGAAGTGTCTGTTCAGGTCCTCTGACCATTTCTTAGTCTGGTTATTTGTTTTTTGGATGTTGAGGTGTATGAGTTATTCATATGTTTTGGATGTTAACACCTTATCAGATGAGTCAGTTATGAATATATTCTCCCATACTGTAGGGTGCCTTTTTGTTCTGCTGATGGAGTTCTTTGCTGTACAGAAACTGTTTAGTTTGATGAAGTCCCACTTGTTCATTTTTAATTTTGTTTCCCTTGCCTGAGGAGGTATGTCCAGGAAAAAGTTGCTCATGCTTATATTCAAGAGAATTTTCCTGTTTTCTTGTAAGAGTTATGTGGTTTCATGACTTACATTCAGGTCTTTGATCCATTCTGACTTTACTTTTATATATGGAGTTAGACAATAATCTAGTTTCAGTCTTTTGCATATAGGTGGCCCAGTTTTGCCAACACCAGCTGTTGAAGAGACTGTCATTTCCCCATTGTATATCCATGGCTCCTTTATCATATATTAATTGACCATATATGCTTGGGTTTCTATCTGGGCTCTCTATTCTGTTCCATCGATCTATGGGTCTGTTCTTGTGCCAGTACCAAATTGTTTGGATTACTGTGGCTTTGTAGTAGAGCTTGATGTTAGGGAGCATAATCCCCCCAGCTTTTGTTCTTGCTTCTCAGGATTGCTTTGGCTATTCGGGGTATTTGTGGTTCCATATGAATTTTAGAACTATTTGTTCTAGTTCATTGAAGAATGCTGTTGGCATTGCATTAAATCTGTAAATTGCTTTGGACAGGATAGCCATTTTGACAATATTAATTCTTCCTACCCATGAGCATAGGATAGATTTCCATTTATTGGTGTCTTCTTTAATTTCTCATGAATGTCTTATAGTTTTCAGAATACAGGTCTTTCACCTCTTTGGTTAGGTTTATTCCTAGGTATTCTTTTCTTTTTGATGCTTTTGTAAATGGAGTTCTTTTCCTGATTTCTCTTTCTGCTAGTTTGTTGTTATTATATAGGAATGCATCAAGTTCCTTTGTAGTAATTTTGTTCCCTGCAACTTTGCTGAATTCAGTTATAGTTCTAATAGCCTTTTGCTGGAGTCTTTAGGGTTTTCTATGTATAATATCATGTCTCTGCATGTATTAACATCATGTCAAATAGTGACAGTTTAGTTTCTTCCTTACCAATCTGGATGCCTTTTATCTCTTTGTGTTGTCCGATTGCTGTGGCTAGGACCTCCAGTACTATGTTGAATAAAAGTGGTAAGAATGGGCATCATTGTCTTGTTTCCAATCCTACAGGAAAAATTTTCAGCTTTTCGCTATTAAGTATGATGTTGGCTGTGAGTTTGTCATATATGGCCTTTATTATGTTAATGTATGTACCATCTATACCCATTTTGTTAAGAGTTTTTAGCATGAATGGATATTCAATTTTGTCAAATGCTTGTGCCACTCCACCTTTTTAAAACATAAATATTGACATGGTATTTATTTTTAGATTCTTTTTTTACTTTTATGCTATTGTGTCTTTATGTTTAGATTGGTTTTCTCTAGGCAGTGTTCTAATGGGTCTTGTTTTTTAATTTAGTCTAACAATGATTGCCATTTAACTGAAGTCTTTGGACTGTTTTTATTTAATATGATTGTTGGTATGGTTGGTGTTAAGTTCAGTATTGTGTTTTGCTATTTGTTTTCTGTTTGTATCATCTGTTCTTTGCTCCATTTTCACTCTTTTTTTTTTTGTATTTATTATTTTTATGATTCTGTGTGTCTCCCCTCTTGGCTAATTAGTTATACTCTTTTGAATTATTTTAGCGGTTGCTTTTGGTCTCTTAGCATACAACTTAAATTTATCACAGCCTACTGTTAAGTGATCTTATACCACTTCACATTTAAGAATCTTACAACAGTGTACTCCATTTCTTCTCTGCTGGGCTTTGTGCTATATGGTAGTCGTATTATTTCTATATATATCCTAAAATACATTGTTATTGTATGATTGCTTTATAATGGAGTTTACAAATCTCTTTAATAGATTAAAAGCTTTTAATACCCACATAACTACCATTGTTATATTGACCCATGTGGTTACCATTTTCTGTGCTCTTCATGTTTTTATGTGGATCCAGACTTTTGTCCGATATTCCGTTCTTTCTGCCTGAAGTATTTCTGTTAAACACTTTTTGTATACAGGTATGATAATGAATCTTAGGCTCTGCATGTCTGAGAACTGGTGCATTTCATCTTTTTTTGGAAGGCATATCATTGGATATATAATGTAATTTGAGGTTGACAGTATTTTTCCTTAACAATTTAAAGGTTTTGTCTTAACTTTCTTCTGGATTACATCATTGCTTCCAGTGAGAAATACGCTTTTAATCTTAACAAATTATCTGTATATACTGTGTCTTCTTCCCTAAATACTTTTGCTTTTTTTTTGTTGTTGCCAGTTTTAAGAATTCTATTATTAAATGACTTGCAATTTTTCTCATATTTGGAGTTTATCAAACTTCATGGAATTCTGCTTTATAATTGTTTTTAAATTTATAGAATTTGTACCCATTATTTTGTCAAGTATTTCTTATCCCCATCTATATTTTTATTTTAGAGCTCAAATTACACAAATATTGTGCTTCTTGAAATTTCACCACAGCACTGTGATGCTCTCTTAAGTTCCTTTCATTTTTTTCTCTATGTTACATTTTGAATAGATTTTATTATCTGTGTTCAAGTTTACTACTATTTTTTCTATGGTGTCTAATTTGCTTTTAGTCTTATCCAGTGCATTTTCCATCTCAAGTATTATAGTTTTCATATCTCTAGAAGTTTTGAGTCTTTTTTACATATATTTCCTTTAACAAATGTTCCATCTTTCCTCTAGCTTCTTGAACATCAGAATTACCTTTATATAGTACTTTTAACAATACTTCATTATGTTATCTATGGGTTTTGATTCATCAATTTTTTTTTTACTTATTGTGGGTTATATTTTTCAGCTTTTTATAGCCTAGAAAATTTTGATTTGATGACAGATAGCTTTTCCTTTTTGAGTGGTAGATATATTTGTATTCCTAAATATTCTTGACCTTTGTTCTAAGATGCAGTTAAGTTACCTGGAAAATGTTAGATCCTTTTAGGTCTTGCTATTAATATTTATTAAGCTAGAGCAGAGCATATTTAATCTAGGGCTAATTTTAGTCCTACTGTGACTAGCCTATCCTGTTTGCAGTCCATCCTGGGGGTGTGCGCACTGACTTAAAGTCCACCACCTACTGTAACATACGTGTTACAATACTATGGTGCCCTGGTTAATCTTCCTATCAAAAAATTCTAATTAGGAATACGCCTGCTCACAAATGTTTAATGTCTTCTCTTTGCTTTTTTGATACACTCCATTTCCCTTATTTGCAGGTTAAAACTCTCCAATGGATCGTATTGCTCAATAAAATATTCTAGCTTAAAGTATGATCAACTCCATTAAATATGTCATGTTAAGTAAGGGAAGGTAGCTAATTGTGAATCTGCAGAGGAAATAATCCAAATGATGTTGACACCACATTTCTGAACTATGGGAGGGTAGGGAGATGGGCATTGGGAACATAATAAAAACTTAGAGCCCTGGCACTACACTGGGGTTTTGTGGTTGGTGCCAAATCATCCCCCTGTGATGAGCCTGAGACCTACTTTTCCAGCCTCTTCCCTACAGATGCTCAGGTGGGAAAACAAGGAAGATATGGAGCTATGCATGATCCACAAACTTGTTAAAAGTGTTTTAATTATTAGATCAAACCCACCCTGAAGAGAAAGAGTATGTTCTTTATCTTTTTCTCCAGAATTGAAAATGTTGCCTTGGGGATTGTTGGCATTTCTCTTTTTTCCACATATATAATTAATAAGGATTCCTTTTCTTTATTACAATTTTTAATAAGTAACAGTGTTAAAGAGCACTTAATTTGGGTGAACCATGCTAGTGGCAAAGGGAATTGAAATGTCCTATAAATTATTTAAATTAGCCTATGGAAAACATACTTCATTAAGTTCCTTTGCCTTCTGGAAAATCCCTATACTCTGCCTCTACTCCTTTTGGAGTCTTACCTGCCCTCTGAGGCCCAGTTCCAAGGTGACTTTCTGCAAAAATTTCCCCCATCCAGACATGTTCCCTTCCTCCTTTCAACTCAAGGGACATTTCATGTTTTGTGAAGCTAATATATTTTATGTTATAAAATATTTATTTTTCTAGTTACTTTATCACTCCAACTGCAAAATCATTAAGTAGTGACACTTGTAAAAATTTATATAAAATTGATACCATTGTTATTTTGTTTTGAATAGTTTTTATGCTTTTCTATTTTAATCCTGCTGTAACCCTGTGTGTACATATTATTTTTAAAACAGTGATCATTGTGCACTATTTGAGCATTAGAGTAAAACAGTCATGGGATGTATTCCTGCATGCAAAGCTTATTAGCTTTGCAGCTTTAGGCAAGTTGCTTAGTTTCTCTGAGTCGTATTTTCCTCATCTTTGGAAACAGAATGGTATTTGTAGATCATAAAATGTATATGCATTTACCTATTTATGTAATTTATCATTGCTATAAGACATGAATGATTGTTTATATCTGAGACAACATGTAAAATGCCTTCAAGTGAGATATTTGTGTACTTTCTAGGGACCTGTGGGGCACACTTGGAAACATTTTTCACTCTCTCTGTTAGAAACCTAGCAGGCTTTCATAGTACTATCTATTTGCACTTCACTATTAGCAGGTAGGGCATAAGCCAAAATAAAGTGTAAAATCTTGGAGACTTATATTCATTAATGTGACAAAGAGCAAATCCCATAGTGTTAGATATCATCAAATACAAAACAGAGCAGATCAAATAAATTAACAATTGTGTACATGTACCTGATAAGGCCCCATACTCTGAATAGATACAGATGTTGTGAATCATGAGAGAAAGATCAATGAGAGAATAAATGTCAACATGAAAGACATTATCAACCACTTATTTCATGAGCTCCCTAACATAACAATCAGATGCTTTTAGGCAAGTTTCAAGACTAATCAGACATAGTGATCCCTCCAGATTCATCTCGGCACCAAAGAGAATGAGAAAAAAAATGTATAGATTATGACACAAACACTGCTGGGTTTTGTAAGGGGCAGGGTGTCTCTCACTGTGCAAGAAGGAGAGCGTGTTAAGGTACAGCATCTACAGACACTATTTCGATACCGTGGGTATCACTTATGAGCAAGGCTTTGGCATGGTTTGAATGTCAGACTTGTTTAAACTCATTTCCAGAAGGAAAAAAAAACATGCTGTTTCACTTCAGAGTGACAAAAACATATACTTCTGGCAGTGTGACAGAGAGGGGTTAATAAGATAGATTTCCCTGAGGTGGGTTTGTTTTGGAGAGCAGCAGGCCACAACTGGTATTGACTGAAAGGGACATCCATATCCAGAGGATGTAATTCCTCAAGACAAAAAATATTTTATTTGGTGATGTTGGTATTTCTCTATCCGGGAATCATAGCATAGTAGTAACTGCACGAAGGATGGCAAAAGCTGATGTTGTCACAGTAAAAAATTACTGCAAAATGGGGCTATCTGTGGGAAACTAAGTAGCTCCATAAATTATTTTGAGCTCCATAAAATACACACCAGAATATATAGTTAGAAACATGTAGACATTGTGTTAGGCAAAACAGTAGGTTTTCCTGCAAATGTCCTCATATTCATGAAGCCTTAAAGTGGCAGACATAGGAATAGAGAGAAAGTACAGGTTTTTGGCCTGGTAGAACTTGCTTCTGGACCTGCCATGGTCTTGCTGTGTGACCTTTGGAACACACCTTGAGAAAGATCTTTTATAAAAGGGGTGAAAGATTACTTATTTCCTTGTTGAAAAAGGGACATTCCTTAATATGGTGTCTCTATATAGTGCCTACTGCATAGTAAGTACACAATTAATGGTAGATTTTCTTTATTAATTTTACTATAATGATGATTGAAAAAAAAAATCCCTGAGTTGAAAAATCCATTGTGAGTTCACATTAAATTCCTGGCTTCTGATATTAAAATTAAATATTCCCTTAATAATACCATGAGAATCAGGGTCAGGAGGGATAATTTACCAATGTCCTGGATTGGTTTCTATTTGGAATTAAGAGAGAGATGTGTTCCTGCCCTCTATTTTTATGAACCTTGATGATTTTATATCACTTTTGAATGAGCTAAGTGTTCTTCTTTGTCCCCTTAGAAAACAGAAACAGTGTCTAAGTACTCACTTGTATTAAATGACACAGTTATCTTATCAGAAATTAGAGGTAGCTTTAAGAGATAACTGGTACTTCTACATAACTACCACTAGAAATAATTATTTAAAATGAGGTATCCCAAGGTCAAAATAATTTTTGTTAAGTGTCCTTCAGCTTAGAGTTAGCAACTCCACAGAACAAATCAATCTGTTCAATTACCTGGGAGTACTTTTTTTAACCTGTTTATTTTAAAACATTAGACCTGGACAGTATATTATTGGAAGTTACATGTTCTCAAGGTACATCATTCAATGCATGAGTTTAGTAGCACTTTACTATTTTTCAAGTTAATGTTATTGCAGCCTTGCCTTAAGGTAGGGAAAAACCCATGGACGCCTTATTCAAACATTTGTCAGTTTGTTGGTGTGAATTTAAAATTCCTGAGACAAGTCTTGCCCCTGTTTGCCCATACTGTCTCAACAACTGATGAAGAGTTGGTCAGGCATGTTTTTGACCCTTACTTGGCTGTTTGTAACCTCAGGTATATATTCTCTTAATTGACAGCACAGTCTTCTATATTCCAAATGCTATATATCCTTAATAATGTTCATAGAAAACCCTTTGTTGGATAACTTATTTCTTTACATACTATAAATCTTGTCATTTGATGAAATCACACTATTATAAATATGCTACATGTATAATTTACTCAAATAGAAGACCCATTTTATGGTAGCAGTCAAATTATACTTGTCACTCTACATGTCTTTTGAAGATGTTACTTACAGCTTGTAACATTCATTTTGGATTATATCTCACATATCAATTTTAGAAATAGTTTTTATTACACTGAACAGCTTGCATATATTTATTTGTTGTTCCAACTATATTATGTAACTGATGATATTCCCTTCTTTGTTTTCATATTAAAATCTCAGAGCAAAGTTTGTGATCCACAAGATTTTATGGCATATTTTTGTCTACTCATCTTCAGCTTCATCTTTTTTTTCTTCTCAATTTAAAAATCTTCTTTTATTTGTATACAGATATCTTGTATGATATTTCCTGGTACATATTAATTTTTTGTAAGCAGTAATGTGATAGCTGTAGAAATGCATGGCTGTGAACTCTAAGAGAATCCATCTCCAAGGGTGTGTAGTTGATAGACATCCCTACAGATCCACCACCATTCATGTAGAGACCATGCTTTCTTTCCAGGACAGACTTCTCAGAGACAGTGACTAAGCATGATGAAGGTACTCGTGCTGGCCCATTCCTACTGAATGCAGGGTACCTCTCGAGGGCATCTTTACTTCTAGAGGGCAGCTTTGGCTGAAGACCCCTATCACTTGACCCAAGCTTGTTTAGAGGTATGCTGCAGTGGGAGACTCTCCTTGCTCCATCTTCATTTCCTTCCGCAGTATAATTCTGTGATTCTCACTGCCGCATGCTCCCTCCCTTTTGCCTTCACATGAGTTTCTCCTAATCCATCCTCTGCACATCTAGTGCTCTTCTTGGTGTCTGGTTCTTAGAGGACCTGAATTAACACAGGTGATGTCAAGAGTGGTCTGGGCAAACAAGCAGTAAGACTGTGCTTGAGAATTAGTTCACTGGCTACCCATGGAGCAAAGAGAACACCATCCCAAGTGTTATGTTGAGCAGATAGTCTCTGAAATAAGATGAAGTCTGATTGCTAAAGATTTCATGAGCAGAGACTGGGAAAACAGGGGAAATGTCTTGCAGGTGCAATAATTCAGGCTGGATCATTCAGACATTTGAAAGATATGGGGGAAACTGTCCAGCAAAAGTGGCAGATCATCACCAAATGTTACTAGCCTTGCAGAACAAAACTGAGAAGCTAGAGGCTGTGAACAAATAGAGGCTAATTTGAAGGCCATCGAGGGCTTTTCATTTAGAAAGGGGCCTTTATATCTGTGGGTAAAATTGCAGTATTTCCAGAATCTCTTGCCTGGCCTTATTGCATCTCCATATCAATAGGTGTATCCAAGGTGTGGAGAGAAATAGTCCATCTCCATATCAGTAGGTAATTACAAGGGCCAGGGAGGGCATATCTGGACTAGAGAGGTTGGGTGGGGTCTCTTTGTAGCTGGGTCATGAGAGATATGGGAGAGCAGAAGTAGACTGCTTGTAAGAAATAAATGGGTTTCTCCCACTTTATTTCTCTCTTTGACTGATTTCGTTTTCAAAGGTATTTTGCCCTGGGATTTTCCCCCAGAGTTACATCTGGTGGTAGTCAGCAGGATCTCTGAACCCAAAATCTGTCTACATGGGTACAGCCCTTGGGTGGGCTGCCCCTAGAGATGGTGGGGAGATGCCCAGAACCCCCTCTGTGGATGGTGGGGAGGCCCCAGTGGCTGCAGCAGTAGAGGGTACAGATTCACCTGAGAGCCCCCTATCTGTGGGGCTTCCAACTGGGGAGCCCCTAGTGGGGAACTGGTCGAGAGTAAAGAACTTTCTAGAGGGGTGGGGTCTTCCCCAGAACTGGGGAATGGTGGAGACACCGGAAGCTGCAGAATTAGCTGTGAGATAGGAGACTGCTTAGAGGCCCTGAGTGGTTGTGTAGCAGCTGGGGTTGTAGGATCTCTTTTCCTCAAGATAGTGGAAAGTGTCATTGAGGAGACAGAGAGGATTATCAAGGAGAGAGAGAGACTTAGGCAGGAGAGAGACATACTTTAGCATCGCTTGGAGGAGCTGGGCAATGACCTATGGGATGCCCTTAAGATGAGAAACAGTTATTGAGAAGATGGGTTGTGCTCCTGGAAGATACATTAGCAGTGAGGACAGAGGCAGCCGAAGAATCCATGTTGCAGGAGGCCGTGGGGGAGGGGGAGAACAGTGGTGCCTTCAGCCCTGGAGATGGTGGAGGAGATGTTGGGAAAGGAAGAAGGGGGTGGGGCCCTAGCCCAATCTGTTGCTGAGGCCACCGCCTGAGGCAACAGCCTCTCCTGTATTAAAGGCCCACCAGTCATAATTAAGAAAATAAAAATGCAACAACTGCGGGCTCCTCAGGGGGAGGAGCAGCCCCCTCCCCAAGCTGTGGAGCACTCCATGCTCTGCCCCTATACCAGGACGAGCTGGAGGACATGAGTGTCTAGTATCAGCAGAAGCCATCAGAACCTCTGCCTACATGGTTTCGTGTCTCTGGGATATGGGGGTGGAAAACATTGTTATGTCGGGTTTTGAAATGGGTAGACTGGCTTCCCTGACAACTCACCCTTCATTCTGGCAGCAGTTGCAAAGTGCTTGTCACACTGCAGGGAATCAGGTGCTTCTGGATTGACTGACAGCAGCCATCAGGGCAGTTCGGCCTAATCAGGGTGATTTACCATACCTCCCCACTAGCTGGAAAACAAATGCAGAACTCTAGCAGGTGTAATGGAAATTGGGCATGAAAAATACTGCCTATAGTATGGACCCCCAGGTCCATGATGAGGAGTTGTTCACTGTAAGAATGAAAAATCTGATGCTCCATACAGCTCCCCATCTTTCTTTGGGTCCCTAGTGACTATCCTTGCCCCTTACATAAGGCAACCCATAAGTGAGGCTACTCGTACTTTAGCAGATCTGGGGGAGGTTAAAACAATAAGGGCCTGGGAGGAAGTATGGGCTACGACTGAAAGGAGAGGTGCAAAGGGCCCTGTGAAGGTCTTGAGGACCCAGATGTGGGTCGATTTGATAAAGGCCAGGGCAGTGAAAGAAAAGCTTGATGGGCAGCCCAATAGGATCTTGTTAGAACTGTGGCACCAATTAAAGCCAGAGCAGCAGTTCCAGCCGCTGAGGTCCAGGACACGGAAACCAGAGTCAAAGCGCCATGTCCTTCCTGTGTCCCTGCAAGACTTTCTGGAAGACAGTACCCAGGCTCCTCTTAGGCCCTCATCCCCACAGGACGATGATTGGGCATGTGGTTCAACTGAGGGGGGTGTCAAGGTCCCCATCTTTGGGGCTGTGGTGGGGACTGGAGGACACATGTAGAATTAGCAATTCATTTGTCCCCTGTGGATGTACAACGTATCCTGGTGCTGGTGGACACAGGAGCTGAGTGTTCTCTGATTTATGGCAACCCTGAGTGTTTTCCTGGGACCCCTGCTCTGATAGATGGCTATGGGGGTAAGGCAGTTAGAGTGAAGAAAGCCCAAATCCCACTGGGGATAAGCCATTTACCCGCAGAGGAGGGTACTGTGTACATTTCTCCCATCCCTGAATACATTTTGGGGGTAGATATCCTGCAAGGCCTGTGGTTTCAGACAAATGCAGGCAAGCTCAGACTGAGGGCACATGTGGTAAAGACAATTCTGAGGGGACGTGCTAAACACCCACGTGTAGCTCTGCCAGTACCTCGGCAAATACAAATACTAAGCAGTATAAGTTGCCTGGGGGACACAAGGAAAGGAGAAACTCTACAGGAGTTGGAGAAGGTGGGCATCGTAAAGCCCACTCATAGTCCTTTTAATTCCCCAGTGTGGCCAGTGAAAAAGCCAAATAACTCTTGACGTATGACTGTGGACTACAGGGAATTGAATAAAGCCACACCCCCTTTGCACGCTGCTGTCCCCTCTATAGCAGCCCTTGTGGACACCCTCAGTCCATGAACTAGGGACATATCATTATGTCATAGACCTTGCTAATGCTTTCTTCTCTATTGACATAGCACAGGAAAGTGAGGAACAGTTTGCCTTCACGTGGGAAGGCTGGCAGTGGACATTCACTGTCCTTCCACAGGGATATCTCCACAGTCCCACCATCTGTCATGGACTTGGCCACATAGAAGAAACCACAAACGGTGTGGCTGAGTCACTACATTGATAATATTATGCTCACATCTGATTCTCTTGCAGATTTAGAAGGGGCAGTTCCTAGACTGCTGCAACATTGACAGGAAAAAGAATAGGCTGTGAACAGCACCAAGGTTCAGAGACCTGGTTGGTCTGTCAAATTCTTGGGGGTTGTCTGGTCGGGTAAAACTAAAGTTATCCCAGAAGCAGTCATAGACAAGGTCCAGGCTTTCCCTACTCCTACCACTGTGGCAGTATTGCAAGAGTTTTTTGGGTCTTTTGGGCTTCTGGAGAGTGTTTATCCAGCACTTGGCACAAATTATGAAGCCCTTATACTGGTTGGTACAAAAGGGCATCAGGTGGGATGAACCATGTGCAGCTGCTTTAACTGCTGCCAAGCGAGCAGTCAAGGTTGTACAGGCCTTGAGTGTAATGGACTCATCAAGGCCCTGTGAGCTAGATGTTCATGTAACTGAAGATGGTTATGGATGGGGTCTTTGGCAGTGGCTTGAATGACATGCCAACCAATTGGATTCTGATCATAACTATGGAAAGGAGCAGAGGTCCAGTACACCTTGATAGAGAAGCAACTGGCTGCTGTGTACCATGCCTGGCTGGCTGTGGAGCCTATCACCGGAACTTCAACCAAGGTAATAACTTCCTCTCCCATTGTGCGGTCAGTGTGAGACTGGTCCCAAAGGCCATGGAGGGGCGTGTCACAGACACCCACACTGGCCCAATGGGGTGCATATTTACAGCAGTGTAGCACCCTCTCTACTAGTCCTGTAAGTGGAGAACTCCAATGCTTATACCAGTGGAAAGCAGGAAGAACTCCCTTTTGAGCCATTGGTAGCCAAGAGTCCTTATCAGGAGGGAAAAGCCTCTATACCTGAAGATGCTTGATATACAGATGGCTCCAGTTATGGGCAGTCCCCGAAGTGGAGGGCTGTGGCTTTCCATCCTAAGACTGAGAAAATATGGATGGAGGATGGAGAGGGGAAAAGCAGCCAATGGGCTGAGTTGCAGACAATATGGCTCGTGATCACCCAGGAGCCCTCCCCTATAGTTGTCTGCACTGACAGCTGGGCCGTCTATCGGGGCTTGACCCTGTGGCTACCAACCTGGTACCGTGCCAACTGGCTGGTTGGTCACCAGCCCCTTTGAGGGCAAGAGTTGTGGCAAGATCTATGGGCCTTTGGTCAGATTAAGACAGTTTCCGTATATCATGTGACTATCCATTGCTTTTGGGAATGGTGAAGCAGACACATTGGCCCAGATGCATTGGCTGGAAGGAAAGCCTGCCTCTCATGTAGCCCAATGGTTACATCAGCATTTATTGCACGTGGGGCAAAAGACAATGTGGGCTATAGCCCATTGGTGGGGCTTGCATTGACCTTTGAAGAAGTCAGCAGAGCCTGGAAGGTGTCCCTTGTGTGCTCTGAGAGGGACTTACACCGAGTCCCACAGCAACATGGGACAATAGTAAAGGGGCTGATACCCCCTGTCAGGTGGCAGCTAGACTATATTGGGCCTGTGCCCATATCAGAAGGACATCAGTGTACCATGACTTCTGTGGACAGAGCTGCTGGCCTGTTGCTTCCTTTTTCTGCACATCGTGCAGATCAGCAAATCACCAAAAGGGGCCTAGAGTGTGTCTTTGCAGCCTATGGCCGGCCACAGGTAATTGAGAACGATCAAGGCACCCACTTTACTGGACGTGCACTACAAGAATGGGTGCAGCAATTAGGGACAAAGTGGAAGTTTCATGTACCCAATAACCCTACCAGGGCAGGCATGACTGAAAGGTACAATGGTTTGTTGAAATCTGGCCTAAAGTCTGACACCAATGGTCTATAGGGCTGGTCAATTCGCTTATGGACAGTGCTACACTGTTTGAATGAGAAGCCCCGAAGAGGAGCCTTGAGCCCTGAGCCCTGTGGGCATGCTCACACGCCTTGCTGCCTCTGCTATACAACTGTACACCCAGACCAAAGAAGAGCTACTGAAGCCAGGATATGGCCAGCAGAGCAACATCCTGCTGCCAGCCCCGCTGCATTAAGCCCTGGAGACTCTGTTGACTGTACGTGGCCCTGGACATTTCGACACTGGACCAGCGATGGCTGCCCCTTCTGGCACCTTGGGGGAAATGCCTGGAAGCTGGACTCCTGTGTGTTCCTGGAGTAACAGCAGAGTGTCCCCCAAAGATCACGGTAGTGTATCCAAAACGTCCAGAAGGTAAGAGCATCTTACAGCGAAGTTGTTTTATCTTTATGGCCAGTGCATGTACCTCCTGTAGGCCTATCTACTGACCCATCTGTAACTCCCACAGGAAGGGGAGCAAATGTCTGGTATACTAGACCAGGACACAATCCCATTCCTGCCACTGTCCTATCACAGGACCACTCTCTTGCATGCATCCTGATGGACAAGATTTGCCTATGCTGGTGTCATCAAAACATGTATCTTATTGCCCTTAAGGTTATTGTCTTCTAAAGTCCCTATGGCCTTGATGTGCCCTGTGGCTGCATCTGCTGTGTGATGATTGCTCTGAACTCCCTACCTGTTCAGCTCCTGCCTGCCTGTGGAATGGACAAGCTATAGACTTAATCTGCATAGGACTTTGAATCTAGCTGATTCCCCTGGCTTGAGGATTATCATTTTATTGCTGTTGCTATTGTATGTTATTAGTCGGGTTACAATGCTCCAGTTTTCTTGCACAGGGACCAATGGAGAAGATGGGGAACAAGTACATTGTAAGGTGAGATTTCTGGATGGGTGGGCTGTGGGTGAAATTGCAATATTTCCAGAATCTCTCACCTGGCCTTAGTGCATCTCCATATCACTAGGTAATTACAAGGGCCAGAGAGGGCATATCTGGACTGGAGAGGTTGGGTGGGGTCTCTTCTTTTGTAGCCGAGTCATGAGAGACACGGGAGAGCAGAAGTAGACTGCTTGTAAGAAATAAATGGGTTTCTCCCTTTGACTGATTTTGCTTTCAGAGGTATTTTGCCCTAGGATTTTCCCACAGAGTGACAATATCCTTTAGCTGAAGAGCAGACATAGATGAGAAACAGTGTTAGAGAAAAAGACATTCCAGAGACCACCAGGAAGGCAGGTCTGTTGTGCTGAAGTCAAGCTCTTAAGTGGGGAAACATGGGACCCTGAAAGTGGAATAGGGTCACCTGGATGGATCATTCTGCATCAGTGATGTAAGGACAAGCACTTTCCCATGGTGGATGGACAAAGAAACCTTTCCAGACCTGCTTACTTTTGCATAGACTGGATTATGCCCTGCCCACCCCCCCCCCACCCCAGTTCATATTTGGAAGCTCTAATCCCAATGTGACTGTCTTTGGAGACAGGGCATTTAAAGACATAATTAAGGTTAAACAACATCATAAGGATGGGAACTTATTCAGTAGGATTAGTGTCCTTGTAAGGAGAGGAAGAGACACCAGGGATGTGAATGCACAGGCCAAAAGCCATGTGGGGATTCAGTGACAAGGTCATTGTCTGCAATCCAAGAAGCTTCAGGAGAAAATAAGCCTACTGATGTCTTGACCTTGGACTTCAAGACTGCAGAACTGTGAAAATTAAATTTCTGTTGTTTAAGCCACTCAGCCTTTAGTATTTTTTTTACGGCAGCCCTAGCAAACAAATACACTCCCCTACATATATTAAAGCTGAGCCCTCGACATAGTGGTATTCCAGGAAATTAACCAGCCACTTGGAGAAGCCTCTTGTACTGGGTCCCTTGTCTCCTGGAGAAGCCAGTGGTTCATCCTCATGGTGATAGATTTCTGTCTCTTCTGGGTATGGGTTTGCCTTTCCCACTGACAGAGCCTCAGCCTGTTCCACTATCCAGGGATGTAAGAAATGACTGATCTGCTGGCATGGAACACCACACATCAGAGTATCAGACCAGGAGACCCACTTAACACTGAAGGAGGTGCATGAGAGGGCCCATGAACATATTACATACTGTGCAACCCCAGCTTTTTATATCCTCCTATACTTTCTGCCTGAATAAGGTGGAGTAACCTTCTTCGGTTGAGAAGAATAAAAGTAGAAAGAAGCTGGCAACATGCATGGAACTCCTCTTCATAGCTGAACAAACATCAAATGAGCCAAACAGAAGTGGCTCTATGCACATACAAAAGAAAGGCAGAAAGCAAGTTCTCTTCTGTAGGTCTTAGAAGCATGTCCTTAGAGATGGACATGGGTGGGCATGCCTCACCAGACTGCTGGAGAAGATGAACCTGTCCAGCTTGAGAAGGTTCACATGATGCCCTAACATTTGGTTGTAAGTGTTTTACACCTGATTGTGTCACTCATGTTACCAGGCAAAAAGGGCTGTGAGACTTGATTTAAATCAGGGGTCTGTGAAAACCATTAAATGTTCATCTGAGTACATGATAGATTCTTATTGTTCTTAAGTACAGTACTGTAATCTCTGGAGATCTGTCTTAGTCTGATAAATAGATCACATCAATAATGTAATGATGAAGCTATTAATAGAGTTTCTATCACATTTCACTTTCACATTTCCATTTCCTCAGAGCTATTCTTGAATTTGCTGAGAGCACTCTCCATGGGGGACTGGCACTGATAACTCTATGTTGATGAAAATACGTAATAAAGGAGTACTTTTTCTGGTATTCTTTGATTGACTATGGAACCAAATACCATCATGTTTAGAGGATCCCTTCTAAATACTATTTCTTCTTCCATGTCAATGATAGTAGTAGAAATAATAAAAGATATATAAGTATATATTATGAAACATAGGAAATGATTGCCTACGGTCTGAAAAACTGAACACTCGCTATATACCAGCTATTGCACTAGGTGCTTTCACGTGTATCACTTTGAATTTTCACAACCATTCTGTAAAGACAGCGTTTTTACCTCCAATCTATATTTTATTTTAATCAACTATCATCAGCATGTTTTACATTAGTTCCTCAGCCCTTATTCATCTTATAGCTAAAAGTTTGTATCCTACAGTATATATTTTAGGTAAACACACACACACACGGGTGGGTGGGGAGAGAGAGAGAACACTTAAAGTTTGCTTGTCCTGCTCTCCTAGCTTGATAGTAGGAATTTCCTTAACTTTGAACTCTTCCCTGTCTGACTCCAACTCCTGTCTTCTCTCCACTACATCATTGTAACTAAAATACCTTTCACTATGACACAAGGGAAATGTAAGGCACAGAAGTGTCTCTCATTCCACTGGATCAGAAGGAAAGAATTACACTGTGCTGAGAAAGCCAGCAATCTTCTGCTTTTCACAAATAGGTAAAGAACCTAGGAAGTGACCTATGAGAAAGAGGCTTCTTAGCAGATATTTTAATGTAATGGGGAGTATGTAGAAGACCATATTAGTGACTGGGCCTTGTTCATGCATCAGTTACTAAGACTGGTGTATATCCAAATGCAAATGAAATTCGTATTGAAAATATATATACTGGTATATAAAACAGGGGTAAAGGGGGTCTCCATTATGGGAGCTATTGCCTAGCTGTGATAAACAACTTGATTAATAGATAACCCACCTGATCTCAAACTAATAAATAATCATATAATATGCTAGTTGCTTTATCATTTGATGACATGAGACTTTAAAATAACTTAATGTAACAATCATTCTGGTAAATACCCTGTTACTACTATAGCTTCATTTGTTACTGCAATGACATTAAGTAATTTATTTTAGGAAATGGTAATCCATATAGCCACATGTGTTATACATGTAACAATGTCTTTGATGTTAATAAATTTAAATAACAAGTTTTGAATATTTGTCAGTGATCTGTAGAAAATCCACAATACAATAATTTGTAATTTTGGGGAAACACAAGTGTGAATAGAACATATCGCCGGTATGCATTGGTGAGCAAGCCCCTCAGGAGGCACGTGATTCTGCACCAACATTTCAGAACCATCTAGCTATTTGCTTGTTCATCAGGGAACATGAAGTGGGTGCTTTAAAGAAATGCATGTTAGATTTTATGATAGGAATTATAACTTTGGAAGGGTTGTATGAATTTGGGGGTTGTGACACTCTCCCAGTTTTTCTTTTCCAAAGGTCAAATATGGCCTGTTAAGGGAATCTATTGTATTGAAGAGGTGTGCAGGGGAAAAAAAGTAAAAGAGAAAATACAAATCAAAATGATCCATTTGACAGGAAGGGAACAGTGTGATAACAAGATACATTCACAGCCAACATTAATGAAGACATCTGTTTTTTTTTTTAAGCCAGATTCTTACTAGTAAAAATCACCAGCTTCTCTGTATCAACAGAAGTGATAACACTGAGGTTGCTAACACCTTTTTTTTTTCTTCTAACCCACAATAGTCACAGCATGGAGCAGTGGAAAACCTCATGTACTGGTAGCTTATGATTAATAAAAAGAGTAAAGACCAGGATTGTGAAAATAACTATTCTTATTTGAGGACTACCCTGTTTTTATTGCTTCTTATTATTACCTAGTGAAGTGCATAGTATTTTCTTATATATCTTCTTCTTACTGCCTAGTTATTTGCCTTATTTTTTAATGTATACAGGAACTCAAGCATTATTAGACTTAAAATATTCATTGTATTAAAATTACATTTTTTGCAGTATTAGTGGACATCAGGAAATCTCAATTTTATTTTTGCTTCCTTCATTCAAATCTCATTCATTTTATTTTTCCTGATTCCTCCTATAGAATGAAAATGTTAGCATGTGCCCTAGCCTAGAGCCATAATGACAATCAATGGGATGAAATGTTAAATCAAGTCGAAACAATGCAGCATAAAGCAGCCTTCTTGATAAAACTGGGTGATTTCAAATACTTAGAACAAAATTAACTGAAAAGATGCCACAGCAAGAATGGATGGCTTGAGCATTTATCTTCTGTGTGAATGGTTACTTGTCAATGCCTGACCATAAGAAGGTCAGGATGCTGGAATGCCTGGAAGAAACTCTACCTCTAGGTGTGAGCCTAAGAACAGAGAGGATGCTAAGGTTTCCCAGTGAGTATTACATCACCAAGAGGAAAAAATCCAAAGAGCACTGTTTCTGTTTTGGATATTTTGTAGTTTAGTGTGCAAACTCAGTGCTGTGAATTACTAGGAGTACACGTCATCACTAATACTTGGAAAGAGAGAGGAACAGAAGCTTTCATCATGGGTGGGCAGGGAATGAAATGAGTGTTACCATATTTTATGCCTCTGCATGTGGAGTCCTTGCTCCATCCTCAGATACTAAGAGAACAGAGGTCATCTGCGTAGAGGGAGAATTGCTGCTGTCTTTGGCTTTCTCTGTTAGAGATTTGGGTTTCACTGTAGTCACAGTCCTTATCTAGTTCCATTTCTGACCTCCCTAGGCTGTGCAGTGATAGATGGGTGGACAGGGTCCCCAACACCAACAGTACCCTCTTTGTAGCAGTCCCTGCATACAATATTTTGGGTGACTGAGTAGTTGAGAAGGGCTGCAATCAGGGCTCAGAAAGATGCATGTATAAAATGGCCCACCGGACACTATTTTTTTGCTAAATGATGAGCCCAGAAACTGCAGAAATAACTGGCAAGCCCAGTTTCCCAGGGTCAGAAATTGTCATCAACGTGTGTGGTAACTGGACAGCCTGAAATATTCTGCTGTCTCCCTTTGCTTTCTGCCAATAGAAAGTGGATCAGATAGTCATAACAGAGAAGTGGATAGAATAAAGTATTGCCAACTGCTTCTTGAAATTCCAACATTTCTGCCATTAATAAGAATGAGTCATTAAAGGGAATTCTTATGTGGTGAGTCAGGAAAGGTTGAGAGCTGCTGAATTAGCTCTCATTCTGTAACTTCTTTTAAAATGTAACATTTTATTACCTGATACCAACTAAGTACAGTCAGGGACCCAGCCTGTATATGTGGGAGAGAGCAAGGTAGGAGAGTGAGGACACATGATGAGTAATATATAAGGTCTCATGGCCTTTTCCCCCTTAGATGGAAAACAATGGCAGAGTAACCATCTGCCTCTTTTTTAAGCCGAACTGTCCTTAACTTTAAAGGCAGCTATTTAATACAAAGCCATTAGAAGACTGTAATAGTAATCAGAGGGTGGAGGGCTAGTTCACCAGCAGCAACCAGGACAAGGTATCTATTATGTTCATGTAGGTACATAACAATCGATGCTTTTCCAGCATCCTATCAGGGAGTCAGACAAACTTGGCTTTAAATTCCAACTTATCTACCTGATAACTGTGTGATCTAACTATTCTAAACCGAGCTTCCTCATCAGTAAGTGGTTAAAATAATAATGTATACCTCACAGTGCTCTTGTAGGATTAAATACAAGGACGTGCATAGAGCAGTTAGCCCAGTTACTGACACCTAGTAGTAATAGTCAATGGGTGTTACTTGTAGTATTAGTAATTACTATAAAATTAATAAAATACCATTCAGTAAACATTGTGAGAGCACAAATCTATTCTCTTTGAGGAATACATGTTTAACTGGCTTATCCTTCATTAATGAATACATACTTAATCTTCTCATGTGTCCTAAGTCCCTAACAATCTTTTTTCAGTCTAGACAATTCCAGGTATTTTGGCAGCCCTGGATCTTTGTCCTTGCTCTGTCAGGTCCTGGCTGCATGAACTGCAGTAAATAATTTAAATTCCTTGAGACAGAGGAATTTAATCACCTTTACATTAACTATCAACCCTTTCTTACCCTATGTCCAAATTGTGTGAAGAACTCCAGAAATTCGAAGTGTTGTTGCTATTATGCAACCCAACAATAAAGAAACACTACTAATCATGTCTATTAATACTGGAATATTCTGAATCTGTAATTTTAATAGTTATAATTTCTGCAAGTTTCTTTATACTAGATAAGATAGTCATAATGACTGTTAAAACAACTCACCTTGAAATGCTTGAGAAATCTTCCTTGGAGAACATATACACAATAATATTGTGACATGTAAAAGAGACTTGAAATTTAGGTAAGATTACATGTAATAAGCTCTGCTGACTAGTTACTAAATGTTACTAGTTACAAATATTAATAGTTACTGATCAGTTTCTAATGTTAACAGGCATGATTTACTAATATTAGTAGACTTTTCACCTTTGGCTACATTAAAAAAAAATTATCAGTTTTGTGAGTATTTCTTTTTCATCAAGGGCTCATTAAAACTGAGTTTTAATGTATAATGTATATGTATATATTAAATACTGCATGTGTGTTGTGTGTACAGAACAGAATATTATTTAGCCATAAAAAAGAAGGAAATCCTGCCATTTGTGACAACGTGGACAGACTTTGAGAACATTATACTAAGTGAAATAAGACAGAGAAGGAGAAATACCATATGACCTCACTTGTATGTGAAATAAAAAAAAAAAAAAAACGCAAAGATACAGAACAGACTGGTGACTGCCAGGGGCTGGGGGTGTGCAATGTGGATTAAAGGGGTCAAATCACACACTTACAGTTACAAAATAAGCCCTGGAAATGTAGCATACAACACAATGACTGTAGAAACCAATACTATATTTTATATTTGAAAGTTTCTAGGAGAGTAGAACTTAAGGTTCTCATCACAAGAAGAAAGCTGTAACTTTTTGATGATGGATGTTAACCAGACTTAATGTGGTGATCATTTTACAATATATACATATATCTAATCATTACATTTATACCTGAAAGTAATATAAAGTTATACATTGATTATATTTCAATTTTAAAAAGCAGTTGCTTAATTAGGTTGAAATGTTGGAACAGAGAAATATCTCTCTGTAGGCTAAGCTGTAGGCCCACAAAAGTGTCCAACATATGGCTTTGGACTTTTTGGTACCATCAGCAAATTTAACCTGACTGGACTTGTAAATATTGGGAAGCAAAAAAAAAAAAAAAAATTACCGAACAGTATTGTTCTTTTCTCAAGAGGTTGCACAGCCTTCTAGGCAAAGAACTAACCATGTCTTAAGTACTTTACCATAATAATCAACTCAAATAAAAAGAAATCTCAGCTATTGAATAAAATTGCTTATATTTTTGATATGTACATAGACCTTTTAAAATATATTCCCTTATTTACTTAATTTCTTTATGCTACTTCTCCTTTGTTTTTAATTAACAATTATCATTTCAGTCAAAACATTTAAATCCAGTTTCATTTGTAAACTTAAATCTCCGATGTATTCTCCAAAGCTACAGGAACGAATGGCTTTTTGCAGATATAACTAAGGAGCCTCTACACAGAGGCAGAGCTAAGGCAAAAAGGGCAGTGAAAGCAGGCAGCGTGAGTGCAGTAACACCTGTGCCCGTGGCTGGGAGGGCTCTAAGCTCACCTGAAACGAGGATACAGAGCCGCTCCAGCACTTCACTTGTATGTGAAACCATCCATCAGGTCTGCTGTGAAGGACTTGAAAAACATTATTCTGAAGAATCTTTGAACAGTTAGATTAGTGAATTTAAATCTTCATAAACAAATCAACACCTAATTAAATACTCCAGACCAGAAAAAATGAATGTTGTCATAGTTTGCAAAGCATTTTGTTGTTACTGTTTTCATCACTCACAATATGACATTTTCCGTTGTCTTCAACATGAAAAAAATGTCATTTTTATAATTATGATTTACATTTTAATATATTTCAGATGATTTAAAACTACTTATTTTTCCTCTGGAAACTCATTTTTAAGTAAATTTTTACCTTTTTATCTAAAGTTAACTTTTTACCTTTTTATTTAAAGTTACTTAAGACTAGGCTAAAGTTTGTATTTAAATAGAACTTAACTAAAATTAAGGATACGGTTAATAAAATAGAACTAATTAAAATGAACTCAGTTTTGTCAGTGCCCTTAAATCAAAGAACCTCTGGTATTTCATACATAGACCACCTCTTTTTAATGGATACGTACTATTTCACGGTGTGTTTTCAAATTAAGCATTACTCTATTCATATTATGCAGTAAATAAGCTCATTTTCAGGAGCTTAAATATCATCTATTCTAGGAGGACTCTCAAATTTATATACATAGTAATGTGGAAATCAATGAAGACCACATAAATGAGGCTACTTACCACAATGGGATACCGTTACACAATATTAGAATGGCCACAGCCCAAAACACTGACAACAGCAGATGCTGGCAATGATATGGAACAGCAAGAATATTCATTGCTAGTGGGAATGCAAAATGGTACAGCCACTTCAAAAGATATCCTGGCAGTTTCTTGCAAAATTAAACATATTCCTACAATATGATTCAGCATTTGTGCTCCTTGGTATTTACCCAAAAGAGTTGAAAAGTTATATACACCCCAAAACCCATATACGAATGATTATAGCAGCTTTATTCATAATTGCCAGCACCTCGAAGCAACCAAGAAATTCTTCAGTTAGGTGAGTGAATAAATAAACAATGGTATTTCCAAACAATGGAATATTATTCAGTGCTAAAAAGAAATATTGTTTCAAACCATGAAAACACCTGGAGGTAGCTCAAATGCATATTGCTAAGTGAAAGAAGCCGATTTGAAAAGTTTACACACTGCGTGGTTCCACTACATGAAAAAGAACAGTGGTTGCCAGTAATTGGAGGAGAGAGGGGGAGATGGATAAGACAGAGCAAGAAGATTCTTAGGGCAGTGAAACTACTCTGAATGATATTACAGTGGTGGATCCATGTCATTACAAATTTATCCCAGCCCATAGAATGTCTCACCCCAAGAGTGAACCCTAATGTAAACTGTGGTCTGTGAGTGATAATGGCTTGTCAGTATAGGTCATCACGGTAACAAATGGGCCATCTCGTGGGGGATGTTGATAGTGGGGGAGGCTGTGCACATGTCGGGGGAGGAGTGTCTTTATACCTTCCACTCACTTTTGCTGTGAGTGTAAACCACTCTAAAACAAAAGTTTACTAATTTTTAAAAAGAATAAAGCCATAAGTATCCCTCCTTTAAAGTCTTTAGCCATAAAGGAAATTCTAAATGCTCTAGTGACAGGATACGTTTAATATAAATATACTATTACAGAATTTGACTTAACTAAGTTTCCATTGTATTTCTTTAAATATTCAGTGCACATCACTATGTAAAGGTTTTGTCTATACTTAAAAAATGGAGGGCAACCATTAACAGACAATTAGTCATTAAAATCTGGTCACTGTAATCACAGTCTTTGCTTTAACCCTGCAGTCATTAATAGAGAAATAAAAACCCAATGTTTGCTCTTAGAATTGTCTATCTAAACTTTTATAATATCTATTGTAAGGTTTAAGAACTAGCATAAAAGAGGAAAATACAATCTCTATCATTTTTAGTATTCTAAAGCTATCACTTAAAGTTAAAAGATGTTATTTAGAACAAAGTAATTTGTTCCTTTGATGTGAGTAAATCTGAAATTTAGACTCAGAGAGAATACTTACTGCGATAACACAAACTTATCATGAGGTTCAGGACCTAAAACACCTTTCCATCAAGCCTCTTTGCCAATGAATAAAATCTTTCATTTCATATTCCAGAATAATATGGGATTAAAATGCAACAGTAAAAAAAAGAACTATTCATGAATTTTCTGTGAAATAATCCCAAAGCAGAAGTATTTCAGGAAAATCTCATTACAGCCATGTATGAAAGTTCCACTGAATCTCATTATTGCCAAAACTTGGCATTTTCTTTTTAATTTAAATTCTGATGAGTATGTAGTCATATTTTATTTTGGTTTTAATGGCAAATATTATTTTTGTATGTTAATGGATCATTTGGGTATCTAATTTTGTGAAATGCTTATTTAAGTCTTTTTGTCTACTTTTTATTGTTTTTTTTTCTTTTTCCTATTGCTATATGTACAAGTACTTTTAAACCTTTGCTGTGCATATGTGCACTGAAAATGCCAATCCCGGTCTATTGCTTGCCTTTTCATTTTCTTCATATTGACTATAGTTGAGCAGAAATCTTTAATTCTGATAAAATATATTTACTCTTTTATTCTTATTGTGTTTAGAGTCTTTCCCAAGAAGTCTGTTCATTGTGAGGTCATGAAGAAACATGAAGAAATAATTCTGTTTTCCTCATGAGATTTACAGTTTTAGCCTTCACATTTAGGTTTATGATCCATCACTAACATTTTTACTAAAAAAAGGACTCATAACTTTTTAGTAGTAAAAGTAGATTCAAAATTCCTTTTTTTCATGCATATATCCAATTTTTCTAGCATCATTTGTAAAAAATAACTTAGTAAATTGTATGAGTACCTTTAGCAAAAACCTAAGTTACTATATATCTGTGGTTCTATTTATGAGCTACTTATTTCTGTGCTATTAGTCTACATGGATATCATTATAGCAATATCACTGTATTGATTATTGAAGTTCTAGAGTAAACCTCAAACTTAAGTAGGACTCACCTTGGGAATTCTCATCCCTTTTATAAGTTAGCTCCTTTTCATTTCTACATCCACAGCTCTCAAATGTCTTTACAAACATGATATTTAGTTGATCTATGTTGTTGTATGGCATATATCTTAAAAAGAAATGGAATTTCAGCTGAGGATTTCCTGAACAAGGCACAGAAATGTAAACTCCAAGTAAAAGTCTGATGAAAACTCAAGTACATTGAAGTAAGGACTTACTTCATTAAAGGATGCTATAAACAGCAAGCTGATAAACTTATCTAATGAGAATCCTTTCCACATGAGCACTAGGAGATATGGAATTGATAGTTCATAATAGCATATTTTAAAACATAGAAATTGGGATCCATCCCTATATCATTGATAATAAAATAAAAAATCAGTGTTGGCGTAACTATACAATGGAATAAAATTCAGCATTAAAAATGAACCATACCCAATCTTAAGATATGTTGCTAGGTAAAATTTGGAGTTCACAGAAATACTATGTCTATATATCATTGTTATTCCACTTGAAAATGTTAAAACTAAGCAAAACTACACAAAGGGCATGAACAGGGCATGCATAAACAGATGTTTAATGTTTACAAAAAATATTAAATGTCAAATAAAATGTACAAAGGGCATGAACAGGGTATGCATGAACTGATATTTAATATTCACATAAAATATTAAACACCAGTATTAATATAAAGGAATTTAAAATTTCAACCACATATTACTTTCCTTGATGAAAATAGGAAGTACTTAACAAGTCTGTACAACATACAGAATAGCATTAGGATGGAAGAGATGTAATGTTCATAGTCTACTGGGTGAGGGATAATTTGGTGAAGCCAAATCATTTCATGAATAATTTGGCAATTGTTTTCAGCTCATTCTCAGTAAAATATGCTTTACCTTTTCCTGAAAGTTCTACTCTGGAGGATCGATTTAAAAAATTATTTGAAAGTATAGGAATGTGTTTGAAAAAGAAACTGCACCGTAGTTTTATTTAAAATAGCAATAAATAGAAGTATATGTTTGCCAATTTGTTTGATGGGCCACATAATTGTATGATAGACTGTGCCAGTGTTAAATGAAATGAGTGGTATACTATAATAGAAATTCTTGGTTGATATTACTTCAGAAAATCTTAAATCAAGATTCAGAAGTTTTAAAATTCTCTCAAATCAAGTCTATCAAAACTTTTGTATAGCACATTGCTTTTATTTTTTTTTCTAAAGAGCTGATCCCACCTGAGAATCAGTGATTTATTATGATCTAGTTATGAGTAAAGCTCTTATGAATATACCCATGTAATTAGTTTATGAACATATGCTTTAATTTCTCTTAAGTAAATATGTAGAAATACAATTCCATGATCATTGGGTACACAGTTTTAACTTTATTAAAATCTTCCTATCAACTGACTATCCATGTGAGAATGGATATCCAAACTGTGGTATATTCCTTTCTATGTCCATATGTTGTAACTATACTTATTGGGGTGAGCTTTTAATAATGTAGTTAACTAAAAATAATACTGTGGTATATTCATGCAATGGAATACATTTTAGCAATGGAAAAAGAAATGCACAACTTCATGGATAAATTTCAAAAACATTGCAGTGAGCCAAAGAAGACAGACATAGAAGCTATTGACTGTATGGTTCCACTTATATGCTGCTCTAAGTTGGGCAAAACGAAGCTATGTGATGGAAGGAGATTGACTAAGAAGGACCATCAAGGGTCTTTTTGTCTTGATGGATGATTCCCACATCTTAAGCAGGGCTGTGGCAGCATGGGTGTATTCATTGGTCAGACTCATTGAACTGTATGTGTTAGACAAAAAAGAAAAAGAAAAAAATGGATAAAACCAACATATTTGACTTAGTCATCCTGGAGTCCTGGGATCAATGCTAAAATCACACTTCCTCTCCCATTACATACATTTCATTTTCTCACATTAAGTTAATCTAAGATTAAAAGAATAGTATTGTGTAAATATATTTAAATTGCATGCCTTTTTATCGTGCGTGTTCTAATTGATTTAAGATACATCTAGACAAAAGATAATATTACTAGTGTCATTGCTAGGTTGTTGTATCTTGGGTGATTTTGTTTCTTCTTGGAGTTTTTCTGAATTGTATAAATTAGAAAAAATATAAATATTGAAATTGTGGGAAGGTGGTGAACTCATAAATATTTAATTAAATTCAAAAGAGTGAGGTGCCAGCATTATTAAATTCATCATAGGACACATACAGCATAAAAACAAAGAGGCAATGAGTATGTGTTTTTGCTCAGCTGTGATATTTCATTAAATGGCCAAAATATTCTAGAGTGGCAAACGATCTCTTTGCTGTCTTGAAACAGAATCTAAAATGCTAATCATTAAGGACACATTCTTCTAGTATACAAATAGATGGAGCAATGTCTCAACTAATTGTGTTTCTAGTCCTAGAAATGGGAGGTAGTTGCATACACTGTGACATAGACACTGGAGGAATTCAGTTCATAGTGCCGTTTGCCTGACACTCATCTTGACCTGTGCTAGCTGTATTGATGGTGATTTGTCTACACAGTAGAATGCAAAACAAAAACAACACAACTCCACTTACTCTTATTTTACCCAGGTGTATAGGTACAAAGCAGAGTGGCTTTTAGTTTCTATCCCAGATTCCTAGATACGGTGCTCGCCTTCCCTTCCCAGGAAAGCTGGGGGAGAAAAGTATGAGAAAATTCCCAGATCCCGGTAAATGAACTAATCAGCTCTCAGATAAAATCTTATAAATTCAGTAACACTGTGGGGGTCTGTCTAACACAGTTTAGATTGTCACATCTAATGTTGAACTTTAAGCAAACTACTTATTGTGATTCATAAAGTCATATTTAATGAAGTAATGTAGGCTTGGTGAAATAAAAGATAACAGCACTGATTCCTTTTCACCTCTGCCAACAACTACAGGAGTTGTTTCCAAGCCCATTCAAAGAGAGAAGTTCTGGAAATAATTAAAATGAGCTGGAATAGAATAAAAGTAGTGTGTAGCATGTACCAAAATGAAAAGAGTTGTGAGTATATTATTTTTAATGCTCATTGGTGATAAGGGAAGTGTATTATGTGTATTGTAGTCTATTTTTCAGTTTACTTACCTGAATAGAATGAGTAGGTTGATATTGTTGGCTACAAAGACTGCTGCAGGCTTTCCTCAGAAGGAAACTATACTCAGGGAATAAGCAAAGTAGACTTCAAGCTCAATAAATGCTTAGAGTTCATTATGGCCTATGAAGTAAGGTAGCCTCAGTGTGTTAATGCAGCATCTAAAAGTGCCTCCTTCTCTCCTTAGACACTAGAAGTAACTGGCTCAATAAAATTTAAGAGCGGCAATATCAGAAGCAGAGCTCAGTACTTCAGTTTTATAAAAGTACTGTCATCATCGTCATTGAGGTTTAAATTGAGAGCTTTAGCAGTAGAAATCTATTGCTTTCTGTGGAAGATCTTATAACCATGCATGAAAATATTTGAAAATTTATGGAGTAAATGTTGGAAAACATGATATTGTACTGATGATGACTGAGAAAAAAATGTGAATATTAAAGAAATACTGATGAGTGGAATTACAGTCTTAGAAGTAAATAAGGTAACATGCTTCACAAAGAGATTTCTCATTTTATAAAAATATTGTCCTTTTAAATAGGTTGACCTCATAGCAAATGCCCCACTTTCATTTTTAAAAAATACTACTGTCTCCCCTCCCGATTTTCTGTTAGAGAGCAGATGATAAAATTTCTCTAACCTCTTCATTATTTACAAGAGCAACTATTTGAGCAATCTAAGTGCAAGTCACTGAAATATAGCCCCAAATCCAAGAAATTAAGGCTTCAAAACACTTGATGAATATATTCCAAATCATGAACCACAGGTTATCAGAATTCCAAAAGTAGGAGGCAGTCTTTTCCCATTTCGTATGTGAATCTGCTTAGGGAGTACTACATGCCCACATGGCTAGAGACTATAATTAGGCATACGAATTATAGGAAGAGAAACCAGCCAGACTAAACCCTGGGCTCTAACTGCAAAATGACTGAAATATTAGACAAATTCTGTGAATAGTGGAGAATCATTATTTTTAAACAGATAGTAGAATTTCCAAATATACAGTATTTATAGAAAGACAACTTTGAGCCTAAACTGAGTATAAAAAAGAAAAGAAAAGAGAACATTCAGGAATATATTGCCATAATCCAGGAGTGAAATGTAAATTATCCTAAGTAGAAGTAGGAAAAAGAAATAGACTCTTTGGATTTGAAAGTCATCGTGGAGGTAAGACACTTTCAGGATTGCTGTTCTGTTGAGTGGAGAGGTGAAAAAGAATGATGAGGGTTATCCTGTGATTCTTGCTTGGGTGGATGTATAATGGTGATGCATGAGACTCCATACAGAATACAGAAGGAGGCTGGGCCTTGAGAGGAAGATAACGGAACATATTTAATTATAGACTTGTTTCTTGAAGTCATTTACAGTATTATAAACTATTTATATTCACTATTGTACAATAATTCATATTTAGAAAGAGCTGGCCAGTTTGCATTGTATTTGCTCCTAGAAGTTATGTAGATTGAAGAGACAGATTTGGGTATCATTTGAATAGGGGTTTTGTTAGAGATGTCAATGGATGGGACCATAGAGTCAGAGTGGGGAGAATTATGAGATACGTGGGTTGAGCACTGATCTCTGGAGAATACCTGCCTTGAAGGAGTGGGTGTGTGAAAGAGATGGGAGGTAAAGCTAAATAGTTTCCTGAAATTTGTAAAGCAAGAGAGCTTTAAGAAGGAAGCACAGGAAAACAGCAGAGAAGTTTTCTGAGGGAGAGGGCAGGGCTTGAGGCTAAATTGTTGAACTAGACACTTAGGAAGTCACTCATACACTGAAATCATGTGTCAGTACAGTAGTGTAAGAGAAGTCAAAATAAAGTCACTGAAAAAGTGAGAGCAGAGAACAGATTACTCTTCTCCTGAATCTGATGGTAAAGAGAAGGCTAGATAACTTGCTGTAACCTGAGATATAGTGTCTAAATATTTATTTGAAAACCAAAGGAAAGTAGTCATGAAAAGATAAAGATTAAAGATACAAGTGAGAGAGAAAGTCAATGATGAAGTAACAGAAGATCTGGCTGAAACAACAGAATGGTGTAGTGTTGGAAATAAAATAATCAAGAAAGTCAAGAGTTAAATCAGTTCCCACTCTGTTATTGAAAATGGAGGATCAGAACTGAGAATAACAACAGTAGAGTCTCATCTCTGTCTTCACATTTCACTCTGACTATGGAACCTAACCCAGCATGAGATGTGACTGCTCTATTTTCTTTAATTCATACAGCAAACCCATCTGAATGTTACAAACCTTGCAGTCAAGATGAGAAAATCTACCCTTCAGTTCAAAGATTTGCCATTTGTTAAAAGCTGAATACTTTGAATGCCCAAGACATCTGCATAAATACAGAGAACAAACTGGTGATTGCCAGAGGGGAGAGGGGTGGTGGGATGGAAAAGAGGATTAAGGGGTACAATTTTCCAGTTTAAAAAAAAGTAAGTCATGGAGATGTGAAGTGCAGCATAGGGAATATAGTCAATAATGTTGTAATAACTTTATAAGGTGACAGATGGTAACTAGACTTATCATGGTGAGCATTTTGGAATGTATAAATGTCAAATCATTCTCTTGTACTGCTGAAACTAATATTATATGCCCACTATTCTTCAATTAAGAAAATTACTCCTAAATTGTGTTTAAAGAGCATAATATAAAAACTTGTAGATTTATGTGAGGAGTATGTGATGATGTAGTTATTGTTAACTATCTTTCATCTTGCTAGTGGGTCACTTAGGTCTGCACAATGTTGATGGATCATTCTAGGGTGATGCCACAGCCTTCTAGCAACTCATTCTTTCAGGTAGGGAACTTAAACACATACCTGATGAAACAATCTGAGACTCAGAAAATGTGAGTTTGATATACTAGGAAGTTTATGGTTTATCACACTCTGGCATTTATTCAATGTTCATAAGGGATAAGCATTTTGCTAAAGGGAGGAGATGAAATAGGCCCCATTGAGATGTTTCTTTCCTTTTATGTGTCACACACCCCATTTTACTCTGTTATATTTAATCATAGGCTTCATATCTAAGCTATGGAAAAAAGTGATAAAATGAGACTAGGTCAGCTGTTGCACAATTTTATCATTATAGCTTCTGCATTTAAATTTGATAGGGTGTTTTCAGAATGGCACTTTATAAAGCATAATGTAAAGGCACCTCAGTTATAAAATGTAATGATGTATCAGCTACCTTGTGCTAAGGTTGTTTATTGTAATAGGTATATATATGGACAAACATGTACAGTTTAAATAAGATTTATAAAGCAAATAGCAATGTAACCAACAATCAGAGCAAGAAATAAAACAGTGCAAATGCTCCAATAGCCTTTCCTGTGAGCCTCTTCTTTTACATTTTCATTTCTCTACTAGAATTAAATATTATATTGATTTTTGTGATCCTTTCCTTAATTTTGGGGGGAGCATTTTAAACCTCTGTATATATCCTTAAAGAATGTAATTTAATATGGCCACTTTGGGAACTTTATGTAAATGGAAAGTGATTTTTGTCTTTCCAAGAAATAATTTATTTCCTTAGAGCAATTTTAGGTTCTTAGCAAAATAAAGAGGAAGGTACAAGATTTATATTTACCCTCTACCCACACACCTGCACAGCCTCCCCAAGTATCAACATTCCCCACCAGAGTGGTACATTTGTTATAATTGATAAACCTGCATTGATCCATCATCACCATCCAGAGTCCATAGTTCAAACTAAGTTTAATTCTTAGTGTTGTACATTCTGTTGTTTTGGACAAATGTATCATGAAATTATAGTATCATCCAGAATATTTTCACTACCCTAAAATCCTGTGTTACACCTATGCATCCCTCCCTCCCACCTGTCACCCCCAACCACTGACCTTACTATTTGCATAGTATTTTATGTTATCTACAGTGTCATGTGGTAAAATCATACAGTATGAGCCTTTTCCCATTGGCTCCTTGCCCTCAGTAATATGCATTTGCAGTTGAGTTACCTCTATGTCTTTTTGCAGCTTGATGGCTCATTCTTTTTAGCACTGAATACTATTGCATTTTCAGAATATACCGCAGTTCATTTACCCATTCACCTACTGAAAGAACCTGAAGATGGAAAATATGAGTCCTCCCCATTTTTCCTCTCCTTCAGTATTGTGTTGGCTACTTGTGGTCTTTTGCCTTTTCATACAAACTTTAGAATCAGTTTGTTGATATTCACAAAATAGCTTAATTGGATTTTGATTGGGATTTCATTGAATCCATAGATCTAGTTGGGAAGAATTGATATATTGACAATATTGAGTTTTTCTATCCATGAACATGGGTCATCTCTCCATTTATTTAGATCTTTGATTTTGTTCATCACAGTTTTGCAGTTTTCCTCATACAGATCTTGCAATTATTTTGTTAGATTTATACCTAAACACTTCACTTTTTACTGCTAGTGCAAATGGTATTGTTTTTAATTTCAAATACCACTTTTTCATTGCTGGTATATTTTCTGCATTAATTAATATAATAATGTGATATTTTTTCTTCTTTAACCTGTTGATATGATGGGTTACATTAATTGCTTATCAAATGTTTGAAGCATACTTTCATCCCTGGGAAAAATCTTACGTGCTCATGGCATATAATTCTTTTTGTATATATTTGGATTTGATTTGATAATATTTTGTTAAAGATTTTTACGTTACATTCATGAGAGACATTAGTCTGTAGTTTACTTGTGATGTCTTTGTCTGGTTTTGGTATTACAGTAATATTGGGCTCATCAAATGAGTTAGTATTTTCTCTGCTCCTCTCTTCTGAGAGAGAGTTTAGAGAAATGATATAATTTCTTCAATGTTTGGTAGAATTCACCAGTGAACCCATTTGGACCTGATGAATTCTGTTTTGGAAGGTTATTAAATATTGATTCAATTTCTTTAATAGATATAGGCCTATTCAGAATGTCTGTGTGTAAATTTTGGCAGATTATATTTTTCAAAGAATTGGTGCATTTCACCTAGGATATCAAATTTGTGCACATAAAGTTGTTTAATTATATTCTATTATTATTCTTTTAATGCACATGGGATCTGTAGCATTATTCTTTCTTTCACTTCTGATACAGTTAAGGATGTAAAGTAATGGATGTACACATTTGCTAAAGTAATTGAATTGAATGTTTAAGATTTATGATTTTAATCTCACTGTACATAAGTATGCACATGTTTGGGGTCTATCTGAAATGTGAGACAGGGAGCATACCCCACATTTTAGCACTAGTATGCCCCATTCTAGGACATATTAATTTCAGACAGATCACACTTCAGAACAAGAAAAATTGTCATGGAAGGGCATTCCATAATAGATAATGGGGTTTAATTCACAAAGAAGACATAACAATTCTTAACATGTCTGTGCATTACAACAAAGCATCAACAAGCTATGCAACAGAAAAACTGATAGAAATGCAAGAAGAAATAAATGAATCCATACTTGAACACCCCTTTGTCATAAATGATCCGATCTAGCAGGCAGAAAACCAGTAAGGACATAGTTGAACTCAACATCATCCGTCAATTGGATGCAAATGACATTCATAGCCTACTTCATTCAAGTACAGTAGAATACACATTCTCCTTGAGCTCACATGGAGCATTCACCAAGGTAGGACACATTCTGGGCCAAAACACAAATTTAAAAGAGTATAAATCATACATTGTCTGCACTCAGACTACAGTGAAATTTAAGCTAGAAATCAACAACAGAAAAATAGCTGGGAAATACCAAATACATGGAGATTAAAGGGTCAAATAAGAGATATCAAAAGAAATTCAAGAATATTTTGAACTAAGTGAAAATAAAAACTTCTGAAATTTGTGAGATTCCATGAAAGCAGTGCATATAAATTCATAGCATTGAATGCATATATTAGAAAAGAAGATATAAAATCAATAATCAAAGTTTCCACCTTAGAAAAATGAAAAAAGAAGAGAAAATTAAATCCATAACAAGCAGAATAAAAAATATATAAGAGAGCAGACATCAATTAAATTGAAAACAGGAGTCAGTACAGATAATCAACAAAATCTAAGACTTGTTCCTTGAAAATAACAATAAAATGATAAATTATCCAGGCTAACTAAAAGAGAGAGAGAGATGACACAAATGATTATACCAAAAATTTAAAAAAGGAACACCACTGCAGATCCCATAGATATTAAAAGGATCATAAAGGGATACTATGAATAACTCTATGTGAACAAATTTAATATCCTAGATGAAATGCACTAATTCCTTGAAAGCCAAAACTCACACAAAAGTAGGTAATCTGAATAGGTTTGTCTCTATTAAAGAAATTTAATCAATATTTAATAACCTCACAAAATAGAGATCCTCTGGCCCAGATGGGTCCACTGGCTACTTCACAGTTTACAAAAGTAAACCATGATGGTGACATTTTTAAAGACTTAGGGATAAATTTGAATTCACCAGAATTTGTTTCCCATTCAGTAAACACTCCGCACGTACTATGATCTCTTAGGAACTCATATTCTTTATGTAAGTTTCCAGGGCTCTGAATAAGATGAGGAGACTTGGGGAGGGATAATAGAGATGGGTTTTAGAAGAATGTCTGACATTAGGACAATTGATTAGTGTAGAAATAGATATATTATACTAGATTATCAGCTATAAGTGGATGTTGGTGGGATATCTTAAAACATATCACCACTGAATATATTAGATCGGTTTCACCAACTTCGTCAACACTGATTTTAGACTACATGGTAGAAGGCCCAAAAGGCACCTCACTTGGTTCCTTAGATCCTTGGATTCAGCAGAGGATAGATATAGCAGCAATTTTATTTTCCCAAAATGCAGCATTCGGACAGAGTGCTCTAAGATGTTGATTCCAGGAACCTACTTTAAAAAGTCTTCAGAGAATTAAATTATGTTTAAATTGAATGAGTGTAATTTTCTATGGCCTTGCCTTGTCCTTCTAACCCTGGTTAAGCCGAATTCAATAACCCATGGAAGCTCCAGTCACAGGTTGAGTGTCATGCTAATGATCTTGGGTCAGAACTTTCATTTCCGTCCTAGACATACTTAAGCCTCTGATGTTTCCAGGCTTCAAAAGCTCTTAGCACAACAGGAGTTCTTAACCTTACACGATGTATATTTTATTTTTAATCCTTGTCTCTCCTTGTTTGACATGCAAAGGGCCAGTGCCTGGGTCATTTTCTGTGACTTTCTTGTTCTTTTTTCCTAAATGCAGAGCAATTGGCAGGTAACATTTACTGGGTCACTCTGACCTCCATGTAAAAAGTAGTTATTCTTTAGTGTGGGCAGGGGCTGGAGTCAAGGATGCCTAGTAAACCACTGCCATGTTTTAAACCGTGTAGGTAGGGAAAATGTTTTAAAGTTGTGCTGAAGTTCAACTTCAGAATCCATGGTTTAGGTGAGTCCAGATTGGGCATATTGTCTTGATATAATAAACTATAGCAAAGAGATTTTTTAAAAATACTATTAGAAATATCCTCCTATGCTTTGTGTTAAATGTCCCTAATGCATTACCTTGGCGCTAACTGTTAGAAATAATGGGAGGAATTAAGCAATGGCAGGGCACATAGCATGTGTAATTAGTACTGTGTGGAGGAATGCCAGCATGGACCAGTAGCAGCTCTACAGTAAATAGCTGTATTTATTGCTCCATGCATTTCCACATCCACTAGCATTTGTTTTTACAATGTATTCAAATTAAGGGGAAATTTAGTCTGCTATTTCAATTGCTCTCTATTAACTTTACAAGGAACTACTTATGGTGAGGTCAGAGCTTCACCAAGAGAGTGATTATTGGCTTACCCCCAAATCACCCCCCTAAATATGAATTTATCTCAGTCTAGGATGTAGCCTTCAGTACTTTAGCATCAGAATTCTGATTTGACAGCCCAGAGAGAGGAGATCCATATCTTAGAACTGGCTCATATTAGCCAGAGCACTGTATTAATCAATGATATTAAGGTAATATTTTATCACCCTATATTAAGAAATATGAACAATGGCATGCTTATTTGCAGGACCAGATATTCCCTGGCTATAGACAGACATGCATGGAAAAAAATCAAGAAAAAAACAAAAGCCAATGGGAAGTGAACCAGAACAGTGGGTAATGTGACTGAAATGGTTAAGTTTCCCATCTATTTAACATGAACAGACTTGAAACACAAAAATATACTTGCGGGCTGATTCTGTCTGTTGTGTAGTGTTTAAATAGATTAACAGTGTTTACTTCCAGATCTCTCATTTTTTTCTAAATGTCCATCACTTACTAGTTATTTTTCTGTTTGAAACATTATTTTCCTAAATATTGTGTCACCCCCAAATCACTAAGCTACTACTGTCCCTGAGCCCACGACCCTGCGATAGCCCTGCCACTACCCATTGTAGCTTGTCTTTGGGACCATGTGGGGACCTTGTACAAAGAAATGAGACGTTGTGCTCCCACTGGCATTGCTCAGCTGCTTGGAGGCACTCTCGTGGCCATCACTACTGCCTTCTGAAAACTACCATCAGGGAGAGAAGTTGCCTTCCTCTGTCTGTCTCCCAATCTCACACTATTGCATTCACTGAAAACCTGAAACAAGTAGTTTGCAGGATTAAATCCTAGTGGTACCCAAGGGAATATAGGTGAGCATGGTTGAAACTGAGAGATGGTTGGCACTCTGGTATGAGGTCTTGCTGGAGTGACTAAATATGAGAATTGGCTGTATTTGAACATCACTTGAGTAGGAAGCTTGGCAGATTCTATACATTATTGTCAGCACTTGTAAAAGTCATTGTTTTGTCAGGAAGAGAGAAGGCAAGCAACACATTTTGAGTATAAAGGGTTTGATGTTGAATTAGGGGCTTAAATGATTTTGGAAGAGTTGGAGGGACCGAAGTCAAGGAGGTGCCTCTGAAGGTCATAGAAGCTGATGCTGATCACAGGGAATCCAGCAGCCAAAATTTCAACCAAAAACACTAAAGCCAATAGTTCTCAAAAGTATTCCATGAGTTGTCACATTAAAAAAAAAAAAAAAAATTAACAAAGCAAAATGGAGAGGTCCTCACTAGCTGCTTCAGTCTGCAAGACCAAGTGGCTTCCATGAGCACACCGTCAAGCTGTCAGGAATAGCATTCTACCCACATCTGGTGGCAACAGCCTCCTGAGAAATATGGTTTTGATTCTTTTCCATCTTCTAATGATCTAAGATCATTCCATCTTCTAAGATCATTTTCTTGATCTTCTAAATGTCACACAGTTTCTTCTCATTGGCAAAGTCTATCCCAGGAAAAGGATTCTAAAAATGAAGGTCTTGGTTGTTCTATACAATGCAGAGGAGTGCTTATCAGGAAGTGGCGATAAGATTGCATTGAAAACATACTACCCAGAACAGGGCTAGGGAACAGTCAAAACTACTGGCTTTTTGTTTGGACCCGTAGGTACATCTGCACCTAAGTCTGGGTGTGTCAGGGTTTGCCTGCTTTGAGAATTCTCACCCTGGCCTTATGTAAAAATTTTTAATCAGTCTGGTTTCCTCACATTAAAGTATATCTGAGACGGTTTCATTCCCCATCCAAATGACTTATTCTCAGGATCATATGTTGATAGTATTATTGGGACTTAAAAAGAGAGTTTAATCTGCCACAAAATCATTGTTGAAAGGATTTCCAGTCAGTATTTTGCTTAGAAAATCTTGGGCAAATGGGAAGAGTTACACATGGATATAACATAAGTGTATAAATAAATAAATTAAACATACACACACACACACACATACACACACACACACACACACACACATAGAAACTTCTTTACATATAACCTCTTTTGAAAGCAGAAGTACTGCTAAATTAAATCATAATCTAATTAAATCATGGTCAGCGACACTCCACAACTTTTGACAGAAATATTCAGTGTCTTGCAAAGGAAGTATTTCAGATATGTATATATAATTAATGTTTATTTGAACAACAGACCTTTATGTGAGAATAAAAGAACCTTAGCTTCCTCAAGTTTATTTCTCAGAAGCCAAAATTCAGTGACCAAAGATTTTCACTTTGGGATACATTTAAAATGGCAAAAATTATTATGAGGGACTATCTCTATGCAAACATCCTTCTTTATGGCTCTTTTATTGCTCACCTGTGGTTATAGAATTTTTCTTCCCTTTTTCTTTATGTCAGGTTTTAAAACACTAATAAATAAATGAAAAGGAAAAAAAATGGTTTGAGAATCTCTTCTCTTGAGTGGCTTTACTTACTTATCCCAGTCTTCATATCCACAGTAACAGAAACTGTCCCAGTTTACATGTAAACAGAACAAATATCTGTCTTTTCTATACAGGATAGATTCTATTTTTAAGCACAAACCCCTTTGAAACCAATTAATACTAGATATCTGACCTACATAATACATTCTGAACTCCTTATTTTATTTTTCTCCTTTTTGCTTTTAAAGCAACACAGTAGTTCATACATCTCCGTATTGATTCCATGGGTAGTTTTCTCGATGTGCATATATCACTTGAAACAGATTTTCAAAAGGCTCTTTAACCAGTATTTTTACACTACTAAATACTTTAAAGAAATCAGCTCTCTCATGCTGCTGGAGTCAATGTTTATATATGACCCAGCAATGTTAAATGTCTCCAGCTATATATGTTGATCCCACAGTAAAGTTGCCAAGCATATTTTCCCAACAGGAAAGTCGTAAAACAAACAAACAAAAAAAAAAATTGTTCTTTATCTGTTCCTGTGATCTAAATCTCTATCCTTCCTTTCTCTTCTGGCCTCTGCATTCTTGGTCCTTTTCTATGGAGGATCATCCGTCAGTGAACTTTCTATTGGGTACCTTCCATTGTGACCTTTGTGTGGATCAACCATCACTACATTTAGCTTTGTTCCACTACTGGGTCTCTGCCTTTTAAAACAACACCTTATGTTAAAATAAAATTTCAAAAGCTCTTCCAAAAGGAAATGATCTCCAGAGGTGCAATTTTCAGCTTAGTCTTGGAAAAGATACTTTGGTGATGGGAAAAACTATTTAGGGACCTTAAAATACAGACATATGTGCATACGTACTTGCCATGTTGTAAATAAAACACTTTTAAAAGAATGCCCAACCTTTTCTATTTCTTTGAATTCTCAGAGCAGCAATTTTGCTGAGTCACCTTGATGAGCACATGATATTATTGAACCACAAGTTTTTAAAATTCCAGAATGATTTCTAGGATTTTGTGATTTCTTTGTAGGATCACATTGATGTGAAGAAGACTGACCCAAGAGCTTTATGTCTAACTATATATCAGCTATTGATGTCTTTATGTTCCTCCATTATAATATCTGTATACCTTTTAGAGCAGGGTATTACCATCCAAAACCCTATAAGCTCTATATCTAGAATGCATCATTGACATTTCCCATTCCATGTCATATTACTATGATTGCTTCTTGTATATTCCTTCACAACTGCATACTTTTCTCTTCAAATTCCCCAAAGGTAACATCTTTCTTGAATTTCTAGCTTATCATTTCCACTGCACTTCTTTTTCCTTTAAATATCTGCATGCATTTTAAAATATAAGCATACATACATATATATACCATATATATTACATTTAAACATTCTACGTAAATAAATTCTGTATTGCAACTTGTTTTTTTGACTTAAAAATGTATTGTGCCAATAGAGATGTTCAGATTTAATTTTCTTACATGACTGTGACAATCTTCTCATCCTATGCATTATTTTTACCTTGTAACTTTTTTGACAGTATTCCTGACAGGTGTCTGGGGGTTCCCATCTCTTGAATCTGGGTGGGATCTTTTGATTACTCTGACCAATAGCATATAGTCGAAGTGGTGCTTTGTGATTTCTGAAGTAGGTCATAAGGATAGGGGTTCCATTCTACTCTCAAGTTTAAGATGCTTCCTCAAGAGAAATCAACCACTATGTTATGAGGAAACTAAAGCTAGTCCATGTAGAGAGACTCATGAGAAGGTCCCATGAATGAGAGTAATCCTCATGGATTTGGGAATAAGCATGCCTTTAGAGACAATAATCTCTAGCTTTCAGTCTACCAAATGAGGCCTCAGACAAGATAAAGAAGGGATAAACCATTTCCTTGCAGACACATAAGGCTTTATCATTTTTCTCTCTCTTCCTCTTCCAACAGGTCATTAAAATCCAACCTGTAAGTTACAAAGAGCAACACATTTCTCCAGAAGGCCACATCATTCATGTAAACTTGCCACACTGATTTTCAGTTACCTTGTCATTTTTTTTTAATGTAAGGTTTCTATTTCTTTAGGATATTGGCAATATCTAGTCCACCCTGTTGCCATTCATGGAAGTCTTGATTCATTCTACAGAGAGCAGCCAAAGTAATCTTTTCAAAAGGAAAATCACATGCTTAAAATCCTTTTAATGCCTTTCCAATGATCCTTGGATTAAGCAAAGCTTCTAAACAGGGCCAAGCAGGCCCTGCATGCATATTTCTATATATGCTGTAGCTTTGTTTTGCACTGTACTTTATTTAACACTCTGTTAGCCAGGAATCACAGCCTTTCATCATGACTTTCAAGGCTGCCAAAGGCCCTTGCTGCATGTGGTCATCCCTCCCTTGAATGGTCTTGCCTCCTTCCTTCCCCTAGGGAATTCCTACCTTCCTTTGGATTCCGGGTCAAGCTTCACTTTCTCAGGAAACCCTTTCCTCACTTCTTGGCTTGGTCCTTTTCTCTCCTCCCTGTAGCACTGTTTACCTCTCTCACTGTTTATCTGTAGTCATACTTCTTGAAATTCCATATGCATGTTCAAAATTATTTGATCTATACCCATGTCTACTTGGATTGTAAATTATCTAAAAACATATCATGTACCTGTTTTTATTCATCTTTGTTATCCTCAGAACCCAAAACAAAATTGATGCTAAACACATAGGTGTATACTGAAAGAAACAAAATATAAATGTGACCTACTTGCAAACAGGGGATGTTCAATGTGTAATTTTTTCACTCATAAAGGATTCCTGTTGTAAAGAGGGCCAGAGATGAATCTAGAACTAATTTGCCATCTAAAATTAGGAATCCAGTTTCCTTGGTCAAGGCAATATCCCAATCTCTTCTCTTTTCACCAACTTCATTCTTTAATCTATAGAGTCATACTTCCATATGATTATGCCATTTTAGCAGAACTCCCATCCTCAGGAGTCCTGGGTCCTCAAAACCCGAAAGTAGACATGGATGACTGGTGTCCTATATATAGCCTTGTGGTGATTATTATAAAAAATGGTGACTGTTTAGACACAATGGCAGCTTGTTTGTAGCAAGAGTGCAAGAGCGCTCCTACATACTCTAGACTCACTCACAGGAACAGAATTTGTGTTTAGTAGCCATTGCCTAGCAAAGAGCTTCAGTTCCATCAGATGGGCCAGGCTGACTCTCCAAAGAAGCAACCTGTGGGCTTTGTTCAAGGAAACATCATCACCAGAAATACAGGAAGGAGTTGAATCAAGAAACTAGCTATCAGGGAACAGTGATGGAAAGTCAGTGGTGTATGGCTAAAAAACATGGGTGAGTGGGTACCTAACTGTATCTGCAGTTCCATATACAGATAGCAGAATCGAGCCGCAGGAATCCACCTTGGAGATGGGGAGAATGGCAAGGCCAAACAAGAGTTCAAGTTCAAATTACTGGAGATATTTTACTGGAACAAGAATTCAGTATAGTAATACAAATAGAGGCCTGCTGCTGCAACTTAGGCTTATCAGAGAGGAGAGAAGAAACATGTAGGATTGGAAATCGAGTGCACATGCATTGTTATTACAAGGGAGAGCCAGGGAGAGTGAGCTGGAGCTGGAGACCAGCACACACAGCTTAGCACTCATGTGTCATGACCCCATTTATCCTAGGATGAAGAATAACTGTACCTCAAGCCTGTGAGATTGTTAGTAGGATATTTTGGCCACCATTTAATGGACAGAAAGTCTTTATTTTCTCTGTCCTCTTTGCTTCCTCTAGTTAATTCCCACTTAAGATCTCAGTTCAGTCTTCACTTCCTCAAGAAAGCCTTTCCTGACCTCCTGAGTTGTTTCTGTTCCCTCCTCCCCCATGTTTCCATTAATTTACTCAGTACATTATTAGTTGCTGTATTAATTTCTTGGCATATCTACTGCAACAGATACTAACCTGAAAGCTAGTGATACAGAAGTGAAGAACATAGTGTCCTTGCCATGTGTCCAGCCCAGGACACATTGCTGTGGCCAACTGGCAGAGAGAACTGTGAGCTATGATGTCTGTGTGGTATTGGCAGGCCATCTGGGAAAGACAAAAGACAGCAAAAATGACTTTAGCAAAAATGTTACTAGACGTCATATTTGCACAGTTCTGAAACTCACTAAGAAAAGCCTGCATCCAATCCCCAAGGTCTGTGTCACACAGAAAAAGCAAAGGGTAATAGGAAACCCACTGGGGGCTGCAGATCCATTGACTTCCACTTACTGTGAATTATTTTTAGTCTATAACCAAGCCCTAAAACACAGACCTATTTAAAAGTGGCACATTTTCTACGTTTCAGTCACAGCTTGAGATGGGAGATTTTTGACTCGTGATATCTGAAGAAAAGAAACAAATAGATTAGTTGCCACAGGAATCTGAATGAACCCTGATTTAAAAATATTTTTCCTATGGGCCTGAGCTGAGGTTCAACAGAAATTTGGTATCCTCTTGTTAATTCTTGAGCTACACTGCTGAATTTACAATTAGGCAAAACTCTCCATCATATGGAAGGCAAGAGAAGAGAAGTGTTGATTCACAATACAAAGGCCGCTCCTGCTCTAGGCCCTTCATCAGGATGAACCAGGTTGGATCACGACAGAAGCATTTTTGCCAGAGCCTGGATTTTCATAATGTGAGGGATGTTTTCTCCTTGTAATTACTGATAATGTTGCTAAGGGAACTGAAGGCACATTGAACAGTAAATTCAGTATTACCACTCTATTGCAGAGCGTGTAAGACAGAAGCCCTGCTATTCACGTCGCATCAACTTCAAAGGCAATTTTTGGATCAGCACACCCTATTCTCATTTTCACATTAATACTTTCTTTCCTCATGTGCCCTGTGAAATATCCTTTGCACATTTTCATGGCATCTGCGTTGTTTGGAATTGTGATTCAAAATTAATCCCCCCCACTTCATCTAAACTCCCCTTCAGGGCAGTCCTCATTTGCCAATTGCGAATGATGAAATAAGTACCTAATGTTTTTAGGCATTGCCTACCTTACCTCGGGAATGACTTGCTCATCCAAAATTCATAGTTGGTTGTCATTTAACCTAGAAGAGCGTTATACTCTGTATAAATCAGCTGTACTACTACAACAGAAAAGCACAGACCGGGCAGCTTAAACAACATGGATCCATTTCTCCAGGTTTGGAGAAAGAGAAGTCCAAGATCAAAGTGCGGGTTGATTTGGCTCCCTGGGAGGGCTCTCTTCCTGGTGCACACTTTTTTGCTGGGTCCTCAAATGGTAGAGAGAGAGACAGCAAGCTCTCTGGTCTCTTCTTATAAGGGCACTCATCCCTTTATGGGGGCCCCATCTGCATGACCTCATCTGAACAATTACCCTGCGAAGACCCCACTCCTTGAGGTATCCCTCCAGGTGATACCATCACCTTGGGTGAATTTTGGGTGAACAGAAACATTCACTAGGATAGCAAAATATCACCTTGTATTCTAGGTTTATCCAGGAATTCAGGAGCATATGGCCAGTCAACCAGTGACAGATTCACTGACAGACACATATGCCCTGGAAGGGCAAGCATTTAAGTTTATGAGTTTTAAATTTTTTTTTTTCAGAACCTCTCTTTGGAATCAGAAATACATTCAATATGTACTATTCAAATCATGTCATTTTTTTTAAACTGTCCTTTCTGCAAACCTCTAAGTTTATCTTATGTAGGCAGCCCTTCCACATCTCATTTAGTGAACTTTTTCTTACTTTGCTATCAGCTGTCTATTCCTTGGGACCAATAAGTTTTTTTCCCTTGATCTCTCAGGGTCTGTTATTTCTATATTTAACAACCTGGCCCAGTTTTTTTCTGTCTAGCTAAACTGAAGAGTTCAAGAGTTTCTTTGGATTAACTCTTTGAGGTTAAAAAGCTTACCTGACCCAGCCTTTAAAAGTTTTTGACGATTTGTTGAATTGGAAAAGTAAATTGCTGTTCTCTCATTGTCCAGACCTTCCCACTGAACAAAACTGTGCTTAATTCTAACCTTACATCTCATGAAGTTTGAGTAGGTTCAAATCTCAGTATATATAGCATATATTCCCTTTCGATCTAAATTGCTGCTGAGAACATGGACACCTCCAGATGCTGTTAGTTTTTCTAAAATTACCACCAATTTCTTTAGCATTTGCAACTATAGAAAGAAAGCTAACAGAATATCCTACTGAGCTGAGATTGGTTTGAGGTAGAGAGAGAGATGTGAGAGCTTTAATTTTCCTAGAATTAATGGAGGAATGTGTTCTGTAGTAAAGTTTCAAGGACGCTATTCAAAACAAATTTAATAAATTCCAGTGGCAAGACAAAGGGAGAGTAATGTGCGCTGGTGGCACTTTTAAAAATCCTCCTGAAAAATAAGGAAAATTGTGTTTTTCTTTCTCTGATTGGTTTGTACAGAAGAAATCTAGAAGTTCTCATATCTCTAGATGAGTGTTAATTCCCATTTCCTATATTTGAATGAAATAATACCAAACAAATAAAAATCACACTGTAAAAAGTCCTGAAAAATGTCTTCATGTAGAGATTGCAGAATTACATTATAAATTTTATTTAAGAAAATGCACATACAAATTCCATTGCTGGGACAAGTGTAATGTAATCAAATGAGACATCAATATTACCACAAGAGGAGAATAATGGAAAATGTAATTTCTGTTGTTTATTCTTATAAAAAATATAAGCCTTAACTATGATCCTAGTTAAAACATTTTATAGGAAAGATTAGTTTGCCTTGAAGAATAAGCTGAGATGTTTCATTGGGTTTATTTAACGTAAGGTTTTCTTTTTTAAGCTTCACTTCAAATGTAAATAAATGGAGACATCCAGGTTAAGAAGGCTGGTTGATGTCATACAGACTCTCTCCTCCACAATAGTCAATGAAAAACAGGGCAAATCCCCAAAAAAACTGTCAACAAGAAAACAGAAGCCAAACCAAATAAACCAAATTAAGAAACAAAATAAGGAAAGAAATGGAATGTTCTGGAAAGAAATACTTAACCATTTTCAGACTTCCTGAGAATACTACTTATGAGCTACATCCTCAAATGTAGAAAGACTTAAGCTGTCTGAGCATCCTCTCTTATCATTCTTTCAACTGGAGACTAAGGAAATACTAAAGTGAGGGGAGAATAAGTAAAGGAAATAAAAAATAAAGGGAAGAGGGTTTTAACCTGGACCTTATGCAATGCTATTTTCTGCAACCTCTCCACTCTCTCAAGTTCACATGCTCTAGCCTTTATCATTTTCTGTCTCCCCAGCTCATTATTTCCTGCCCCTAAATTGCAACAACATTTTACTCACTGGGAATTCCATTCTATTTACCAGTGTTTTGCTATCCCTCTCTCCCTAGATGCTTTTTCTCTTCTTTAGTTTAGATTCCAGGTTAGCCATTATATTACTTCCTTGAATTTTCTTTGACTCCCTCACCCCTTTCTCATTTCACTATACTAACCTATCAAAATAAGACCCTTTGTTAAATCCAACTTTGCCTGTTCCACACCTACCACCATTTTCAAACACAGCTGGAGAAATCACATACACACACACTTATAAATACGCATGTTTTATTTTAATGAATTTAAGGCTGAATCCTTAAGGCTTCCCAGGAATCATTTTATACTTCCCTAATCCATTTATTTCGCAGTCTGTTCCAAACTGCAAACATCTGTCAGCACCCTCACTTTTAGATGGTAACTTGATTTCCTGAAACAAATGGAAAATAATGCCCATAGACTTTCACTGCCACATACGTTTACCCATAATCCATTTTCTCTGCTTCTTAGCCTTTTATCACAGATAAATTTTTCATCACATCTCTGAAATCAGTCCTTCAATTTGTAGGTAGATGCCATTGCTTCTATCATTCCTTATAGCCTGCGTACATGCTATTTTCTCCCATCTTAAAGGCTCTCGACTCTGACTCATTATTTTTATCCCCTTTGTAGAAAAGCTTGCAAATGCTATCTATACACTCTCTTCAACCCTTTTTCTCCTATCCTCTCTTAAACTACTACAGTCTGAATTTTATTCTCACTTCTGGGCTGAAGCTATTTACTCTATGTTCCTAATGTTAATAAACCATGCTCAGCCCTTGGTAGGAGGAACATTGGGTACAGTTAATCACCCTTTCCTTTCTGATAAATATTATTCACTTAGATTCCATGATGTCATTATTATTTTCATTTTCCTCCCTTCTCATTGGTTGTTTCTTCCCCCTTTCTCATGCTGGTTCTTACCTTTGACCCCTTAATATTGAGGGATCTCATTCCTTGGTCCTCTTCCCTTCTCTTCATGAACAGTCTCTTCCCATATCATGTCCTTTTCTGTGAGTGCTGTAATGGATTGAAAAATATTCTCAGAGCAATGAACGGCAACATGAGAGCCACATAATGATTTTGGGTGGGGGAGTTATCCACAATTTTGAATTATCGGTATCTTCCATCGTAACTGAAGATTGACTATATGGTCTTGAGTAAGCTTTAGATAAGTGAGACATTGTGTTAAAATGAGATGTCAATGGTAGTAATATAAAGGCTTTTAGAAAGAAATAAAAATAAGTAAATAATAAGTAAATAAATAAATGCATAAATCAATTAAAACTGTTCAAGGCGGAATTCAGTGTCATAGAATTTGAAGACTTTCCAGTAAATCAGTCAGTGATCTGTTGAAGAATATAGGCCAGAGTTATCCATTCACTATTCTCATATATAAGCATAAATATCACCTGAGAAATTACTGCATTTCATGAGAGCTCCAACAATTAGGGTGGCTCAGACTAATTTATAAACAGGAAAGCAGATCAAATCTATGGACTCGTTAAAAGTCCTTTTATTTTTACCATTGAGGAAGCAGTGTAATACTTTGGTAAGTTTACCAGAAAGCATTTTTTTGTAGATGAAAGTTGCTTTAAAAATGGGCTTCCTTCTTCTCAGTAGGGAGAGTATCAATGTCATGTGGTGCATCAGTTGCTATGGTAACTAAACCTCATTCTTTTTTTTTTTAAATAACAGTTTGAACTGGCTCTTAAACCTGAGCAACAACGTGGCCTACTGAAGAGCAAATTGCTGCCTCCCCAGAGCTCAGCTCTTAAGCCCACCCCACTTCTTTTCGTCCCCAACCTCCAGGTGCTTATTTGAAATGTATTCACAAATACTCTTACTCTGTCCTCTTGGTTAGCTGTGTAATGCAGTAAAAGGGATTACTAGTTAAATATGAAGTAAAGGGTAAGTTTTCCAATTTACCTCTGTTGGTAGAACAAATAGAAAGACTTTATTTTTCATAAACCTATTAACTCTCTTGACTTAATGTATCAACTCCAATTCCACTTTTCAGACTCTGATTCAAAATGTTTGACCTTTCTTCTCTACCTCAACCTCTGTAATGGCCATTTGAATACAAATGAGGGTCAAAACAGACTTGGGTTCATTTTAATTCCTGTGTTATTAAAATGAAGCTGAGACCACCAAATCCCTAATGTGGAGAAAAGTAAAGTCTCTGACCAACATCATCAAAGAGCAATAGAGAAATCTCATGACCTCTATCTGTTATTCTTTTTACAGCTGCTTGTGAAATAAATCATAAAGTATTTAACAACATTTTGTCCTGAGATCATGGTCTTTCAGAAATGAACTTTGATTTATTTCATTGAGATGCACAGACTTGTCAGTATTATAATAGGTTTCATCCAAAAATTGCTACCAAAGAAAAACACAGTGAAATCCAAATGAAACATAGCTCATTAATATACAGATTTTGAATTGAGTGGCCATATGTCCTTCAAAACATAAACTGCATAAAATAAATATGAAATTTATTTTTTAAATAGTAATAAGGTTTATGTGCTATTGTTATAAATGGTTATACTATGTGTGATACTGATATTGTATTCTCACATATCCTATTGCTATAGTTGAGTTACAATATATGAAACATTATTGACATATTCTCATATAGGTCTTGAAAATAATATTATCCCCATGGGTTCAAATATATATAGAAAATCAGTAACATATGACCCAAACCAAAGTCTTCATGGTGTATATATGTATATAAACATATATTACACACATAATAAAAGATACCCAAATTTGGGGGGTCTAAATTTGGAAATTGATGGTAGTTGTGGTTAATGTTTATAAGGGTATATCAATATACATTTTGTTAAGGAAATTTCCTGATGTTATTCCTGTATCCCCAAAACATCAGAGGATATAAACACATAAAATGTTTAGCATACTGACAGGCAGCCTGAAGATTCAGAAGGTATTGAGGGCTCTTTCCACTAAAGAGACTCTGCATGCATTTTCACACTAATCATAGAGGTGCAATAAATATTATCCCCAGTATCATGCTACCCCACCTCTTCCCACTCCTGCTACAGGCCCCCTAGTTCTCCTGGCCTTCCAGGGCAGTGAATGGTGCTTGGACTCTAGAGTATGTAGTGCGGTACTTCTTCCTCAGCCAATATTAGACTTCAAAGAGCAGCACCGAGTAAGAATAGCAATAGCCCTTTCTATAATGTGATGTGACATCTAATGTATTAGGGTTCTCCAGAGAAACAGACCTATCTATCTTCTGTCTCTCTTTCTTTCTATCTATCTATCTATCTATCTATCTATCTATCTATCTATCTACCAGCTATCAGTCCGTCTATCTATATATCTAGACAGAGAGGAGTTAAAAGGAATTGTCTCATGTGATTATGAAGACTGACAAGTCCCAAGATCTTCTGGCAAACCAGACCCCATAGGAGCCAATAGTACACTTCCACTCTTATAGCCGAAAGCTTAAGATCCATGAAGAGCTGGTGCTCTGGCGGGAAGAATTCCCTCTTGCTCAGGGGAGGTCAGCCTTTTTGTTCCATTCAGATCTTCAACTGATTGGGTGAGGTCTACCCACACTAGGGAGCACAATCTGCTTTATTCAGTCTTCTAGTTTATATGTTAAAGTCATCCAAAAACCCCGAAGAAGAGCATCCTGAATAATGTGTGACTAAATGTCTGGGCGCCCTGTAGACTAATCAAGTTGACGTATAATATTAACTATCATATTTACATTCTCTTTTGGTTCTACTTTAACCACAACCAGAATATATATTTAAATTAAATTAAATCTTGCCAATCTTAACCTCTATGGAGCTCATTTTATTAAATGAAAATAAGGAGATTCAATAAGATAAACTCTAAAACTTTATTAGTTCTAAAGTGCATTCTCATACAGGTACAGATATTTTAACAATATTAATTTAATATCTTAATAGAATCCAATAAGAAAATCAGTAGCATATGAACCATCACAAAATATATTATCATTATCTCAGGCATACATGTGCCTTGTTCTTATATTGGTGTTTGACTTTATTTTAATTTGTGCAATCTCAAAAAGCATTGACATAAGATAACATAGAACCAGAGACACCTTTGGGATATTAGGGGTGTTATAAAAGAAAAAGTTCAGTAAGAATGAGAAAATATGTTTGTACTCAAATGAACCTATAAAGTGATTGAGCTGTTATTTATCTCTCTTCTCTAGCTTACATAGAATCTTATTATCAGTGGAACTCCTAGGAACTGACACATTCATAAAATATTGAGATACAGAAAACTTGCAAATCAGTGGTACAAATGTGATGATAATAACCACAAAAAAAATGTCCTTGAGGTAGTATGTGAGATAATGGACACCATGCACTCAATTCACATCTGAACCAGCATTTTGTCTGCAGATGTATGCATTTAAATGAGAAAATGATCACATGGGTCCCTTGGGATATGTTGATAATTACATTTTCAAACAGTGTTTTCTCTTAGCAGAAACTTAGGAATCATTTACAGCACATTCTGAATTTTTTGTTCTGTATTTCTCTCACCAGTAAATTTTTCTGAGTATGTCATATATATGTGTGTATATGTATATATACACACATGTATAATAGATATACACATTTTTATAATAGCGTATAATAGAATAATGGGAATATATCTAAAGAGAATGAGATCAAAATAAATCATATTTATAATTTTAGCATTTTCTTCCTGCCTCCAGTTTAGCATCTTTCACACACCCATGAATCATACATATGTCTACATTGATATGACTTCATGCCATTTTGAATAAAATTTATTGTAAAGATTGGCTGAGAAGATAAGGGAGCAGATGGGACAGCAACCCCACTGATCATATTAAATTCTGATGAGAAATATTCAGTGAAGAGGGAGAAGTTGAAGGAAAATGATCAACAGGAGTGCAAGGTCCTTGAAAAGGCTTTGCACGGCCGACTCCCGATCGGGTCACAGGCCTGGAAGCTTGGAGACAAGAGTTACACATGCCGTCCAGCGATTTGTGAAGTCATGACTTTGGGAAGTTATTTTTCTAATCAGGATCATAGTTTTCTCATTCTTAAAATAATTCTATTGTAATCTAATATCCTCTTTTAGCTCAAAAACTTAATACTGAACCAGTGGTTTTTGATCCAACACACAATGAACTTGAATGTTGCCAATCCCATCCTCACAAGCAAAAAGTCTAAACAAATTGAAAATCAACCATTCTTCTTTGATCCATCAGAGATGTAAGGTCACAGGGCAAACGTTTCCAGTAAAACAGGACAGACAGGTAGATCTGTAGAATCACAGCTTAATGCGAGCAGAAGCCAAGGGCCGAGGCAGCTGGAACCAACCCTCAGAAAAAGACTTCCACTGGAATTGCAGGGGCTCCGTGCGGGTGGAATGGAGAGTTAAACACTGCAGAGAGGAGGGCAATCTTACGGGAGTCCTCACACTTCCCTGTGTTTTACACCAGGATCTCCACCAGATTTTCAGGATAAATATCTAAGAAAAATACCCTTGTATTTCTGTCAGAGGGAAAAAAAAAGAGACCATTTTGAAATATGCCTAGACTATGTTGTTCTCCTTAACAAAGGACTGCTTCCAAGAGAAATTAATTTACCAGAGCTTAGCATACTTGCATTTTAGCAGAGCCTAATGGACCTGGAAGAAGGGAAATACCCCACTCAAGGTCACCTTAGATTTCCTGCTTCACCAAAGGGAGGGAGGACCTGGAACACTCTTGTGTAGGTAACTATCAGGATGCAGGCTCACTTGGGAAGGCTAATCATAGACCTAATCACAGGATTACAGAGCCCTTTCCCTCTACCTTTACCCTGCAGCCACAGCAGCTGGGTTCCTGCATAATAACAGGATTATAACTGTAAGGAGTGTGAGCTTCAGATACTATTTAAGAAGGAGTCTCTGAAAAAACCCAAGAATGGAAGGGGAGACAAAAATAAGGACACTGGAAGAAACGTATTCAGGACCTACTCAGCTACAGAAACCGGCAAAATAGCCTATGACTCCCAACCAGATCAACATAAAGCCACCAGTGAAAGGCCCGTTTATCTCAGTTCCTTTTACTTGCTGCAACATGTCTGGCTTTTAACAAGACATTAGAAGGCATGCAAAAAGAAGGAAAAAAAACATAAACAGAATAAACAAGATAGCAACAGAACCAGACTGGTATGGCAGAGATTATAGAATTATCAGACTTGTAACTAAAAACAACGAATGAATGTTAATGGATATAATGGGAAAAGTGGACAACATGCAAGAGTAGATGGGTAATAAAAGCAGAAAGAGGGAAACTCTAAGAAAGAGTCAAAAGGAAATGCAAGAAATAAAAAAACACTGTGGCAGAGAAAAATATTTAAAAAGAAGGGGTTAGCTCTTTGAAGTAGTGCATTTTATATGGTAGGCTTTTTTTTTCCCTTAATATTGTGTTGTGAGCATTTAGGTATCACTAAATGGTCTCCAGCATACCATTTTATTGAGTGTGAATCATTCCATCTTATCATATACTAAATTTTTCTATTTTGAACATACGGAATATAGCCAAATTTTTGCTTTTGTAAATAATCTTAGAATTTGCGTCTTTGTACACACTATTCAAACTATAGTCAACTATTTTGCTTTGTATGGGTCTTAAAAAGTAACCATTTTTAAAATTAGAACTAAAGGTATTAATGAACTAATTTGTTCATTTTTTTAAAAATTACCCCCTCATTGACTATCCCTTTCCTCATTCTGTTCTCAGCACACTTATTTTTTTAAGTATAATTGACATAGAGTATCCTGTTAGTTTTAGGTATACATCATACTGATTCAATATTTTTAACATTATAAAACAATCCCTGCAATGTCCAGTTACCATCTGTCCCCATCCACAGTTACTGCAATATTATTGGCTATTTTCCCTATGCTGTATATTAATCCCTGTGATGGATGTACTTTATAACCAGGAATTTGTTTGTACTTCTTACTCCTAATCACCCATTTTGCAGACCTCCAACTCTTCCCCACTCCAGTGAGTCTTTCACCCATTTTGAGTTTAATTTTGTATATAGTGCAAGGTAGTCATCTAATTTTATTCTTTTGCATGTAGTTATGTAGCTGTCCAGTTTTCCCAAAGCCACGTATTGAAGAGACTGTCTTTTCTGCATTGTATATCCTTACCTACTTTGTCATAGATTCATTGACCATATACATGTGGGTTCTTTCTGGATTCTCTATTCTATTCCATGGATCTATATGTCTATTCTCCTGCCAGTACCACAGTGTTTTGATTACTATAACTTTGTAGAATGGTTTGAAATGAGGGAGCATGACACCTATAACTTAGTTCTTTTCTAAGTTTGCTTTGTCTATTTGGTTTTTTTTTGTGGTTCCTTACCAATTTCAGGATTCTTTGTTCTGGATCTGTGAAAAATGCCATTGGTATATTGATAGGGATTGCATTGAATCTGTACATTCAGATTGCTACAAGTAGTATGGGCCTTTTAACAATATCAATCCTTCCAATCCATGAGCACAGACTATCTTTCCATTTATTTGTGTCTTCAATTTCTTGCATCAATGTCTCATAGTTTTCAGAGATAAGATCTTTTGCTTCCTTAGTTATATTTACTTCTAAATATTTATTCTTTTTTTGATGAAATTGCAAATGGGATTTTCTTAACTTCTCTTAAAAGGTAACTCGATATTCCTCAGGTGTAATGATTATGAACAACATGGGCCGTTTCTCAAGGGAGCAATGTGGCTGTCAATTGCACTGCTCACATCTCTGAAGATTCCCATAATCTGAAGATATTGGAGTAGATGTTTCCTACATACTGGAGCAACCTCACTCCATACTTCTGAATAGTAAGAATGTCCATATGGTATAAGGTGTGAGGGCTGCAGTCAAAGAACCTCACTGTGACCTCTGGAAAGCTTTTGGAAAAAAGAATTAATTCCCAAGGATTCCCAGGAAAAGCCATCAGAACCTGAACATAAGGACCTCTTGGATTACTTTTACTCTCTGGAACTTAAAACATTTTTAAAATCAGTTCATTAGATTTAGAAGAGAATACTAGATGAGCTGCCAGCCATTTAATGCACATGAATAAATGCATGTACATATGTTGAATCTATAATAATTTTTAAAATGCCAGTTCTCTGATAGTATAGGAAGAGCAAACAGGTTGTTACTTGGCCTTCATTTACTTTTTTTTTTTTTTGGTATCGTTAATGTACAATCACTTGAACAACATTATGGTTACTAGACCCCCTCCTATCAAGTCCCCCCCCCCACATACCCCACTACAGTCACTGTCCATCAGCGTAGTAAGATGCTACAGAATCATTACTTGCCTTCTCTATAAATACTGCCATTCCCGTGTCCACTGCCACTGCATTATATGTGCTAATCATAATGCCCCTTTCCCCCCCTTATCCCTCCCTTCCCACCCATCCTCCCTAGTCCCTTTCCCTTTGGTAACTGTTAGTCCATTCTTGGGTTCTGTGAGTCTGCTGCTGTTTAGTTCCTTCAGTTTTTGCTTTGTTCTTGTACACCACAGATGAGTGAAATCATTTGATATTTGTCTTTCTCCTCCTGGCTTATTTCACTGAGCATAATACCCTCTTGCTCCATCCATGTTGTTGCAAATGGTAGGATTTGTTTTCTTCTTATGGCTGAATAATATTCCATTGTGTATATGTACCACCTCTTCTTTATCCATTCATCTACTGATGGACACTTAGGTTGCTTCCATATCTTGGCTATTGTAAATAGTGCTGCGATAAACATAGGGGTGTGTATGTCTTTTTCAAACTGGGCTGCTGCATTCTTAGGATAAATTCCTAGGAGTGGAATTCCTGGGTCAAATGCTGTTTCTATTTTGAGGTTTTTGAGAAACCTCCATACTGCTTTCCACAATCATTGAACTAGTTTACATTCCCTCCAGCAGTGTAGGAGGGTTCCCCTTCCTCCATGTACTCACCAACATTTGTTGTTGTTTGTCTTTTGGATGGTGGCCATCCTAACTGGTGTGAGGTGATACCTCATTGTGATTTTAATTTGCATTTCTCTGATGATTAGTGATGTGGAGCATCTTTTCATGTGCCTGTTGGCCATCTGAATTTCTTCTTTGGAGAAGTGTCTGTTCAACTCCTCTGCCCATTTTTTAATTGGCTTATTTGCTTTTTGTTTGTTGAGGTGTGTGAGCTCTTTATATATTTTGGATGTCAACCCCTTATTGGATATTTCATTTATGAATATATTCTCCCATAGGGTAGGATGTCTTTTTGTTCTACTGATGGTGTCCTTTGCTGCACAGAAGCTTTTTAGTTTGATACAGTCAGACTTGTTCATTTTTGCTTTTGTTTCCCTTGCCCGGGGAGATATGTTCATGAAGAAGTTGCTCATGTTTAGTCCAAGAAATTTTTGCCTATGTTTTTTTCTAAGAGTTTTATGGTTTCATGACTTACATTCAGGTCTTTGATCCATTTTGAGTTAACTTTTGTGTATGGGGTTAGACAGTAATCCAATTTCATTCTCCTACATGTAGCTGTCCAGTTTTGCCAACACCAGCTGCTGAAGAGGCTGTCATCTCCCCATTGTATATCCATGGCTCCTTTATCGTATATTAATTGACCATATATAGTTGGGTTTATATCTGGGCTCTCTATTCTCTTCCACTGGTCTATGGGTCTGTTCATTGCCAGTACCAAATTGTCTTGATTACTGTAGCTTTGTAGTAGAGCTTGAAGTCTGGGAACATAATTCCCCCTGCTTTATTCTTCCTTCTCAGGATAGCTTTGGCTATTCGGGGGTTTTTGTGGTTCCATATGAATTTTAGAACTATTTGCTCTAGTTCATTGAAAAATGCTGTTGGTATTTTAATAGGGACTGCATTGAGTCTGTAGATTGCTTTAGGCAGGATGGCCTTTTTGACAATATAAATTCTTCCTAGCCAAGAGCATAGGATGAATTTCCATTTATTAATGTGCTCTTTAATTTCTCTTAAGAGTGTCTGGTAGTTTTCAGGGTATAGGTTGTTCACTTCCTTGGTTAGGTTTATTCCTCGGTATTTTATTCTTTTTAATGCAATTGTGAATGGAGTTGTTTTCTCTTTCTGCTAGTTCACCATTAGTGTATAGGAATGAAAGAGATGTCTGTGTTTTAATTTTGTATCCCACAACTTTGCTGAATTCAGATATTAGATCTAGTAGTTTTGGAGTGGATTCTTTAGTGTTTTTATGTACACTATCATGTCATCTGCAAACAGGGACAGTTTGACTTCTTCCTTACCAGTCTGGATGCCTTTTATTTCTTTGTGTTGTCTGATTGGGGTGGCTAGGAACTCCAGACTATGTTGAATAAAAGTGGGGAGAGTGGGCATTCTTGTCTTGTTCCCGATCTTAAAGGAAAAGCTTTCAGCTTCTCGCTGTTAAGTATAATGTTGGCTGTGGGTTTGTCATATATAGCCTTTATGGTGTTGAGGTACTTGCCCTCTATACCCATTTTGTTGAGAGTTTTTATCATGAATGGTGTTGAATTTTGTTGAATGCTTTTTCAGCATCCATGGAGATGATCATGTGGTTTTTGTCCTTCTTTTTGTTGATGTGGTGGATGATGTTGATGGATTTTTGAATGTTGTACCATCCTTGCATCCCTGGGATGACTCCTACTTGATCATCGTGTATGATCCTCTTGATGTAACTCTAAGTTCGATTTGCTAATATTTTGTTGAGTGTTTTTACATCTATGTTCATCAAGGGTATTGGTCTGTAGTTTTCTTTTTTTGTGGTGTCTTTGCCTGGTTTTGGTTTTAGAGTGATGCTGGCCTCATAGAATGAGTTTGGATGTATTCCCTCTTCTTCTACTCCTTGGAAAACTTTAAGGAAGATGGGTATTAGGTCTTCACTAAATGTTTGATAAAATTCAGTGGTGAAGCCATCTGGTCCAGGAAGTTTGGTTTTTAGGTAGGTTTTTGATTACCAGTTCAATTTCATTGCTGGTAATTGGTCTGTTGAGATTTTCTGTTTCTTTCTGGGTCAGCCTTGGAAGGTTGTATTTTTCTAGAAAGTTGTCGATTTCTTCTAGGTTATCCAGTTTGTTAGATTATAATTTTTCATAGTATTCTCTCATAATTCTTTGTGTTTCTCTGGTGTCTATAGTGATTTTTCCTTTCTCATTTCTGGTTCTGTTTATGTGTGTAGACTCTCTTTTTTTCTTGATACGTCTGGCTAAGGGTTTATCTATTTTGTTTATTTTCTCGAAGAACCAGATCCTGCTTTCATTGATTCTATTCTTTTACTCTTCTTAATTTTTTCTTTTCGGTTTTAACCTTTATTATGTCCCTCCTTCTACTGACTTTAGGCCTCATTTTTTCTTCCTTTTCTAGTTTCATTAACTGTGAGTTTAGACTGTTCATTTGGGATTGTTCTTCTTTCCTGAGGTAGGCCTGTACTGCAATATATTTCCCTCTTAGCATGGCCTTCACTGCATCCTACAGATTTTGCGGTGTTGTGTTATTTTTGTCATTTGTCTCCATATATTGCTTGATGTCTGTTTTTATTTGGTCATTGATCTATTGATTATTTAGGAGTATGTTATTAAGCCTCCATGTGTTTATGGGCTTTTTCATTTTCTTTGTGTAATTTATTTTTAGTTTCATACCTTTGTGATCTGAGAAGCTGGTTGGTACAATTTCAATCTTTTCGAATTTACTGACATTCTTTTTGTGGCCTAGTATATCATCTATTCTTGAAAATGTTCCATGTACCCTTGAGGAGAATGTGTACCCTGTTTCTTTTGGAAGGAGTGTTCTGTAGATGTCCACTAGGTCCATCTGTTTTAATGTGTTGTTCAGTGTCTCTGTCTATTTATTTTCTGTCTGGTTGATCTGTCCTTTGGAGTGAGTGGTGTGTTGAAGTCTCCCAAAATGAATGCATTGTATTCTATTTCCCCCTTTAATTCTGTTAGTATGTGTTTCACATATGTAGGTGATCCTGTGTTGGGTGCATAGATATTTATAATTGTTATGTCTTCTTGTTAGACTAACCCTTTTATCATTATGTAATGTCCTTCTTTGTCTCTTGTCACTTTCTTTGTTTTGAAGTCTATTTTGTCTGATGCAAGTAGTGCAACTTCTGCTTTTTTCTCCCTGTTAGTTGCATGAAATATCTTTTTCCATCCCTTCACTTTTAGTCTGTGTATGTCTTTGGGTTTAAACTGAGTCTCTTGTAGGCAGCATATAGATGGGTCTTGTTTATCCATTCAGTGACTCTGCGTATTTTGATTGTTGCATTCAGTCCATTTACATTTAGGGTGATTATCAATAGGTTTGTGCTTACTGGCATTGCAGGCTTTAGATTTGTGGTTACCAAAGGTTCAAGGGTAATTCCCTTACTATCTAACAGTCTAATTTAATTCACTTCATATGCTATTACAAACACAACCTAAAGGTTCTTTTTTTTTCCTCCTTTTTCTTCTTCCTCCATTCTTTGTATGTTATGAATCATATTCTGTACTCTTTGTCTATCCCTTGGGTGACATCTATTTAGTCTTAGGAATACTTCCATTCATAGGAGTCCCTCCAAAATGCTCTGTAGAGGTGGTTTATGGAAGTTAAATTCTCTCAGCTTTTGCTTATCTGAAAATTGTTTAATTCCTCCTTCAAATTTAATTGATACCTTGCTGGATAGAGTATTCTTGGTTCAAGGTCCTTCTGCTTCATTGCATTAAATATATCATGCCACTCCCTTCTGGCCTTTAAGGTTTCTGTTGAGAAGTCTGATGATAGCCTGTTGGGTTTTCCTTTGTATTTGATATTTTTCTCTCTCTAGCTGCTATTAAATGTGTCTTTATTCTTGATTTTTGGCATTTTAATTATTATATGTCTTGATGTTGTCTTCCTTGGGTCCCTTGTGTTGGGAGATCTGCGCATCTCCATGGCTTGAGAGACTATCTCCTTCCCCAGATTGGGGAGTTTTCAGCAATCACCTCCTCAATAACACTTGCTATCCCTTTTTCGCTCTCTTCTTCTGGTACCCCTATAATGCAAATATTGTTCTATTTGGATTGGTCACACAATTCTGTCAATAATCTTTTATTCTTAGAGATTCTTTTTTCTCTCTGTGCCTCAGCTTCTTTGTATTCCTCTTCTCTAATTTCTATTCCATTTACTCTCTCTTCTACTACATCTAATCTGCTTTTAAATCCCTCCATTTTATGTTTCATTTCAGATATGGAATTTCTTAATGATTGAATCTCCAACTTAAATTCGTTCCTGAGTTCTTGAATATTTTTTCTGTACCTCCATAAGCATGTTTATAATTTTTATTTTGAATTCTCTTTCAGGAAGTTGGGTGAGTTCAGTTTCATTTGGCCCTTTTTTGGGGTTTGTGAGATTTTGGTCTGAACCATGTTCTTTTGATGTTTCATATTTCTGTGTGGTGCCCACTAGTACGCAGAAACTCCAGTCTCTGGAGCTGCTCAGCCCCTAGAGTGGGGTTGGGGAGCGGAGCTGGTGCCTGTGGGGAGGAAAGATCTGTTTTCTGATTCCCGTCTGCAGTGCCTGTCTCCAGTGTCAGAGCCAGTGGGCGAAGCACACAGGTGTAAGCCTCTATGCTTTGCGTCTCTAGCTGTTGTAGGCGAGGCCTCCCTCTGGCTGGCCTGACGCCAGCGCAGTGATTGTAGGTTTGCGAACAGGTACCTCCAGGCCTGTAGGAAGGTTTGGCAGGCTGTGTGTCACAGTGGGGGGCCTCGGAGTTGTGTCAGCAGCCAGGGGGATGGAGCACTTGATGCTCCTCAAAGTTCCCAACCAGCTAGCCTGAGTGCACCCAGACAACCTTGTCCAGCTCTCCCTTCTCCCGCACAGCAAGCTCCATGCAAACCCCGCCCCTTCAGCAGCCCTCTCACTGCTCTAGGAAGCCTCCCAGACCACCTGCCCTTCCTCTGACACAGTGGCCAGGTATGGAATCCATCCTCCACAAACAGCTGGTATGTCAGTCTCCCAGGCCCTCCACCCGTCCAAATTCCCCAATGCCCAGAGCACACACAGTATAGGCTTCTGCTCACAAAGCAGATGTCCAGGGCTACGTGTCCAGCAGTCCCAGGCTTCCACCCCCTCCCTGCTCTCTCTTCCTCCTGCCAGTGAGCTAGGGTGGGGGAATTGCTTGGGTCCTGCCGTATTAAGGCTTTCGTACATTATCCTGTTTCATGAGGTCTGCTCTGTTTGTGAGGTGTGTATGCAGTCTGGTTCAACCTTCCTTCTTGTTGCTTTTTTAGGGTTAGTTGTATTAATTAACTATATTTTTGTACTCTTTGTGGTTTTGGGAGGAATTCTGCGTGTCTTCTCTCATGCCATCATCTTGAATGTTCGCCCTTCATTTACTTTTGTCATTGGGAAAAAGTGCTTGTAAGAGCGTCTGTGCATGAGTTGTAGGAGTATATGGTTGCGTGGATGCATGTATCTTCTTTACTGTCAGAAAACTTCTGTCTGTTAGTTGCTAGGCAGGCTGATTTGGTACTGGGAAGAGCATATATATCCCCTCCTAGGGATGGTTGCATGTGGCTACACAATAAGTTTACCTGGACCACTTTTAAAAATAGCTGACTTTTAGACTTCCCCCAAAATCAGTTAAATGAGAATTTTTCGTGTCAGTCCTGGGCATTGGTATTTTCAAAAAGTCTCTAAATGATGCTAATGCTGAATTAAGGTTTATAATCACTGTTAGAAGAAGGCAAATAGAAAAGAAAGTGGTTTGCAATTTAATGGAAGTTAGGTTTCAGCAAACTGTGCCATGGCCAGCCAATGGTCACAGTTGCTTGGAGGCTGACTTGAAGTCTTCTCAGGAGCAGTGACTGGTGTGGGCTATGTATGAAGAGATAAAGTAGAAGAACACACACTATGTATTTATCATCCTTCACTCATGATGGGACATCAGAAATACAAGAGATATTTTGGGGAAGGGATCATTCTAAATATACTTCCAGGTAGAACCTACGCACTACTGCAAGGGGAAGGAAAAGAGGTGAACCCTGAGAAGGTCTGCTATGTCATTGTCATGCTCACTTCCTGCCAGCACTTCATCCACCACACCCCATGGCGCAGGAAAAATTACTCAGCCTGGTTTGCCAATCTCTGTCCTTTCTCCTTCCTAGTATGTCCTCTCCAGAACAAATTATAACCAGATGGAAGAGGTAGTTAACCAAATGGAATGCAAGTTCCTCAGCATCATTACCTTGGAACTTTTCCTGACCTAGAAACTGTGCCCCCATATGATATATTGGGCTTCAGTTGAAAAGGAAATATTGAAGTATGTACATGTACACACAAACACTGAAACAGCAGAAAGACTTCAGTATTTACTTTTGCATACAGTTGGATTACATAATCCTTAAAAAACCCAGAGTTTATCATTGATACTATTCCTTCCAAAAGAAGAACCAAAATTTTCACAACCAAAAATGTTGTTACTTACTTGTCAATTATTGGCTGTGTTTTTCCTGAATCTCATGGTTGCTCCTCACCTGTCTAGAGTTATATTGGTGGTGCTTTAAAAATTCTTACACTTTTTATTTTATTTTTACTTTTCCCCCACTGGGAAGGGTTTGTTCTGTTTTTCTTTTTACATTGTTGAATTAAATCCTATTTCTCCAGTCTTAATTTTATTATGCAGTTAGTTCTTTTTTAAGAACTTTAAATATTTGGGCAAACAAAAAGCAAATCCATCCAGTTTTACTACACAAATGGCTAATAACAAATTTTGGGGTAATGACTTTTGTTTCTTTGAAAAGATATGTCTTTTTACCCTATAAATAAAGGAGTGAATTCCTAGCATACAGATATATAAACCATTTGCTGAAATACAAACTAAATTTTTCTCAGTTTTTTAAATTGCTTAGGTTGTTTTTGGCTTTCTGTAAGAGATACTCATCTGTGTTTTCCTGTTCTGTGTTGGTGCCTCATATGAATGTTTAGTTCATAGGCACTTCCCATACAGAGTACCAGGCATCCATGGCAGCTGAAAATAAGTCATCTCTTCAAAAGCACTCACTTTATCAACAGCACAAACTGTGGGCAGCTCAGACAGACAATCAGAGAGCATAATCAAGTAATCAAACAATTACTCTTGGTGATGTGACTTAAAATATACTACTACTCAGGTTAGATAATAGTAAAATGCTAAATGGCCAAATCTTATTAGATTTCTTTATTAGTATCAGGTATTTATCAATGATAGATGAATGATTAAAAAAAATATGTTCAATGGCTTGAGGAAAAACATCATTAGTTTATTCTCTCTACTAGCCATTTATTAAGTATAAATAGAAAGCAGAAGATAATCCTGAATCATTTATGTATGCTTATATAATACACCATAAGACTACTGTCCATGTTTCTTCTTAATTAGTCTTGGTTTTGTTAAAAGAAAAAAATAAGCATAATGAGAATATTCCCAGAGCTTTGGAGATGTTATCAATAGTAGACAGGTGACTCTTATAGGTTAAATATTCTTGCCTAAAGTATTCAGGCAATCAGAGACTTTGAATGATATTTTATGATAGCTGCATTCTCAAAAGCTGGACTGTGATTTTAAGGGCTTTCAGTAGAAATACCTGCAACCACAATGTGCTAAAAACGAGCAAGGCCCAGAGAGCTCACACACTCACACAGAGACAGCTTTACAGAGTTTGCTCATCTCTTGGATTCTGGCTTTAATGATTTCTAGATGCTTGGTCCCAGCCCTTGACTACCGTAAAGTTGTTCAGTATTTATTTACTTAGGCTCAGCTGGAGCAAAATAACATATTTTTTCCTGCCATTGCGTTTACCTAATCTGTCTTAATGTGCTTTTATGATTTGTTTCCAGCCACAATATTTGCCTTACATTAGTTATATTTGCCGTCTGGATTATATTGGATTCTATACTTTTTACTATCCTTGTCTCAGTTCCTTGAAAATTCTCAATGCAATAAATGATATTTATAGATTTGATTCCATGTATGTTTCATCAAACCAATATCATAAATGGTTTTAATTTTTTAATGCAGTAGAGGAAAAGCATAGTGTGAGACTTAGCTGGTATAAGTAATAAATGTAATAATAATTCATAATATTTATCATTGCTTTTATTACTGTGTTAGCAAAATGATGCTTGAATTGCTTTGTGTAAGTTATCCTATTTTTAACCTCCTAATGATATAAGTATTAATATTTTATGAATTTATTGATGAAAATAATATTGTATCTCTACTATACTGTAGAAATATATACAATATAGATATGTGTATAAGATGACATGTACATATGTGCATGTACATATGTATAACATAGGTATGTATGTATAATATATAGTGTGTACTATATGTATATTCTCATGTACCCTGTTAACACCATTGAAACCTATGATTTCTATTAAGCTAAGGCTAATAGAGCTAAAATGATAAACCCTATTTAAAAGTGGAAACTTTAATATTATTCTCTCAGTAATTGATAGGAAAAGTAGATAAAATCAGTAAGTATATATCAGGTTTGAAATATGAAACCAACCTACTGAATTGACATCTATGGAGAATTCTATCTAATAAAAACACAATATAAATTATTTTTAAGAGCACATGAAACATGCACAAACCTAGACTGTAAGTTCAATCGTAAAAGAAATCTCAGTACATTTGAAATTACTGAAATCATAAATGTTATGCTCTGTAATCACAATAGAAATAAATTAGTCAAATATGGGGAAAATGTCTGACATACTTATAAATAACCCATGGTCAAAGAAGGAGTTAAAAGGGAAATTTGAAAATACTTTGAATTGAATGAAAATAAAAACAAAACATCAAATTTGTGGGATTCAACTAAAGGACTGATTAGAAATACTGAACTTTAAAAGACCATATGAGAAAAATCAGAAAGGGCTAAAACCAAGAACTAATCTTCCATCTTTAGAAAAATAACAACAATTAAACCAAGGTCTATAGAAAAAGAAAGTAAGTAGAAATCAAATAAATACAAGTGGGTAAGAAATAAAATCAAAAGCTTACATTGAAAAATATCAACAAAATTAATGAATCCCCAGTTAGACTGATCAGGCAAAGACACAAATTACTAATATAAGGAATGAAAATAGGAAGATCATTGCAGAACCTACAGGCATTTGTAGAAAATTAAGTAAATACTATTAATAACTTTATGTCAATTAATTTAAAACAAATAAAATGGCCAAATTATTTGAAAGACACAAACTCATTCAAGAATAAACACATAAATACCATACAATCCAGTAATTCCACTTATAGGAATTTACTCAAAGAAAACAAAATCCCTGATTTGAAAAGATACATGTACCACCATGCTTATTGCCACATTACTTACAATAGCCAAGATACGGAAACAACTCAAATGTCCATCAGTAGATGAATGGATAAAGAAGATGTGGTACATGTACACCATGGAATATTATTCAGCCATAAGAAAAAAGAAATCTTGCCATTTGCAACAACATGGATGGATCTAGAGGGTATTATGCTTAGTGAAATAAACCAGGTGGAGAAAGGAAAATACCATATGATTTCACTTATTTGTTGGATCTAAAAACAAAACAAAGCAAAATGAATAAAATAGCAGTAGACTCGTAGACCCTGAGAAGTGACTAATGGTTACCATGGGGGAGGGGTTGGAATGGGTGGGTGGGGAAAATTAGGGGGATAAAAAGGCACAGAAAATTCTCAATCATAACATGTTAGTCACAGGGATGGTAGTACAGCATGGAGAATATCGCCTATGATTCTGTAACATCTTTCTATGTTGACAGATAATAACTACACTATTTGGGGTGAGAATTTAATAATGTCGGTAACAAACCACTGTGTTGTAGACTCAAAATTAATAATATAAGATTGTATATCAACTATACTTCAATTAAAGAAAAAGAATAAACACATAATCTGTACAATCATATGACAAGAATTGTAATTGACAATCTTCCCACAAAGAAAATTCCAGGACCATATGGTTTTGCTGGTAAATTCTATCAAATATTTAAGGGGGAAAAAAAAGATACTATTTAAACCCTTTCAAAAAATAGAGGAAGAGGGAACATTTATTTTATGAGAACAGCAATGCCCTTATCACACTAGGCCAGATATTATAAAAGATAGGTACAGACTAATATCCTTCATGAACAAAGATTTACATTTCCTTAAATAAATGTGAGAAAATCAAATTTAGTCAGATAGGAAAAAGAATGATACGTCATAACCAAGTGGAGGTTGTATCAAGAATGCAAATTTAAGGTAATATTTAAAAATACATCAATATAATTCTTCATATTAACAAAATAATGGAGAAAAATCATATGATCATCTCAGTACAAAAAAATCATTTGACAAAATTCAACATTTATTTTTCATAAAAACTACAGAAAACTAAAATGGATGGAAACTTCCTAAATCAGTTAGAAGCCATCCACAACAAAACAAGAAGTAATATCATATTTTAAGTCTAGCATAAGTCTAGGGTGTCCATTCTTAAATGCCTTTTATTTAATAAATACTGAATATCCTAGCCGGAATAAGGGGGGAAAAAAAGAAATAAGACATATGTGTATTGGGAAAAAAAGAAGTAAAAGATGTCTTTGTTTACAGACAAAATACTTGTATACAGATAAATTTCTAATTTTCTACAAAAAGATACTAAAACTAATATTTAACTAGCTTACAAAATTAATATACAAAAATCAATTATGTTTCTATACCTTAGTAATGAACAGCTAGAATTTTAAAATGTAACATTATTACTGTGTCATCTGATGTGAAATAATTGGCATACATAAAGGAAAATATGCAGGACTTGAAAAAAATTGCAAAGAACTGTTGCAAGAAACTATAAAGAATCTAAATACATGGGATGACATACCATGATTGCTAATGTTAAAGTATTAGTTCTTTCCGAATAGATGTATAGACTCAATGCATTCACTCTAAAAACCCTAGTAGCTTTTGTATGTGTGTGTGTGGATATTGTCATGCTGCATCTAAAATGTATATGAAAATGCAGAGGCCATAGAATAGCCAAAATAATTCTGCAAAAGAGAAAAAGAAGTTGGATTTCAAGCCTTACTGTAAAGTTAAGCTATTTAAGACAGTCTCTGATATTGAGGTAGGAATAAATATATAGATCAGTGAGAGAATGCATTAACTGACTTTGGACAATCATACAAGTTTTTATGGGGACAGGGTGATATTTTTAACAAATGGTATGGGAAACAGAATATTTATATCTACTGTCATCATTTTTTTATACTATACAGAAATGTAAAACATTTCTATATACTAGCTTTTCTGATTTTGGCTCATTTCAGAGAGGACAAGACTCCTTTAACTTGAGTATAGTGAATTCAATACACCGAATGTATCGACAAAAATGTTTTCCCTGATCTTGCCTGTTTAACATAATTGCCTGTTAATCTCATATAATCATGCGGTTATATGGTAATTGAAAATAACCAAATTATCTTCAGGTGGCTGTGGGAGTGGGTTGTAAGGAAGCTCATATAGTGTTTGGTTTTGTGATAGTAGTTTTCAAATTTCTGGAAAATCTGTGGAAAACTGTATTGCACAATCTTAAACACAGTTCCAGGGATGTATGGATTCTCCATAACCCATCCATGGATCCAATTTCAGGTACATTTGCTGTAGTTCTGTGCTCTACTTTTTGTCATGCTTCACCACTCTCACTGGTATTAGAATTTTTATTTTTTATTAAGGGATTATTGATATACACTCTTATGAAGGTTTCACATGAAAAAACAATGTGGTTACTACATTCACCCATATTATCAAGTCTCCCCTCATACCCCAATGCAGTCACTGTCCACCAGTGTAGTAAGATGCCACAGATTCACTGTTTGCCTTCTCTGTGCTACACTGTTTTCCCCGTGACCCCCCATACCATGTGTACTAAACATAATACCCCACAATCCCCTTCTCCCACCCTCTCCACCCACCCTCCCCTTTGGTAACCACTAGTTTCTTCTTGGAGTCTGTGAGTCTGTTGCTGTTTTGTTCCTTCCATTTTGCTTCATTGTTATACTCCACAAATGAGGGAAATCATTTGGCACTGTCTTTCTCCACCTGGCTTATTTCACTGAGCATAATATCCTCCAGCTCCATCCATGTTGTTGCAAATGGCAGGATTTGTTTTGTTCTTACGGCTGAATAGTATTCCATTGTGTATATGTACCACCTCTTCTTTATCCATTCATCTACTGATGGACACTTAGGTTGCTTCCATTTCTTGGCTATTGTAAATAGTGCTGTGATAAACATAGGGGTGTGTATGTCTTTTTGAATCTGAGAAGTTGTAGAATTTTAATGTTTTTAAAATATAGTTAAAATCCATGCTGAATTAATACTTACTCAAAAAGTCAGTAGTCTTAACACTAACTCAAATTAATAAACCATTCAGTAAGCACAGGATCATCAAATAGAATCATCAGGAGAAGCGAGCAACTTGAAATGTGGGATGTACTTGATTTTAGTCTCCATAGGGTATTACACAAAAGCAAGAAAGTTGGGGTGATATAACATCTTTTATTAGAAACTTATTTATTTATTTGTGTTATTTCAGTAGTGTATCATTAGAACCAAATTATTTGAATTCCCTGTGGATTTTCTTGGTATATGGATTTTACTTTTGATATCAAGATGGAGTATATATGCATTCATTTTGTTGAGAATCTTCCATGCAGTAAATTCTGTGGTTGGACTGAAAATATGAAGGTGAATGAAACACAAAATTAGAGTCCCTATGCTCACAAAGCTTGTAATAACAGGAGTAAAATAGACTGTGTGGAAGAGGAAATGATTCAGTAATAGTGGAAGTTAACTGGAACATTGGGGGAAGATTTTCTTGAAGTATCCTCAAAAGGGGACTTTGAAGAAAATGCACTTGTCTTCTCCTTGAAGAAAATTAGGGCAAGCATCTGAGACCAACAGACTTGCTGAAAAAAACTGGTAACTGAGTTCCCACCCATCCTTTTAAACTGGAAACTGTGGCACATAGAAGTCACTGGAATGACATTATAAAGCTTATTACCAGAAATTAATTAACTAATTTGCATTATACTGCTCCTATAACAGAGAAAGCTTGTTGGTCTTAAAGTACATGACAATTAAACATAGGAATTCTGCCATGGAAGAGAAGTGTTACAAAAAGCCTTAAAGGTGTAAATTGTTTTATTGCTCCAATGGGAATCATTACACAAAGAAAAGATTGAATCCTTAATGAAAAGCAGCCAGGAGTCAAAACCCTTTTTCTTCTCTCTCTTTTTTTTTTGTTTGGGTAATACGCCCTGTAAGGAAAGACAAAAATCAATTTGGTATTTGCAGATATTTTCAAAGCAATTAGGTAATTGACAGATTCATGTGTCATTCTCATAGTAGGCTGATCTGGGATAATAACCATCATTCAAGATGCCAACCTCTACGTAAACTAAAGGTACTGCTGTAAATAGTCTAAAGGCAGCAAACAATACATTACAACAAATAAAACCTTGATGTTTCTAAGCCATGAATCAAGGGCTTTGTGTTCCACAGAGACAACAATGACCTTCAACTTCTAAATACACAATAAAATAAGTCTGAGTAGCATGACTGATGTGAATCATGCAGGACAGTTATAAAATTTAGCTATATTCTCTGCCAAATCACAAAGAAGCACTTTTTAGTAGATTATCAGATCTGAGAAAAATCAATGCTTCTGCATCTGAGTTAAGCATTTAAAATATTTGCAGACACCCAGAGTTACACTTCAGACAATTTCTTCCTTTTATTAAAGAAGAAGGAGAAAATTAAATCGGGGTCAGATAGCCACTGGAAACCTTTATATCTTTATTCAGTGAAATATGTGAAGTTCTATTTCAAGTTGTTGTTCTAAATAAAAATGAAAGCTGTGACAATGTGGAAATGTTTAATATTAAGATGAGTAACTATCAAGCAGCTTTCTCATTCTTATTACTGCTTGTGTCTTGTGGTTTTAATGAGGAGTGATGAGACAAAATCGAGCAAAGGGAAATGTAGGCAGAATCTTGGGAACAATCACGTAGTAGTGAGATCTGTTCAAAACCAGATGAGTCCTCATGGGGAGCCTCTTCACCTGAGTTATTTAAATCCGAATTGGACAGAGCACATTGAAGTATATGCCACAAATGCAATCTTATATTACAACTAGACATACTAGATAACTTCATATTTCTTTGTTTTTATTTGTTTGTTTTTAAAGAACAAGAGTTTTTGAGCTTTTAAACACCAAGACTTCTTTAGCTGGGATATCTTAATTCCCAAGTATGAATCATGGGAGGATGATAAGAACCTTCTCCTTAGGGTATGAAAGAGCTTAAGTTATTTTATTGACCTGTTATAGGTCAGATAATATGCTAAGTGTTTTCTTAATAAAATGCTAAGTGTTTTCTTAATAAACAGATAAGTAAATATATTGTAGTGATAGAATTACTATGTCAGTACTTCAGTTGAGGGTGCTTATTTTCAGAGTTTTAATGTAACATGCATACTCTAGTAACCAGTGAAGAGACAAAATGATGAAGAAATAAATGAATGAGGACAAGCTGGTATTGGACCAAAGTCTCTCTGATGCCACTATTATGCTTTTCCCATTGCAGGATTTTATATCATCAGAAATCAATCCAAGCGCATTGTTAGTATCTTCAAATATTGCAGAACATAAATTGATAAGAAGGCACCCTATGGATGACTACCAATTATCCAAAGCTGGTCAGTGGACTGTGTTCCGTAAATTCCCAAATCACATTTGACTCCATCAGTTTGTCTGTGATGACAACTCTTGATTGTAGGATGATTGCCTGCAGCTAATGTGATCAGGATAAGAAAGTAAGAAAAGATTAAAGTATTCACAGATCAATGAAAAATCGATGCTGTCATATTCTCTCTCATTCAAATACTTTAGGTTAATAAACCACCATTCCTTGGACGCATAGAGAGAGTATGGTTGCCCAATTGTGAGAAGAGAAAAAGAAAATGGTGGTCTAAGAATTGCTTATACATACTTGCAAACAAGCTTATGTTTTCAACCCTAGTACTTATGTATTTTATTAGGAATAAAATGAGATATAAGTAGAAAACAGTGACTTTAAAAATTTTTTAATTTAATTGAAATTTATGATAATAATCTTGACAATGTACTTAAAATGGAAAAGGCTCCTTCCTCCATGAATTAGTAAATTATGGGGAAATTAAATCTAGCCACATCAAAAAACAAAATCCAAACAAACAAAAACATTACCCTCTTTCCTCTTGCTGTAAATAAGTATAAATGAGAAAGAAAAACAGGAAACAACTATTTTCAGACATTGGATAGCGGGCCGCACAGGATTATTATCCTTTGGGAAAGGAAAACATATGAAGTAAGCCCCAGTGTCATAAGGCTTCCTGCCTGGGGCAATTCTGTGACTGTACTGCAGGGACAACCCAAACAGAGCCTATGGATCTTACTGCGTTAAACAGAAAGAGATCAGATCTAGCATCTATGAAGGGGCTAGAAAAAACCGGGCAGAATATAAAGGAGAAACTTATGCAGAGACATTGTTCCAAAAATCTTTATGGGGTTTTCTTGATTTTTGTGGAATATCAATCTGCACATACAGATTTCCGAGTTATTTCTTTCAGTACTTCAAAATGTTACTCCATTGTCTCCTGACTTGCATAGTTTCTGATGTCAGTTACATGTTCTCTCTGTTTCTATACATTTAATGTGTCTTTTTTTTTTGGTCTGGCTCCCTTTAAGGTTTTTTTTTTCATCCTTAATAATTAGCAGTTTAAACATGTGTTGAGATCTTGTTGCGTCTCTTGTGTTTATTTATCCTGTGTAACGGTCTCTTAGCTTTGAGGATATGTGGTTTACCATTTTTCATTAATTTGGGGAAATTATGGAACATCTCTTAAGTCTTCTTTTTCTGGAATTTCAAATATGCACACGTTAAACACTCTGATATTGTTCACATCTCTTGTTTTTTTTTATCTATTCTCTCTCTTTTTTTTTTAATTCTCCTCTTTTATTCTCTTTGTGTTTTTAATTTAGGTTATTTCTATTGACCTAACTTTAAGTTACTAATTTTTCTTATCTGTGCTGATAACTAATTCATTGACTAGCAAGTCTATGAATCACACATTTTACCTTGGTTATTCTGTCTTTTATGTCAGCATTTCCTTTTGATTCTTTCATATGTTTCTATCTCTTTGCTTGCATTCTCCATGTGTGCATCTGTATTAGCCTCTGAAACAAGAACGTCTCTCATTTTAATCATAGTTATTTTTTAAATCCCTGTCTGGTATTTTCAACATCCAAGTCACCTCTGAACCAGAGCCCCTTTTTGCTTTGTCTCTTGAGCACATGCTTCCCTTGCTTTATTGTGGCTCTCATGATTTTTTATTGAAGCTGGACATATTGTATATGATGTTAAACACTGACTTAAACAGTATATTTCTGTAACTGGACATGCCTTGAGTTTTGATAGGCATATGATTCCACTTACATGAGCTGCCTAGAGGAGACAAATTCACAAAGACAGAAAGTGCACTGGTGGTTTCCAGGGACTGGGAGAAGATGGAATTGTTAGTTATTGTTTAATGATATGGAGTTTCACTTTGGGAAAGTGAAAATATTCTGGAGATGGATAGTAGTAATGGTTGTATGTCAATGTGAATGTACTTAATGCTAACTGTATACTTTAAAATGATTAAAGTAGCAAATTTATGTTTTGTGTATTTTACCATGATAAAAAGCACTTCTGTTCCAGTGAAATTATGAACAAAACTTCATTTGTTGTTATTAATAAATTTATCACAGTAGTGTCAAAAACTATTAGCCATTAAATAAGAAATCTAATCCATGATACGCAACTATATTAATGCTAAATATAATTTTCTTCTTTATATGTAGAGTTCCATCACCACAAAGAAAAAATAGTGACATTTTATTTTATTTATTCTTGGCTTAAAAAGAGATTTTGATTATATAAGTAAGAAAAAGAAATGACCTACTAGTGTAAAAGCAATTAATTCTTTCTTAAATTTGACATATAAAATTGCAAAGATGGGAAAAAATTCATTAAATAGCCAGTGAGGAAGAAATCTACAATTCTGAGAACTTTAGAAAATTCTTAAATATAAATTGAACATGGTTTTATAATTATGAAAATAATCATGTATTTTAAATGTCTAGGTCAGATATGAAATCTAATGTATGAGTTGGAGTAAATTATTGTCTAAAGTCTGCTAAATACTTTAAACTATAAACAATATTACCTTAATTAATTGTACACTGTGTTTCAGGGGTTTTTTTTCTTCTTCTTCTCTATAAAACCCTCAGGATTCCTAAAGAATTCAGTTTAAGAAGACACTTTGTTTCCTTTACAGAAAATATTTCAAGTCTGATGCTTAAATTTCCCACTTACATTACAATTTTTCCAATGTAGATGTTATTCTTGAAAAACTGATTAATTTTATGATTATGTAACTAAATTTTATGACTATGTTATTATAATTTATAATTATAAAATTGTATACTAATCCTTGAGATTGAAGGGTGCAGAGCCTAGGCAAATGAGAATAAAATTAGTAATTATGGCTCCATAGTAATAAAAATGTCACAGAAGTCCTGTAAAGTATTAAATACCTTCATTTTTTCTCTAAAGTCCTGTTTGTCCTTTCTGGTTCCATCGGCATCTTGGTTCATTTAGAATAGCATTTAGTTCTTGAGCATATTCAAAGGATATAGATAAAAGTACCCACCAAACATTTTATAAACACCCATCTTATATTTGGAATAGCCCCAGAATCCATGTTGGCTGAACTTCTTGTGATAAGGAGTAGTGATACAGATAGACTATTAGAAAAAGAACAATAAAATAGATCTATCTCTACATATATTTTCTCTGTTCCTGCATTGTTCTCTCGTGCCTTAAATAATGTGCTGCTTTTCTTTTTAAATATCATTATATACCTTTATGCACTTAGGAACAGACAACCATTGAGTTAATCATAAATAATCTGAATTCCCATACAGATGATAGGAAAGCAAGTAAAAATTAGAAATTATCTCATCAATCACACAGCAGATCCCACTGATAATTGGAGTCATTATAATTCAAAAATCAGTGGCAAGATTAGCGATGCCAGAGAAGCTCTACAAACCTGTCCATCTTGTCACTTTTCCCAGGAATGGAGAATGCATTCAGGCTTCATCTCTTTGTCTCCATTACCCTTTGTCTCTACTTTTGTTACTTATCCTATTGCTTCCAAATCTTTCTCCTGGCTTTACCTCCAGGGCTCTTGGACAGAATAAATGACTGTTGCCACTATCCAAAAATGGTACCACTGAATATAATTCTTTCAAGGTGTAGTCTGCACATATTGTGGCAGGGCACTTACATCTATAGCATTCAGTTCATCCTGGGAATTAATAATAATTACAATGAAAGCTTGTAGTGAATTTTATGTGCCAGAGACTCTTCGAAGGATTTTAAATATATTACATAATAAAAGCTTGGCCAGGTTATAAAGATAAATACCTTGATAAGGAATTTGAATTTCATCCTGCCAACAGTTGGAATTTATTACTATGTTTTAAGTAAAGGGGTTCAATACAGTAGAGAGAACATTTTAGGTGTTTGTCTCCCTGGCAGCCCTAACCCATTCTTTGAGTCACAACCCACCCTTCAATTGGCTGCTGTGAATTCCCCACACAGGTATCTCCAGTGGAAACTGTCAGTGATAGTATTGAATTGTCCAGGAGATAGTTATTGTTCAGTGATGGGCATGGGACCCAAGCCAGATGTATAAGAATATAGCCTGGGTATTTTTCTGAAGTTTTCTGGAAGTTGAAGAGTATTCCTTTTTCTGTAAACAGAGAAGTTTTGACATTAGCTTGGACTTGTCTTATGAGGCTGCACTCTTAGGACAACAGGTGGCCTGAGCAAATGCCACCTACATTCTCAGAAAAAAAATGCAAGGGATAGAAAGTGTTGATGGCATGAGTCCCTGATTCCACCCATCCCTGAGGGCACCTCTCCTCCTGTTTTGGACTTTTAATTATATGAGCTAATCATTTCTTTGTTTAAGTGAAGATTTTCTTGATCTGGGAACCAAATTTCCTTTCTAGTATAATGCATCCACCAAACCCCTCACTGAAAACACAAATTGTGTAGGATTTCTTATTCTTCATAAATGTGTCCCTATAAAATCTCACACTTTCTCATAATCTATTATTTTCGGACCTTCAGACGGTGTGGTAAAAGAATTTAACTATAAAGCCAGCAATGTTTAAATAGCATTAAAGAAATTCACAAGTTTTAGAATGGAAAGCAGAAGAGAAACTGAAAATGCCCTTTATTGCTACTTTAAAGAACTCCAAAGTGATGTAATAACACTGAAGATAACAGCCAGATGGAAGTTTATTTTCTCTTTAAATAATCTGGGCTGTGTTGTTCAGGCTTGAGGCAAAATATATGTTATTTACCTGATGGATCAGAGCATTTCCCTCATAAAAGATGAGTTTGTAATGGGAATGCTGGTACATTCTTAGTCATGGGAGCAAAAAGATGCCAACTTAATAGCATCTTTATTGCTCTAAACCTATAGAAAATTATACACCAAGGGCTTGTGGTTCTTATAATAATCTAGACAAGAATATTGTCCTCTTTCCTCCTGTTACTAGAGAAAGGATTCACAGGTCTGGGGAATATGCCATTGCATCAGTTGGTCCTGTTATCCTCTTTTCCTATAAAACTTCTTTCCAAATCAAAGTTCAATATTAAGATCATTCAGCCATTTACCCAGTGATAAGACTAGAGCAATCTTAGGGTAAATTCCTAGGAGTGGAATTCCTGGGTCAAATGGTATTTCTATTTTGAGTTTTTTGAGGAACCTCCATGGGCGGGAAGGGAGGGATAAGAGGGAAAAAGGGGCATTACGATTAGCAGATGTAATGTTGGGGGGGCACGGGGAGGGCAGTACAACTCAGAGAAGACAAGCAGTGACTCTATGGCATCTCACTACGCTGATGGACAGTGACTGTAATGGGGTTGGTGGGGGGGGGGACCTGATGAAGGGGTAGTTTAATAACCATAATATTGCACATGTAATTGTAGATTAATGATAATAAAATAAATTATATAAAAAAAGACTAGAACAACCATATGTGTCCTCTAATTATATTTCACTTCCCTGCTGCATTTGAGCTAAACCCATACCTTCTCATTAATCAAGAGGCATCTGGTGACATCAAGCACAGACCTCCTGATTGGCATCATTATTTTTTTCTAAGATTGTTGGATAATTTATGCTGATATAGTGGAAACCCTATTTTTAGACTATGCCAACTAAGTATTATTGCATATAGGAAAACTAGATCCAAAACAAAGTGCAGTAGCCACCAATTCTGAATACATCAAATTCTGAAAGTTCACATAAGATTGAACATAAGTAAGCTGAAAGAGATGGATCTATCAAGTTGACTCATTATTTTCCAAGAATCTATTTTCAAAATTATTCATATTCTTCATCTACCAGTTCTGTGAAATATGACTTGAAATCTCCCCTCTTTCAAGATTATTTATTTGTTTATTTCTAAACCAGTTATGTATTTATTTGCATAGATTCAAAGGAAAGACTTGAAAATACACTGTAATGTCTCATAGTATCTTAAGGGGTATTTCCTTATGTATAAAATTTTAAGGAACGCAACCTCCAAGCCCATCCAATTACATAAAAAGATACCTTTAAGCTCTACTAGTGAAAAACTGACAGAACTAATGGATAAAATAATGACCGAACGTAGTCATAATGGGAGACTTGAACTGATCTTTCACAATAACTAGTAGAAGAAAAAAACCAGTAATGTAGAAAACAGATCCTTTGAAAATAATGGGTCAACTTGACAACTAACAGACATAGAATTCTGTGCAAAAATAACAATAGAATACACATTCTTTAAGGTGAATACAGAACATTTGCCAAAATGACCATAGATGATAATGCAAAAATTTAATAAAGTTTATTTAAAAAGCAAAACATGGCATTTAAATTCTAGTTTTCCCATCTAGGAGGTATATAACTGAGAAATTTAGCTGTTCTCTCTCAACCCTGAAAATGTGCTTAATAGCAATAACACCGCTCATTGGGTTGTTGTAGCTTAACACACACAAGACACACACACCTGGCATTTGTTAAGAAGATAAGTATCTATTACATATTTAGGAACTTCAATATTTCCTGAAAGTTGTTGAGAGAAAAAACCTCACATTAGTTGTAATACAGCTCTTAGATGTTTAAAGAGCTCTCAGAGGGTAGCGTCAAAAGAATTGGCATAAGTAGCAATGGAAGGAAAAGCTGGTGGAAAATTAAAGGGAGGCATATTTTGACAAAAAAAAAAGTAGCAAAAAGACTATGAGTGGCCCTTAATCAGAGTGGGTGGCCTCGGTAAGCAGTGAGTTTACTGTCACTGTAGTTGTTGAGCTAACCTGCATGGAACAGCTGCCGGATGTCAGAGAACATGGGCATTCAAGCTGAGCTCTGCAGGACCTGGGGGCCTGAACCTCTGCAGATGAGGTTGTGAAAAAGAGGAATATTACAGTTACCCACCCCCTGTCCCCAGCGAGACTAATTCAAATTGTTTTTTCTATTTAGCATTTGGAGTTCCCAAATAGATTACATTTTGAAGGAAATGTTCTGCTGTTAAAATAAGCATTTAAGCATCTCTGTTACAGATGATACTACTGCCCTCAGTGGAGGTTAAACTACATAAGCCAGGTTACCTTCTAGCTTAAGAGGTTGCCTAAGGTGCCTAAATTTTTCCCACAGCAAGACTGCAACACAGTCACCATGGAGTAAACATACAGAGCTGACAGAGCTCACAGATCATGCAGTATCCCAAATATGTTTCCCCTCAAGTCCATACAGCACTTGTCAGGTAGAGGCAGTTTCTACCTTTTGCAACTTTGAATTTCACCTTTTCAGTAGATCCATATTGCTACCGTTAGTCTTCCCTTTTAGCTCTTGGAGATTTCATTCAATCACTCAGCAGCTTATTGATGAACAATCCTGTCGTCTAAAAGCAAAAGTGAAGAACTGCAGGCTATTTTTCAAAGGGCTGCTCCATGTTAATGGAAGAATTTTGGAATGCCAAGAGGGAAGTCATTAGAAAGAAAAAGAAGGCACCAGATTAAGCCACCCTGGACATTTTTTAAGAGAATTATTTTAAAGTCTTCACAAATTCTTAGAAAACAAACAAAATTGTTTAACAATTCACTATCTTCAGCATGTAAATTTTTTTCATAGCTAAAGTATAATATGACTGCATAGATTTATGCATACACATTTTGATAGCTTTGGGAAATAATATTGCAATCATGAATATTATGGAATTTATGGTTGAAATTTTTTCCTTATGGCTCACTTACTTTATAAATCTTGGGTCTTTGGTGAGAAAAACACCACCCCACCAACCCCATGACAAGCTTGCTCCTATGTGAAAATAATACCTCCTTTGTATTTGTTAATTCACTTTAAGGCATTGTTTTAAGGACTAACTAGTGATAACACAGCTAAGTTTTTCCTCTAAACTACTTGTCAGTATGACAGTACATTCATTTTTGTATTTAAGGATTATATTCATAAAGATCACATACTAATTTAAGCTTGGAGTATTTCAATAGCTTTAAAATGATTTTTCTAACAGGTAACATTTTCTAGCTCTAAATTTAGATTAAAATTATTTGTTTGACAGGCTCACTATAATAGGTGACAGTTTTCCAGATATCACAGGGTGGTAAGAACCAATCAAAGATTTAGTGTGGTAAATCTTACTTTACCTTAGCTTTGACAAGATTTTATGGCCATCTGGCTCCAGTATATGTATGTCCAATAATCACTAATTAAGGCAAATATGTAACTCAGCAAAACATGTCTCAAGATTCTTGTAGGCTTTTTCCATTAGCTCCTAGCCAGGTTTGTTTATTTGACCATGATCTTAGGGTTCATGTAAATTACTTTCTAATTAATAGCAATTATAAAAAATCAGGCAAGGATATAGTCAACATCATAGCATTAAAAAGGAGATCTCTCTGTGTCATTAATATTCTTCCTTTTTGCTGATTCAGTAAAAGAAGGAACTACATGGCAAAGTACTAATCCTCTTGGCCTTTAGCATTCTAAGAGAAAAAAATATTTTTAAGCACCTTCAATGGATTATAGATAAGCATATTCTGAATAGAGTACAATATAGACTGATCTCTCTGGTAATGGAATCTCAGGTTTATTGGCTCTCAGTAGAATGCAGCAGTACTGTGTTTTTAATATTATTGTGTATGTTATGCTTAGGCAGGTCACTTGTTTGGCCTGTTTTAGTCTGAACTCTGGATTGTCAGATAATGAACTGGAGACCAGTGTGGCTGCTTTGTTATTCACTGGAAGCAAACAAATGAAACCTCCAACCACTTTGCACTTTGGTACTAAAGAATATGTTTTAGGACTTGCAGAATAAATTTACAGTTAAGAAGATGGACAGAGGGGGAGAAAGAGACATGTAGGGTGGGATCAACATAAGGCTTTCAGTTCATTTTACTGAATTTGCATATCTTACAGATTACTGATTCAAAATTATCTCAGAGCTTACTAGGTCTTAAGCTCTGTTAAAGACCCTGTGGGTGAAGGGCAGCACACAAGTATGTTATATCTTGCTTTTAAGGATTTTATAGCCTTGTGGGGGAGAAAAACCATGTTAAAAGTACAGGATTGCCTTGTTTTGTTGTCTTGCAATATATGTAGACTAGTGACTCAACACATGAATTTCTTTGTTCTCATCTTTATGTGCTCCTTTGATATGAAGGAACTTAAAGTCTGAGAAATAAATTTACCAATCAGCCCAATCCTCTGGACAACATACATGTCCTTAGATCCTTATTAAAGCAACCAAAATTTACCAGTCACTGATCTAGAAAGAAGGAGGCTTATCAATTATCCAGTGAAGGGATTAGCCAGGAATCTAATTTCTTCTAGTCTTCCCTCATAAATCATTTCATGGTTCATTAGGACCTCCACCAGAGGATGACTTGGAGGGGGAGAAAAATCAAAAACAAAACAAAACAAAAATCACTGTTATTTCATAGCAACTTTAGAAATAATGTAAATTAGAATGACTCAAGTTGTTGAAACTAAAACTAACAATAAAAATAAAGGTTGCAAGTTCAATTCTCCTGGCTATTTCTATGCCTTGATTATATCTGCTTTACAAATAAGACCATTTTATCACTTTATAAGCATAATTAATTTAATTAACTAATTAATTTTTTTTATTGGAAGTACCACATAGAGAATATAGTCAATACTGCTGTAAAATCATTCTGTGGTGACAAATAGTAACCACACTAGTTGGGTGAAGTTTGAATAATGTGCTTAACTGTTGAATCACTATGTTGCATACTTGAAACTGATATAATTTTGTATACAACTATACTTAAATAAGACAAAATAGTAAAGTTAAAAAGCAAAAAAGTGAAAAAACAAAAAAATAAATGTAGATATGTTCACAACAACAACAAAAACCCTATGGATATTTACTATTATTATCACTTATTTTGTATGTGGGAAAACAGGCATGGCTATTAAATGACAGAAGAGGCTGTACTCACAAAGATTATTACCTCTTTAATCTGCGGCTGACATTTTTTTTGCTGTTTTCTCGTTGCTATAATATCAGTGCTCAGTACTTCAGAGATGAGGTGGGTACATCAGGAAAGAATTTTTACTTTTTGAATGTTTAATCATCATATTCCTAATAAATGTTAATTTTTACCTTTAAGGGACTTTCTGAATAGTCTTACTAGTAGCTGCTTATCCAATGATTCAGTCTTACAAATTTTCATTCACGTCTTTGAAATAACACATCATTTCAGGCTGGTAGCAAAGAAATCTAAAAAAAAAGCATAATTATATTTTATTAACCCACCTGTGTACTCATTCCTGTGACTTTCAAACTGAAGACACGCTAAGTGCCTAGAAAATGATATTTATATGTTAGTGTGTGCCTATGCTAGCAATTATCAAAACAGATTAGTAAAAAGTAATCTGAAAACTGATATGTGACCTGGGCATCAGAAAAATAATTACAATGAAAGAAATATTATATCAACTAAGGTTCTTTCCACATCAAAGTGTAGTGAAACAATGACTCCTTGGAATCTTCTCCTTACTTATGACCCACAACTTGGGAGATTTTGTGGAGCTTTCTTCCCTATTGCAACAAAATCCCCATAATCCTTAACACTGAAGAAAAGCAACCACCTAACACTTATTGTGGATGCCATTAGCCTTGTAGGAAGCTGGGTTGTTGTTACAATATTTTTCAGCAGAGCCCATTTCTTTGTTTCCATCATATATGGCTTTATTAAGTGCGGTGTGGTTCATAGAAAATAAGAACCATTAGGTAGCCTTTACAGTCTTTTCTGTAGGTTGTTTTAAAAATGTACAGAAAGGAGAGGGGTAAAAGATGGCAGCATGTGAAGTGAGGCAGAAACCTCCTCCCAAAACCACATATAACAAGAAAATACAGCAAATACGACTAATCTAGAAACAGCAACCCAAAGAATGCAGAACAGACTGCCTACATCTGGAGAAAAGACCTCACAGAAAACAGTAAAGTAGCAAAGCCACAATATGGAGGGACCCAAGCCCTCCCCCTACCCCAGCTCACAGGTGGAAGGAAGAGAAATGGAGTGGGAGGGAGTAGAAACTCAGGACTGCTAAACACTCAGCTCTGGAGATCTGCTACAGGAGCATGAAACCACATTACATGGTAATTTGGAGATTGGAGGTTGGAAAGCAGAGACAGGCAGAATGCTCAGGGAGACTGAGATTCTAGCCACTTGTGGAGAACAGGTACTCACAACTGACTGCTCCAGAAGAAAGGAAAGGCAAGCATTTTGAAAGACTTCCCAACAGCGAGAGGAATGCTAAAGGGGCAAGGATTACACAGAGCTTGCTGCGCAGGAGGAAGATCAGGTGGACAAAATCATCCTGGCACTCTAGCTCCGCAGGTTGTGAACTCTCAGGAGCTTCAGACACTCCATCCCCCTTGCTGGCAACCCTGTGCAGAGGTCACCCACTGAAATATGCAGCCTGCTGCTCCTTCCTCCTGGCAGGCAGTGGTCCCACTCACCTACTGCCCCCCCATCACGCCAGGCCAGCCAGTGGGTGGCCCCATGTATGGCAGCTACAGGGGTATAATGCAGAGGCTCATGCCTGCATGCTCTGCCCACTGTATCTGGCAGTGGTGGCAGGCACTGCAGCGAGGAAGCAGGAAAGAGCTCTTTCCTCCAGACAGGTGCACAACCCCTTCCAGTGCTCCAGGTGCTGGGCAGCTCCAGAGAGTAGAGCTTCTGGGCACTAAAGGGCACTGCCTACACAAAATTGTTATTCCACAGAAATCATTAGAAATATGAAATGACAAAAATATTTGTACAAACAAGAATCCAACATACACCATAAAGAGGGCTAAATGAAACTGAAATCACCAATCTTTTTGATAAAGATTTCAAAATAAAAATCATAAACATGCTTACAGAGCTACAGAAAAAATATTCAGGATCTCAGGGAAGACTTCAAAAAAGAGATAGAAACTTTGAGAAATACAGTATCTGTAATGAAACATACAATGGAGGGATTTAAAAGCAGATTAGATGAGGAAGAGGAGATGGTAACGCAAATAGAAATTACAGAACAGGAAAAAAAGAAGCTGAGGCACAGAGAGAAAAAACAATATCTAGGAATGGAAGAATAATAAGAGAACTGTGCAACCAATCCAAATGGAACAATATTCGCATGATAGGGGTACCAGAAGAAGAAGAGAGAGAAAAATGGATAGAAAGTCTCTTTGAGGAAATAATTGCTGAAAACTTCCCCAATCTGGGGAAGGAAATAGTCCTTAAACAATTTCCAGATAAACAAAAGTTAAGGAAACTTACCTCCCACCAACCATCTCTAAGTGTACTTCAAAGGGACTGCTCTAGATGGAAGTGCTCCTAAGGCTGTCACAAATAAAATAAAACCACAATAAAAGAAATAGACCAATTAATTACTAAGAAAATGCAAAATTAAATCCACTACCCACAAAGTCAGTCAAGAGATACACAAAGAGTACAGAATATGACACCTAATATATAAAGAGTGAAGGAGGAAGAATAAGAAGGGAGAGAAAAAAAGAACCTTTACACTATGTTTGAAATATTCCTATTTACTATTAGACTGTTAGAGAGTAAAGGAACTGCCCTTGAACCTTTGGTAACCATGAATCTAAAGCCTGCAAAGGCAATAAGTACATATCCTTTGATAATCACCCTAAGTGTAAATGGACTGAATTCACTAATCAAAAGACATGGAGTTACAGAATGGATAAAAAAACAAGACCCATCTACATTCTGCATAGAAGAGACTCACTTCAAACCCAAAGACATACACACACTAAAAGTGAAGGGATGAAAACAATAGGGAGAAAAAACAGGAGTTGCAGTACTTGCATCAGACAAAATAGATTTCAAAACAAAGAAGGTAACAAGAGACAAAGAAGGATATTACAAATTAATAAAGGGGTCAGTCCAACAAGAGGCTATAACCATTATAAATATCTATGTACCCAATATAGGAGCACCTAAAGATATGAAACAAGTACTAACAGAATAAAAAGGGCAAATAGAATACAATGCATTCATTTTAGGAGATTTCAACATACCACTCACTTCAAAAGACAGATCAACTAGACAGAAAATAAGTAAGGAGACAGAGGCACTGAACAACGCATTAGAACAGATGGACCTAACAGACATCTACAGAACTGTACACCCAAAAGCAGCAGAATACACATTCTTCTCAAGTGCACATGGAATGTTTTTAAGAATAGATCACATACTAGGCCACAAAAAACCCTAAGGAAATTCAGGATAAAAATTGTGCCATTCAGTTTCTCAGATCACAAAAATATGAAACTAGAAATAAATTATGCACAGAAAACAAAAAACCCCACAAACACATGGAGGCTTAACAACATGTTCCTAAATAATCAATGGATCAATGACCAAATAAAAACAGAGATCAAGCAATATGTGGAGACAAATGAAAACAACAGTTCAACACCCCAAGACCTGTGGGATGCAGCCAAAGCAGTTCTGAGAGGAAAGTATATTGCAATACAGGCTTACCTCAAGAAAGAACAATCCCAAATGAACAGTCTAAACTCATAATTAATGAAACAAGAAAAAGAAGAACAAATGAGGCCCAAAGTCAGTAGAAGGAGCAGAAGGAGCAACATAATAAAGATCAGAGCAGAAAGAAATAAAATTGAGAAGAATAAAACAATACAATGAATCAGTGAAACCAAGAACTGGTTATTTGAGGAAATAAATGAAATAAACCCCTAGCCAGACTTAACAGGAAAAAAGAGAGTATACACAAACAAATAGAATCAGAAATGAGAAAGGAAAAATCACTACAGACACCACAGAAATACAAAGAATTATGAGAGAATACTATGAAAATTATATGCTAACAAACTGCATAACCTATAAAAAATGGACAACTTTCTAGAAAAATATAACCTTTCAAGGGTGACCCAGGAAGAAACAGAAAATCTGAATAGACCAACTACCAGCAATGAAATTAAATTAGTAATCAAAAATCTACCTAAGAACAAAACTCCTGCACTAGATGGTTTCACTGCTGAATTTTATCAAACATTTAGTGAGGACCTAATACCCATCCATCCTCCTTAAAGTTTTCCAAAAAGTAGAAGAGGAGGGAATACTCCTAACTCATTCTATGAGTCCAGCATCACTCTAATACCAAAACCAGGCAAAAACACCACAAAAAAAGAAAATTACAGACCAATATCCCCGATGAACATAGATGCAAAATACTCAACAAAATATTAGCAAACCGAATTCAAAAATACGTCAAAAAGATCATCCATCATGATCACGTGGGATTTATTCCAGGGATGCAAGGATGGTACAACATTCAAAAAGCCATCAACATCATTCACTACATCAACAAAAAGAAGGACAAAAACCACATGATCATCTCCATAGATGCTGAAAAAGCATTCGACAAAATTCAACATCCATTCATGATAAAAACTCTCAACAAAATGGGTATAGAGGGCAAGTACCTCAACATAATAAAGGCCATATATGACAAACACACAGCCAGCATCATACTTTATGGCGAAAGGCTTAAAGCTTTTCCTCTAATATCGAGAACAAGACAAGGATGCCCACTCTCCCCACTTTTATTCAACATAGTACTGGAGGCCCTAGTCATGGCAATCAGAAAACACAAAGAAATAAAAGGCATCCAGATTTGTAAGGAAGAAGTTAAACTGTCACTGTTTGTAGATGACATGATATTGTACATAAAATCCCTCAAGAATCCACTCCAAAACTACTAGAATGAATAACTGAATTAGTGAAGTTGTAGCACACAAAATTAATACACAGAAATCTATTGCATTCCTATATACTAATGGCGAACTATTAGAAAGAGAAATCAGGAAAACAACTCCATTTACAACTGCATCAAAAAGAATAAAATACCTAGGAATAAACCCAACCAAGGAGGTGAAAGACCTATACTCTGAAAACTACAAGACACTCATGAGAGAAATTAAAGAAGACACCAATAAATGGAAATACATCCCCTGCTCATAGATAGGAAGAGTTAATGTTATCAAAATGGCCATCCTGCCTAAAGCAATCTAAAGATTCAATGCAAAATACCAACAGCATTCCTAAAGGAACTAGAAAAAACAGTTCTAAAATTCATATAGAACCACAAAAGAGCCTGAATAGCCAAAGCAATCCTGAGAAGTATGAACAAAATTGGTGGGATTATGCTTCCCAACTTCAGGCTCTTCTGAAATAAGCCAGGCAGAGAAAGACAAGTACCAAATGATTTCACTCATTTGTGGAATATAAAAACAAAGCAAAACTGAAGGAACAAAACAGCAGCAGACTCACAGACTCCAAGAAGGGACTAGTGGTTACCAAAGGGGAGAGGTTTGAGGAGGATGGGTGGGAGTGAGAGAGAAGGCAATTAAGAGTCATTATAATTAGCATGCATAGTACAGGTAGGTCATGGGTAATGTAGAACAGCACAGAGAAGACTAGAGTCTCTATAGTATCTTACTTTGCTGATGGACACTGACTGCCATGGGGTGTTGCGGGGGACTTGATAATATGAGTGAATGTTGAAACCACAATGTTGCTTTTGTGAAACCTTCATAAGATTGTATATCAGTGCTACCTTAATTTTAAAAAGATGGATTATGTGAAATGACCCATCCTGTGACAAATTAAAAAACCAGAAAAAATATCTACCAAAGGATTTCTTTTCATTTATTTTTTTTAAAAAGCACAATATATTATATTTGTATTTCTTCATTTGAACAGGGTCCCGCTGATGAAAATTACTGTTGAAGACAGACATGATATCTAATTCCAGTATAAGATTTTATATAAAATTGAGTAGGGAAGTATTGAGTGGGGTGAGAGAGTGAGAACAGTCCAGAAAAACATGACAACTTAATACCTTATTTTTACAAATATAAACTGACCTGATATCTTAACATCTTAATATACATGTCATGAGCCTGGTAATACTCTTACCTGTGTCATCCAGTTCTTAGACCAAAAAAAGAGCCTTATTTTGAAAGTGTGATCTTTATTTGCTAAGGATAATGATTAAAGAGAAGGCTAATGTAGTTTTTTTTATTTCCTCATCTTTATGAGATAACTCAGTACAAAGATATTTTATATATACATATATAATGAACATAAATAATATTTATAAATATGTATTTCTTACATGTTTTAATATGTATTTCTAATATATTTTCTAAGTTTCAAAGGCAAATGATTTGCAGATATAAAAGAAAAAGATCTCATGAGCAAATTTTCTGAGAACTGCCTTCTGCAAATACTGTCCTGACATAGTTATTTGAAACAATTAATGAGCTTCTTCCTTTAGTTCCAGTCCTCTTTCCACTTCAGTATTGTCTCATGAGGTGGATTAACTATGTCTCTGGGGTCCTTCCATCTCCCTTTCAGTTGCCCTGTCCATTCTCCTGTGTTAATACCACATTTATTAGTTTAGGCTATATTCTTGAGTCCATCTTTATCAGATATTGCTCAGAATCTCCCAAAACATTTGTTGATTTTCAGAAATTAGTCTTAGGTGGTAAATCTCATAGTGATATATGCATTTTAAAAGAAAATTTTTTGGAGAGTGAAAATAATTCAGCCTACCAGGGATGAATTCTAATGTGGCATTTCATGCACAATATCAAATCATGGGGAAACTGCTTTTGAACAGGGAACCCTGTTTATTCCCACAAAACCACACTATCTGGGCAATTTTAAGGCTAGCTGGTGATGAGGTTAAGTCTGTGATTCACTTTAATGTCCATCTGAGCTCAGGGACGTGGGAGACTGTAGTATGTTCAGTCAAGGAAAATCAGATCAAGAATGTAATGAGTTAGGGAAAAAATATTAGAGGCCATAAACTATACATTTCTAGACTGAATGACTGAGTGATGGAAAAGATGCAATATGTTGTTATATAGCCCTACATGAAAATCATGTCTACTACCTTTCAATTTTATGATTGAGTAGGATGAAGGCAGCATGCTTTCATTGTCATTCTTGTTTGTTTACCTATTGGCTTATGGGTTTCTTGGAAATCAACACTCTGCCCTGAGGAGTAAAATTAACAGTAGCTTTCACCCTCAACCTAAACTCAATAATTGTTGAAATTTTCTATAGCACTTTTTTTTCCCCAAAGATTTTGTATTGTTGAAATGATTGTAATTTCATTCAACCAAGGCATTGTGCAGAAGTCATACTTTACAAATGAGGAAACAGCCTTCATTTAGAAAAGGTACTAACCAGAGAATTAAGAGTACTTTACACATACATTCCACTCAAGAATTGCCATAAACGTACCAAAACAATCACTACAATCAAGATAAACTCAAAAGATACCTGCTGGTATGCAATTTGTTATTCATCATTACAAGAAGATATATCAATAGCTCAGAAAGTTTTACTAACTTGTACAGATAAAAGAAAAGCTCAGAACTTTCTCTGATCAGTTGGGAATTTGATTGATGAAACAGATCAGAAAAAAATTCAAATGTAGTCTATCTAAATAAGACAATGATGAGAACTTTAAAAACATAATACCTGGCTCTACTAGGCTGATGTTGAATTTACTTTAAATTGTACCATACTTTTAGACGTTGAATCTGTTCATATTTTATGTCCTAAAAGACCTTCTTCTTCAGTCCAGTAGTGTTTGTGATTCTATACCAGTCTTATTTTAAAATTATTACCTTATCTATATCTTCAGAAAGGATCTGATATTCCAATAATTCTCCAGTCCACTTCCAATTTTCAGCTGAGGCCATTTCATCACATTTTCCCTCATTCCTCTGTATTTCTCTTGTTTTCTTTCAGAGTTTAAATTTGTGGTAAATTCATGGGGCCATGCATCCCACCTTGATCCAGGTGTATGGTTCCCACTGACTTTGGTTAAATTCTATGGGAATATTAAGGGTAACATTAGGTCTGGGAAAAATTCACCAATGGACTAGCATGTCCATCTGGTTTGGGAGCATCATTAGAAACAGTGATAGAGACATTGACAAAGACAGGAGGGCACGTCAGAGGGATTTTCTTCCTTCAGATGTGACTAAAACAAGAACGGAACCAAACTGCCTCTCTCCTGCTTTAAGGAATTTAGCAGCAGAATGGGAAAGATGTGAAAGAATTTCTCAGCTGCAAAATTCACTCTAGGGATTTTGTCTTTGAGCAGGCTTTGGCTACTTAAACTGAAAATGAAATTAAGCATTTAAAGAGATTTTTCAGTTCCTCCTCGGCCAACATCTCCCAAATCAGATGCATTAGCAAATAAGGGGCTTGGTATAACATGGCCTCGAAAGGCCCTGCCGCCCCTCATCCCTCCAACCAGTAGTGGCTATTCATTACATGTCATTCAAGACCGTCATATGCTCCTTCTTCACTGTGATATGTGGAGGGATCTTTTTTTAAATATCTTAAAATTGGACTGATAGGACAATGACAGCTGAAATTTCTAACAATTTCAGATACAGTGAGTGTAAGTGGTAAAATGAATCAAGGGACTTTCTCAGAGGTTTGGATTCAGTTACAAGCAATATGTTCTTTATTTATTTATTTTGGTCAATAATATTTATTGAGTCACAGATCATACAAAGCCTTTTCCAGGTGGGGGAAGATATAAAAGCTGAGATTAATTCCTGACTTTGAGTTTGCTTTATTGTTAGAGCCTCACAACATGAGAAACACAATGGAAAAGTGACTTGTTCTCTATCAAGCAGTGTATTAATATCAAAGGAGCAAAATAAAGATACCCTGACTCAGTCTAAGAGTTTAAGGTTGACTTTCCAAGCCTTTTGGCCTAGCATGTGCTAAGCGTCTTGCCAGAGCTTAATCACTGAACCCAGACCACTACCTTAGGATATGAATACCTATTCTTCCCCACTTTCTTTGTCTCCTCTTTGTTTATTCTTGCATTGCCAAAATGACAGCTGGTACAATGAAAAGGGCGCCAAAAATGGAAACCCAAACTGAAGCCTTGTTTGTTCCAGGGAGGTCCCTAGGATTCCCTCTAGATGGATATCACCCCAGGATATGTTTTAGGACAGAATACCTCTGCGGTTTTTTTAGTTTTTTTTTCATTTTTATTTTTTTATTTTGCTATTATTAATGTACAATTACAAGAGCAATATTATGGTTACTAGAATCCTCCTATTATCAAGTCACCACCACATACCCCATTAGTCACTGTTCATCAGTGAAGTAAGATGCTATAGAATCACTACTTGTCTTCTCTGTGTTATACTGCCTTCCCCATATCTCCCCACCCCCGCTACATTATGTGTGCTAATCGTAATACCCCATTTTCCCCCTTATCCCTCAATTCCCACCCATCTTCCCCAGTCCCTTTCCCTTTGTTAACTGTTAGTCCATTCTTGGGTTCTGTGATTCTGCTGCTGTTTTGTTCCTTCAGTTTTTGCTTTGTTCTTATACTTCACAGATGAGTGAAATCATTTGATACTTGTCTTTGCCTGGCTTATTTCACTGAGCATAATACCCTCTAGCTCAATCCATGTTGCTACAAATGTCTGGATTTGTTTTCTTCTTATGGCTGAATAATATTCCATTGTGTATATATACCACCTCTTCTTTATCCATTCATCTACTGATGGACACTTAGGTTGCTTCCATTTCTTGACTATTGTAAATAGTGCTGCGATAAACATAGGGGTGCATATGTCTTTTTGAAACTGGGCTGCTGCATTCTTAGGGTAAATTCCTAGGAGTGGAATTCCTGGGTCAAATGGTATTTCTATTTTGAGTTTTTTGAGGAACCTCCATACTGCTTTACACAATCATTGAACTTTACATTCCCAGCAGCAGTTTAGGAGGGTTCCCCTTTCTCCACATCCTCGCCAACATTTGTTGTTGTTTGTCTTTTGGATGTTGGCCATCCTAACTGGTGTGAAGTGATATCTCATTGTGGTTTTAATTTGCATTTCTCTGATGAGTAGCGATGTGGAGCATCTTTTCATGTGCCTGTTGGCCATATGAATTTCTTCTTTGGAGAAGTGTCAGTTCAACTCCTCTGCCCATTTTTTAATTGGCTTATTTGCTTTTTGTTTGTTGAGGTACATGAGCTCTTTATATAATTTGGATGTCAATACCTTATCGGATATGTCATTTATGAATATAGTCTCCCACACTGTAGGGTGTCTTTTTGTTCTATAGATGGTATCCTTTGCTGTACAGAAGCTTTTTAGTTTGATATAGTCCCACTTGTTCATTTTTGCTTTTGTTTCCCTTGCCTGGAGAGATATGTTCATGAAGAAGTTGCTCATATTTATGTCCAAGAGATTTTTGCCTATGTTTTTTTTTCTAAGAGTTTTATGGTTTCATGACTTACATTCAAGTCTTTGATCCATTTTGAGTTTACTTTTGTGTATGGGCTTAGACAATGTTCCAGTTTCACTCTCTTACATGTAGCTGTCTAGTTTTGCCAACTCCAGCTGTTGAAGAGGCTGTCATTTCCCCATTGTATTTCTATGGCTCCTTTGTCATATTAATTGACCATATATGCTTGGGTTTATATCTGGGCTCTGTAGTCTGTTCCATTGGTCTCTGGGTCTGTTCTTGTTCCAGTACCAAATTGTCTTGATTACTGTGACTTTGTAGTAGAGCTTGAAGTCAGGGAGTGTAATTCCCCCAACTTTATTCTTCCTTATCAGGATTTCTTTGGCTATTCGGGGTCCTTTGTGGTTCAACATGAATTTTAGAACTATTTTTTTCTAGTTCATTGAAGATTGCTTTTGGCATTTTGATAGGGATTGCATTGAATCTGTAGATTGCTTTAGGAAAGATGGCCATTTTGACAATATTATTTCTTCCTATCCATGAGCACAGGGTGTGTTTCCATTTATTGGTATTCTTTAATTTCTCTCATGAGTGTCTTGTAGTTTTCAGAGTATAGGTCTTTCACTTCCTTGGTTAGGTTTATTCCTAGGTATTTTATTCTTTTGGATGCAATTGTGAATGGAATTGTTTTCCTGATTTCTCTTTCTTCCAGTTCACCATTAGTGTATAGAAATGCAGCAGATTTCTGTGTTTTAATTTCATAACCCGCAACGTTACTGAATTCAGATATTAGACCTAGTAGTTTTGGAGTGGATTCTTTAGGGCTTTTTATGTACGATATCATGTCATCTGCAAACAGGGACAGTTTGACTTCTTCCTTACCAATCTGGATGCCTTTTATTTCTTTGTGTTGTCTGATCGATGTGGCTAGGACCTGCAGAACTATGTTGAATAAAAGTGGGGAGAGTGGGCATCCTTGTCTTGTTCCTGATCTTAAAGCAAAAGCTTTCAGCTTCTTGTTGTTAAGTATAATGTTTGCTGTGGGTTTCTCATATATGGCCTTTATTATGTTGAAATACTTGCCCACTTATACCCATTTTGTTGAGAGTTTTTATCATGAATGGATGTTGAATTTTGTTGAATGCTTTTTCAGCATCTATGGAGATGATCATGTGGTTTTTGTCCTTCTTTTTGTTGATGTAGTGGATGATGTATATGGATTTTCAAATGTTGGACCATCCTTGCATCCCTGGGATGAATCCCACTTGATTATGATGGATGATCTTTTTGATGTATTTTTGAATTTAATTTGCTAATATTTTGTTGAGTATTTTTGCGTCTATGTTCATCAGGGATATTGGTCTGTAATTTTCTTTTTTTGTGGTGTTTTTGCCTGGTTTTGGTATTAGAGTGATGTTGGCCTCGTAGAATGAGTTTGGGAGTATTCCCTCCTCTTCTACTTTTTGTAAAACGTTAAGGAGGATTGGTATTAGACTTTCAATAAATGTTTAATAAAATTCAGCAGTGAAACCATCTGGTTCAGGAACTTTGTTTTTAGGTAGTCATTTGATTACCAATTCAATTTCTTTGCTGGTAATTTGTCTATTCAGATTTTTGGTTTCTTCCTGGGTCAGCCTTGAAAAGTTGTATTTTTCTAGAATGTTGTCCATTTCTTCTATGTTATCCAGTTTGTGAGCATATAATTTTTCATAGTATTCGCTCATAATTCCTTGTATTTCTGTGGTGTCCATACTAATTTTTCCTTTCTCATTTCTGATTCTTTTTATCTGTGTAGGCTCTCTTTTTTTCTTGGTAAGTCTGGCTAGGGGTTTATCTATTTTGTTTATTTTCTCAAAGAATCAGCTCCTGCTTTCATTAATTCTTTCTATTGTTTTATTATTCTTGATTTTATTTATTTGTGCTTTAATCTTTATTATGCCCCTCCTTCTACTGACTTTGGGCCTCATTTGTTCTTCCTTTTCTAGTTTCATTAATTGTGAGTTTAGACTGTTCGTTTGGGATTGTTCTTCTTTCCTGAGGTAGTTGTATTGCAATATACTTTCCTCTTAGCACGGCCTTCACTGCGTCCCACAGATTTTGCATTGTATTATTGTTATCATTTGTCTCCATATATTCCTTGATCTCTGTTTTTATTTGGTCATTGATCCATTGATTGTTTAGGAGCATGTTATTAATTCTCCATGTGTTTGTGGGCTTTTTCATTTTCTTTGAGTAATTTATTTCTAGTTTCATACCTTTGTGATCTGAGAAGCTGGTTGGTACAATTTCAATCTTTTTGAATTTACTGAGGCTCTTTTTGTGGTCTAGTATATGATCTATTCTTGAAAATGTTCCATGTGCACTAGAGAAGAATGTGTATCCTGTTGCTTTTGGATGGAGTGTTCTGTAGATGTCCACTAGGTCCATCTGTTCTAATAAGTTGTTCAGTGCCTCTGTCTCTTTATTTATTTTCTGTCTGGTTGATCTTTCCTTTGGAGTGAGTGGTGTGTTGAAGTCTCCCAAAATGAATGCATTGCATTCTATTTCCCCCTTTAATTCTGTTAGTATGTGTTTCACATATGTAGGTGATCCTGTGTTGGGTGTATAGATATTTATAACAGTTATATCCTCTTGTTGGACTGACCCCTTTATCATTAGAAATGTCCTTCTTTGTCTCTTGTGACTTTCTTTGTTTTGAGGTCTATTTGTTTGATACAGGTACTGAAACTTGTGCTTTTTTATCCCTATTAGTTGCATGAAATATCTTTTTCCATCCCTTTACTTTCAGTCTGTTTGTCTTTGTGCTTGAAGTGAGTCTCTTGTAGGCAGCATATAGACGGGTCTTGTTTTTTTATCCATTCAGTGACTCTGCGTATTTTGATTGGTGCATTCAGACCATTTACATTTAGGGTGATTATCAATAGGTATGTACTTATTGCCATTGCAGGCTTTAGATTTTTGGCTACCAAAGGTTCAAGGGTAATTCCCTTACTATTTAACAGTCTAACTTAACTCACTTCATATGCTATTACAAATACAACCTAAAGATTCTTTTTTTTCTTTACCTCCTTTTTCTTCCTCCTCCATTCTTTGTGTGTTGTGAATCTTATTCTGTACTCTTTGTCTATCCCTTGGGTGACATCTATTTAGTCTTAGGAACACTTCTATCTATAGGAGTCCCTCCAAAATGCACCGTAGAGGTGGTTTATGGGAGGTATATTCTCTCAGCTTTTGCTTATCTGAAAATTGTTTAATCCCTCCTTCAAATTTAAATGATAACCTTGCTGGGTATTCTTCATTCGAGGCCTTTCTGCTTCATTGCATTAAATATATCATGCCACTCCCTTCTGGCCAGTAGGCTTTCTTTTGAGAAATCTTATGATAGCCTGATGGATTTTCCTTTGTATGTGATCTTTTTTCTCTCTCTAGCTGCTTTTAAAAATCTGTCTTTATCCTTGTTCTTTGCCATTTTAATTATTATATGTCTTGATGTTGTCTTCCTTGGGTCCCTTGTGTTGGGAGATCTGTGCATCTCCATGGCTTTAGAGAGTATCTCCTTCCCCATATTGGGGAAGTTTTCAGCAATTACCTCCTCAATGACACTTTCTATCCCTTTTTCTCTCTCTTCTTCGTCTGGTACCCCTATAATGTGAATATTGCTCCATTTGGATTGGTCACACAGTTCTGTCAATAATCTTTCATTCTTAGAGATTCTTTTTTCTTTCTGTACCTCAGCTTCTTTGTATTCCTCTTCTCTAATGTCAATTCCATTTACCATCTCTTCTACTACATCTAATCTGCTTTAAAATCCCTCCATTGTATGTTTCATTTCAGATGTGGAATTTCTTAATGATTGAATCTCCATCTTAAATTCTTTCCTGAATTCTTGAATTTTTTTCTGTACCTCCATAGCATATTTATGGTTCTTATTTTGAACTTTCTTTCAGGAAGATTGGTAAGTTCAGTTTCATTTGGCCCTTTTTCTGGGGTTTGTGAGATTGTGCTCTGTACCATGTTCTTCTGATGTTTCATATTTCTGTGTGGTGCCCTCTGTTGCCCAGAAGTCTCTGGAGTTGCTCCTCCCCTAGAGTGAGCTTGGGGGTCATAGGGGAGTGGAGCTGGTTCTTGGGTGGAGGAAAGGTTTGTTTCCTGACTCCCGTCTGCCCTGCCCATCTCCAGTATCACCGCCAGTGTGCCGAGCATACAGGTGTAAGCCTCTGTGCTTGGCATCTCTAGCTGTTGTAGGTGAGGCCTCTCTCTGGCTTCCCTGACACCAGAGCATTGACTGCCGGTTTGCGAGCCGGTGCTGTCAGGCCAGGGGGAAGGCTCTGCAGGCTGCATATCACAGTGGGGGGCCTCAGAGCTGAGTAGCCAGCCAGGGGGATGAGGCTCCCCAAGGTTCCCAATCTGCAGGGCAGAGTGCACCCATATAACCTTGTCCAGCTCTCCCTTCTCCCGTGCAGCAAGCTCCACACAAACCCCACGCCTTCAGCAGCCCTCTTGCTGCTAGGAAGCCTCTCAGACTGCCTGCCTTTCCCTTGTCTCAGAGTGGCCAGGTGTGGATCCTGTCCTCCACAAACAGTCAGAATCTGTCTCAAGCACTCCACCTGTCCGAGCTCCCCAATGTCCAGAGCACCACACAATGTAGATTTCTGCTTGGAAATCAGATCTCCAGGGCTACGTGTCGAGCAGTCCCAGGCTTCCACCCCCTTCCCGCTCCATTTCTCTTCCTCCTGCTCATGAGCTGGGGTGGGGGAAGGGCCTGGGTCCTGCTGGATAAAGGCTTTCGTATGTTACCCTGTTTTGTGAGGTCTGCTCTGTTTGTGAGGTCTGTATGTAGTCTGGTGCAGCCTTCTTTCCTTTTGCTGTTGTAGGGTTAGTTGTATTAACTATATTTTCACACTCTCTGTGGTTTTGGGAGTTCTCTGTCTCACCTCTCACACCGCCATCTTGAATCTCTCCGAAATATTATTTTAAAAACTCACATATTAATGTGCTCTAGCTTCCACCTAATTGTGTTCTGAGACTATTTAAATACTATTTAAGAATTCTTCCAGGCTCTTTCATAATTTCCTGATAATCTCCAATGGTATAAGAGCTGAAGAGTTCACTCCTGAGATATTTAGCCTAACTCTACATAAAATAAATGTTTTAAGAGATGTAAACAGTATTGTATTTTGTCTTCTCAAAAAATAAGATAAAAATTAGCAAGCATATAATTTTTATCTACAAAATAAACATTTCTTGTGGATAAGTATGTTTCTTACCAATAGTTTTCCATTATATTTGGATTAATATCCAAATTCCTCACCATGTTTTAAGTGAATTGTCTCATAGAAAGTGGTTTCTGCCTATCCCCTTCTGCCACTTGCCTCCTTCCTCAGCTTGCTGTGGTTATGCTAACCAGCTTGCTTGTTCTTCCTCAAATATGGGTCAAAAGGCTCCACTCACTTTGTTTTGGATCCTACTTAAGTATTATTTCACCAGAAGAGTATTCTCTGACCACGTGATCTAACGATGATCCTTACCAACCTTTTACTCTGCCAAATATTTTGAAGTGATGAGTGCTAAGAGGATATGTGTCATTCCTGTAAGTTCTATGCCCGGAACTTACATATATGCCTAGAACTTGACACATAGCAGACGCGTTATAGATAGTTGAAGAGTGAAAACATTAATGAATCTGTGTACTCATTATTCCACCATTTCACAGTCTGGATTTGTTCATGGTTTTCTTAAGAATGGACTTGAGTTAAATACTTTGGGGCAATTACTATGTGGGTGACACTGTATGTATTCTGTTGCTTCATACCAGAAAACAGATTAGTTTGTCCCAATAATTATTAAGATGGTAACTGCCAGAACTCTCCTGAGAAGAGGTTTTCTTTTTTCTTTTTTCTTAACAAGTAGTTCATGGAGTGATGTATTAAGGTGATGTGAATATTCTGTCTCTTAATAATCATTCACCCAAAAAGGTCATTATCCTTTGATGACCTTTGTCTTAATCAGTTATATTTATGGTTTAAATGAGTGATTTATTTAGTTCCACATGTATTCCTTCTTAATGCATTAGCTAACATCTTTCCATAAATAAAAGATTTCTCTCTCCATCTTGCTTCTTGTTTTCCTTTTCCTTTTTGTTTCTTTTGTGTTTTTGAGTATTGCTATGGACTTGTGGCTTCTTTTATGTTCGGTGTATTGTAATCCATTACATTAAGAATTTGTTTCAAAGCTTTTATTGTCTAAATTTGGCCAGTGGGAGTTTCTCCTTTTTAACATACACAATTAACTTACTCGCTGCCTCCCACCTCTTTTCTAGCACAGCTAGATGTCACAGGCTCCATGAGTGCTTTCTTTGGCCCTGTCCTTGACTCAGCCATTGTCCCCAGACTGGGATTTCTTTAAGTGGGGAATAGTTTTTAGAAAGCAAGCTTTGAGAACTTATTGTGCCTATTGTATTATATTGTGCCTATTGTGCCTGACGTCTTATGCTTCCACGCAATTTACCTAAACAGAGCTAGGGAATACAGACAATCATAAAATTATACAGAAACCTCTAATTCAAATCCAGCACTGTGAAGTTTTCTCCTTATCTTACCCATTCCTTCCACATTCTTATCTTTATTCGTAGTGAAAATCCTGGCTCTTAAGAGTCATTGTATGTACTCATTTGCTCAATTCTAAAATTTATACAAGGGTACGGACTTACTAGAGTATTTCAATACCACTATTAACAATATACCTAATGAAGGAAATTCAAATTTTTATTTCAGTCTTTTTTTTTCCCTTAGGGTATGTCTTGTTAAATTTGTACAATTAGTGCAAGGTGCTCAAAAATTATATATTGTTTTCCTTGGTGATTATGTTTTGTATAAAGCAACATTCCTTCATTTTTGTTTGTATTCATATTTAGGGTTTCCATTTTCACTCTTTACTTAGTATTATTTTTTATGTATAAAAACTGGTTCACAAGCCAGCATTATATAACACAGACAAGCATTTTTGTTTACTCAAGAGTCTTCCTCCCATGCTCCTCTTCCTCCACCATTGTGAGCTCCCCATGCCATAGTGCTAAAAATGATTTAAAAAGATAATTCAGGTGATATAAACAAACTTTATCACTTCATGAAGTGGGCAGTCTCCATTCAGAGAACTGTAAAATGAGGCAGAAGGCAAGAAGTTTTCATAGGATAGAGAATAAAGAATCAGTTAAAGAAAAATAGAAAACATCTGATTGTCTGGGGCCAAATACTCAACCTTGTTTGGGGTGGGAAGACCCAAAGTTATTAGCATTTGAGGATTGGATGTCCAGATGTATTTCTAGTTAAGAAGGAGATTTACAGAAACACAAAAGTTACGTAAGTTTCAGTTTGCTTACTTGGCACCCCGGGCAGGTGTGTCTCCATGTTGGGTCTGAAAATTTATTTCAACGACATAATACTAGAAAAATGAAGGTAATAAATTTTGAAATAATCGTTAAACCAACTTTCTAATAAAATACCTAGCCAGCACACTCTGGTAAATATGTATTCAGTGTTTGCCTATGACCAGTGCAACAAGCTCGTAATGTTACAAGAACTGGTTAAATCATGGAAGGCTGTCAGCAGCTAGGACATCATTATTAATGATCATGTCTTTCCTGTTACCATTCAGCAGACCAACTGAGCATTGTAGATGAAACTGATCAAGGAGATGGATGTCAAAAATGCATTTAGCCCTTGTTTCTGAGACATTAAGGAAATGTGAAAGCATCAGTGCTTTTAACTGGTTGTTAGTTTCCTTTGGAATTTTGTGCCTCATCATAACGTACTGTTAGCATCCAGATGCACAAGCTACGTGACATGGGCCTTACTGTTCACTTTTTATCTTTCAGGATGTGATGAATAATGAATTTTTCAAGCAGAAGTATTTTGGGACATGCGTCTCCTTGGGTCATTTCTGACAAAAGCCTTAGGGGGGCTGTTGAGCTTCTAGTGGATGTATTTTTTTCTCATTTTCATGTTTATCTTCAAGCTGTGCTTCAGTAAAAAGCTTTTGTTTATTACCATCTCTTTATATGTGTGGTCAAAGAGATTAGGATACAAAAGTTTTTGGTTGAATTCCTATGTAATGAGAGGAAAAATAATTCACTGGCAGATGATTTCAAAAATACTGACTGATCAATGACAGAATGTTCTGAAATGTGCCTCTAAGTTCATTTATTCTATTTCTGATATAGCTCTAAAAACCTTGGAATAAAACAACATACAGTTTGTTTCTCATGTTGTAAGAAAAGACTTAGAAATAAATAAGAAAAAGAAAAGAAAAGACTTTAGAATATGGATCATCTTTTTTTCATTGTACCAAATTCCAGTCTGCTATGATAAAAAAATGGTTAAAAGAAAGGGGAAGAAATTCACTCTCTTATACTTTTGATGGAATATGAAGTATTATAACATCAAGGAAGGCAATTTTGCATTACATAACCAAACTACATACACACTTCCCTTTCTGTTAAAAATAGTCTTATCCATTTTCATTGAAGAAAAACATCAATAATGCAAAACTACATATACACAAGGTTTTTTATTGCAGTAACTTTGTAATAGCAATGTATGGGAAATAACCTCAATATTCAACTACAAGAGATGGACTGAATAAAATGTAAGTGCCTATTAAAAAGTAATAAGCAGCTTAAAATTGAGGAATATCTCTATGAACTGATAAGGATATATTTTAAGAAAGCAAAGAGGATGCAAAACTTAGCTTTAATAATGAGAGGAAATAAGACTATATTTATGAATTTGGCTTTTCTTTCTTTTTTTTCTCTTCTTCTCTTTTCAAAAATAAATTCAGGAGGTAAACCAGAACCTATTGACAATGGTTTCCTGGTATTGAAATAACTCTCTAAGTCCAAAATTGACCTGCTCCTGCACAGAGGAGCACAGAGTGCCATGTCAGCAACGTAAACTTAGATGACTCTTGTGTCCCTGTAGCTGATCTGCTTGATCAGGAACAGGACATCCATAATACAATCACCAAATCCCATGCCAACTTTGGGTCTTCTCACCCCAAACAAGGTGTGTGTGACCCCAGACTATTATAGTTTCTGGTTTTGTCTTCCTGCTTCTTTATTCTTTAATCCTATAAAAGCATCTTGCCTTCTGCCCCATGTTGCAAACTCTCAAATGAAGAATGTCCATCTCATGAAGTGTCAAGTAAAGTTTATTTATATCACCTAAACTGTATGATATTTTATTGTATTTCAACAGTTTTTGGTGATGAGGATGGCATCCAATTCTGCGAGCTAATGGCTTATGAGACAAGGCACACAGGAGAGACACTTGCTGAGGCCTCTGAGTTCACTGCTCATCTTGTTACCAAAGACTCTGGGTAAGTTACACTTGGATTTGCGCTCTGCTTTCCTGTGTGTAGTTCTCTAATCAAAACAAACTTTATTTTGAAAAATACACATATGCACATAAATAATGTTAAATGACGGATACTCACTGGGTATCTAGATCATTTCTAAATAAGATAACAAACAAAAAAATTAATTACTGAGCATAGATTAATCTACTTTGGCTTCCTTTTACAGAAGAACTAACAATGTTCGGGTTTATTAGTTAGCATATTTTGTGCCACATTGAAAAACTTACTATGAGGACGAATGTAATTCTAAAGATTATGAAATGTATTTATAAATTTGCCAGTCCACAATTGCTTACTTTTTAGTTTTTGCAAGGAAATTAGTGATTCTAAGGGTTAAGAATTTTAATTGATGTATATAAATAAAATTATGAGAAATGATAAGGGAGACATCTCTATGGAAGTCGGATGTGTTTTTGGTAAAAAAGGTATAAGGTATAGAGATGTGTTTTTCTTATGGGAAAAAGTAATTTTGTCCTAACGTAAAACAATTGATTGTTTCAGAATGAAAAAGATGAAAAAAGTATGGCAAAATCTAAAATGATATGACAAAGTTGTAGATAGTGGTGGAAAATGAATTTTAAGAAAGAAATTTTATGTGTAGTTAAGCTAAGATTGGAATTGATTTTTTAATGAGTTCTAATATAAAAGGTACACTTGTGCAAAATTAGAATTTGCTTTTCTCTTTGTTCAGCAAAAAGACAAAATTTTCTTAGATTATTAGTCTGTTCTTAATAAGATACCATTAACAAAGGTTTTTCTTTACCTTTTAAGTAATTTTCCTGGAAAGTAAAGATTCTGTCTCTCACCAAAATAATTCACTGTGCTTCGCATTGTCTTTATCACATCTTATATTACTTAAGAAAACGGGGTTTTCTCCATGAGAGAGCTAAAGTTCTTTTTTTTTCAACAACCACCATATAAGTTTCTGATTTTGCCCTTGAAGTCTTTAACTGTCACTTTAAGTGATATTTTTGACGAACTTCCCAAAAAATCAATCTAAATGAAGTCTTTTTGACTTGGAACTAGCTCTAGAATTTTCCATAGGGTTCCTGAAACATCTCAAGAGATTTGTTCTTACTCCTTATAAAAATGTTAAACTGATTAGCTTTTATTTGATATGTTAAATCACATGGGAAGCATTGTCAAATAAGAAGTGATACTAAATATTCTTTAGGTTCTATTTGTATGGGTATTTGTTATTAATAGTGTTCTAGAACTTACACAAAATTCCTGCTGATATATAATGGTATATACCATTACAATGAACTCTTATCAGACCATTAGCAATGGGCATTTGTCTTTTTTCATTTACAAACAGTTATTCTTTTTACTCTGATGCTTTTGCAAAAGTAAGATTCAGGGAAAGGACTTTACCAAGTACTCTCAACCACTGACACAGCTGTCAGATTACAAGGTGTTTACCTTGGGTGCATATTTCACAACTGAAGAAGGCTTCACCTGGCATCTGTTCCTATATCAACACAGGAGACCTGAAAATCAAACTGATTAGGAGAGGAAGTAGCCCATATCAAAACAGACTGCTTCCTCCCAAGGTACTAGAACAGGCACATTTCTTCCCATTCCTCCTTCTTTCTCTGTCCATCCTTTTCCTAACTTTTACACCATGAAGGTCTTTATGATTTCCTGGAAAGATAATGCCATTGTTTACATATCTCAGGCCATTGCAAAGGAGGCAATCTGACCTCCATATGTCTGTTGGATTTGCACAGTGCCTGTGATCCTGTAGTTCGTTCTGCCCATGACACACTTCTACCTGATTTTCAGCACCTCAGTTTCTCTGAAACAAGCTCACTGGATAAACACTTCTGGGAAAATGGAGCCATAGTTACATGAAATGCATAAACAGGCAACTAGCTTAAAGAGATACCGCATTAGGGATCATTTCTTGACTTAGCTGATTCTAAGCAGGTTTGGGTCAGGGGGACCCTGGTTCAGAAACACTTTGCAAACCATGGACATTGTTTAGTTGCTAATAATTATAATTTTCTCGCTGATACGCTGCATTCTCTCAAAAGTCCTAAATGCCTGTGGGCAGCCATTGGCCAGTCAATGGAGAGTCTCTCTCCAAGTGGAATGACAAAAGAGAACAGACTGTAACCAGCTCTAATAATATGAGTCTGACATCATCTCTTGAGAACACAACAGAGACCCAAAGAGGCAATGGTAATTGATATTTTGATCTAACCTCTTGAGTGGCTCAAAGGGTGATGAGAAGCAGGGACTGCTGTGCAGTAGCTTTTTAGGCCCAAGGTGGAGCTGCCTTTGCCTGAGTGCCGTGTCAGCAAACCACAACTTTGATAACTTTTGTGTCCCTGTAAATTGTAAGTCTTCTTGACCAGAAATACAGTATACCCAGTCCACCAATCCCCAAATGCCAACCGAACTCCAAAGTGTGTGTGTGGCTGCAGCCAGTTCAGCTATTTTCTATTTTTCTCTTCCTGAATCTTTATTTTTTTATCCTACAAGAGCTTCCTTCCTTCTGCCCCATTTTGCAAACTCTCCAAATAGAGACCAAACCTTCCTTATTTGTGTCACCTGAATTGTCTTCTGTAATCATTTTTTTAGCAATGTCAGTCCACCTTACAGTTTGCATTCACATCCCAATTGTCAGTGCATGTTCTTAGGAAACACTGTCACTTATGTTGGTTTAATTCACAATTAACCAGGTGGGTGCAAATTCAGACTATATATTCAGGTGCCTTACTATATGTTGTTTTTCAGTACCTGTCATCAACTAAATGTTTCCTTGTTTTCTGTATGTAATGAATTTTTGTGGCAGTTATGTTGTCAGGAAGCCCATGATACTGACCTTACCAAATAGGTTTGCCTATGTTATTTCACCTAATCTATTAAATTGTGACTTTCACCTAAAATGATTATAAAAGTAAATGACTTGACACCAAATTACATATTTTTCTCTCAATAAGTATACAGTTTAAATTTGAGGAGTAAGGCGAAGTTTGCCATGTTGAGTAAGTCCCAGAGTCAGTTAGTGGTCACAAAGTAAAAGCCACAGAATATCAGTTACATTTCCCTCCATCCTCCTAAAGGTACTCTTGTTTTGGATAAAGGTCCATTTTTTTTCCTTTATGGAAAGAAACAAAAGGTCATTTCTATCACAATTTCCTTCTAAAAATATTGGCTTCAATCATATTTCATCATATATTTTAGCCATCAATTCATGTCTTGGAAGTAAGGTTTCAAAATTATTCTATTTCAGTAAAAAATTTCACTACATATTGGTGATTGGTTTACCTTTGCCAACAGCTCCCTCTATGTTCCATAACACAGATACTTATCATTCATGCTCCGAAAAACTGTGGATGTATTCTTTTGTGACAAACACCGTCTTAGGAAAGAACTTACTCGGTATTAGGCAGAAGAACTTAGGAACAAAGGTTTTTAGTTGCTTCTGTTGTCAAAAATGGGTCTTATTGTTTAAAGTAGACTTTCATTACTATTTTCTTAGGGTCTGTTCACTAAAATCCTATTTTAATAATACAATTATCTTCTAAAAAATTAGGATCATGCAGGGTAATATAATGAAGTAACATTAGTTTCTTATTACTTGGAATTATTTTTGTTCTATGTTCATATCTATGTTTTGCTAATAAGATAAATTAGACTGGCTTAGACTTTTTAAATGAAATATGGTGAGAAGGGGAACATTGTTAAGGAAAACAGTGCTTATATATTAACAAGTGGAAAAAGCTTGCAAGTCAGCCACAGTCGACATTTGTAATCCAACTAGAAAATTATAAAAAGGCTTGCACTTTTGTGAGATGGAAAAATCATGGTGATATATGATATAAGATTTCACCATTGCTTTTGGTTATGTTCATGGGTGGAAAATACACAGCAATAGAACCGACAAACCCTTTTACTTCAGTGTCATTAGGTACCCACTTGTCTCTTTCCTGTTCAGCTAAGACGTAACTTCAGAATCCTTTTCAACGCAATACTCTCTTAACAGTGACTAAGTCTGATATTAGATAAAATCTACTTTTAATTTCTGTTAATACTTCACATTAGACAACAAATACTAAAATTTTGCTGAAGCAACTATGCTATATTTTTGCTATATTAATTTAGGAGTTAGAAGTACAATTACTGGCAAAAATCTCCTGAATTAAACAATGAGCAACTTTTTTCCTGAATGTATCTCCTTGGGCAAGGAAAACAAAGGCAAAAATGAACAAATGGGACTACATCATTCTGAAAAGCTTCTGTACAGCAAAGGCCCCCATCAACAGAACTAAAAGGCATCCTACAGTATTGGAGAATATATTTGTAAATGACATATCTGACAAGGGATTAATATCCAAAATATATAAAGAACTACACACCTCCTCACCCAAAAATCAAATAGTCCTATTAAAAAATGAGCAGAGGAGCTGAACAGATACTTCTCCAAAGAAGAAATTCAGATGGCCAACAGGCACATGAAAAGATGCCCCAAATCGTTAATTATCAGGGAAATGCAAATTAAAACCACAATGAGATATCACCTCACACCAATTAGGATGGCTGCCATCCAAAAGACAAACAACAACAAATGTTGGCGAGGATGTGGAGAAAGGGGAACCCTCCTACACTGCTGCTGGGAATGTAAATTAGTTCAACCATTGTGTAAAGCAGTATGGAGGTTCCTCAAAAAACTCAAAATAGAAATACCATTTGACCCAGGAATCCACTCCTAGGAATTTACACTAAGAATGCAGGAGCCCAGTTTGAAAAAGACATATGCACCCCTATGTTTATTGCAGCACTATTTACAATAGCCAAGAAATGGAAGCAACCTAAGTGTCCATTCCATCAGTAGATAAGTGGATAAAGAAGATGTGGTACATATACACAATGGAATATTATTCAGCTACAAGAAGAAAACAAATCCTACCATTTGCAACAACATGGATTGAGCTAGAGGGTATATGCTCAGTGAAATAAGCCAGGAGGAGAAAGACAAGTACCAAATGATTTCACTCATCTGTGGAGTATAAGAACAAAGCAAAAACTGAAGCAACAAAACAGCAGCAGACTCACAGAACCCAAGAATGAACTAACAGTTACCAAAGGGAAAGGGACCAGGGAGGATGGGTGAGAAGGGAGGGATAAGGGGAATAAGGAGTATTACAATTAGCACACATAACATGGGGTGGGGGGGCACATGGAAGACGAGTAGTGACTCTATACCATCTTACTTCGCTGATGGACAGTAACTGTAATGGGGTATGTGCTGGGGACTTGATAATAGGGGGAATCTAGTAACCACGATGTTGCTCATGTGCTTGTATATTAATGATACCAAAATTTTAAAAAGTGCAATTACTATACTGCTTTTATAAAAGAATTTTAAATTAGAGTTATTTTTCTAAAATTAACTGTTTAAAGTTAATTTGAAGCCATTCCATTCCCTTATATTAAGACTCTAATGTGCTCTCTAATAAATGACCTGTTCTAAAGTTATTTGGTTATGCAGAAATGTAAACATAGTATTGCACCTAAGTGGGATAAAATCATAAAATGTTGATTATTTGAAAATGAATTTTTGTACCCACATGGAAAGTAATCTGTTACAACTCATTTTCTCATTTAAAATATTTTTCACAACAGACTAACTAAACAGGTATTACTCTTCCCATCTTTACTGTTGGTAAACTGAGGTTCAGGAAATACAAGCAGTTTAACTTAAGTCACATACCTAATTTCTGGCAAAGCTGAAATGCAACCTAGATTTGCCTGACTTTGAAGGTGGTGCTCTTAAACCTTTCATGATATTTTATCCTGTTCTTTTAAAGATGGTCTATAAGTGTATACCACTGCTAATAATGTACACACCATGTACATTATATTAAAATATGTGGTATAAAAACACAAAATTACTTTATAAATAACTATTTGTAAATGACCTTATTTAAGCACAGTTGTATTAGATACAGGAAAAGGTAAACATCATTTATATTAGTCAAAAGGCTGATGTCTCTAATATAAAAATGAGCCTTACAAGTGAAAAAGCCATGTTCAAATATCTCATCAGTAAAACCAGGAAATATGAACAGAGCACATACCAAAGAAGAAATACAAAGAGCTTTTCAACAGGGAAATCTCACTAGTAATCTAAGAACAACAAATAAATCTGAGAACAAGCTGCTATATATTGCCCACCTACTGGAAAATCATTTTCATAGATTTATAAAAACTTGTGTTTGTAAGGGTATAGCATAAAGTGGAGTCTTATATACAGATAATGGAATTAGATATTTCATAAATCTTCTGGGAGGACTTTCTATATACCTTGATTCAATTTTATTTTTTATAATCTATCAACATACCAATAATGTGTATCAAGATACACATTGCCTCTTCATTTGTAAGAACCAACAAACATTGTTGAAATTTGGAAAATGTTTAAAGAGGGTGTTGAATATCCATGTTGTGGAATAAAAGGATAGGGGAGAATGTACAAACACTGAAGGATGTCTACAATATATTTTTGAAAGGGAAACAAAAATCATGACTTAAATTATATTGAACATTATCTTGTTTGCAACTATTAATTACAGCAGTTATTCATAGGCAACAGGAATTGGGAAGGATAAGGGACTCGTAGGATACTTATTTATACTCAACTCTTTCAATATTTCTTTTTAATTTTCAAACTTTAATTTTTTTATTAACTTCTTGAAGTAATGTTTTTTTATTGGAGAATTGGTCTGTTCATTTATTTGAGCTAACAGTAACATACATAAAACTAAAAAGTTCCTCAAAAGAAAATAGCAAAGTTAGGTACACTTTTTACTGAGAACCTAGGTTATATCTGCTTATATGCAAGATCACAAAAGAACAGAAAATAAGAAAATTGTTTAGAAGAAAGACATGGCAGTGTGATTATTTCTCCAAAATACCGAAACAACTGACAACATTATATAATTAAGGAAAGTAATTGAACATAGAACAAATTAAGTGCCTCTCCAGAAGTGGAACTGCAGCCTCATCTCCACCACAGGAAAATATGTATTTCAAATGTGGTAGGGAAATCTGGAAAATTATGTGATATTAGAACTGTCACCAGAAAAATAAAAATAAAAATAAAATAATATTGCAGCTTAGTCACACAGAAGAATTAAGGCACATCTAGATGCTAAATTTCTTTTCTTCTTTTCTTATTCCCATCTCTTGTTTATTCATTTGATACACTACATTCCCCCAGAATAAATGCACTTTCTTGCAAGCCAAGATCTGCTCAACAGGTTCCTCTGCCTAGAAGAGAACATTACCCAGTGCTTGGTGATCCTACAGTATTCATCTCCCTCAAGTTTAGGATACCTAACTAACTCAAATTCTCAGGGGCTTGCAGTAAAAAAATGCTTATTGTTATAGAGCAGTTTAAGTTTCACAACAAAATTAAGAGGAAGTTACAAAGGATTCCCACACACCTCTGCTCCTACGCCCACACCTACGCAAGTCAATATCCCCATTCTCAGCATCCCCACCAGAGTGGTACATTTGTTATAACTGAGGAACCCACCTTGAGCATTATAAAGAGTCCATATAAATTATTCCCTATAGTTCATATGAACTATAAACATTTGGGTTCACTTTTGGTGTTGTGCCTTAAATGGGTTTTGCCATGTATGACATGTATCAATCATTATAGTGTCATGCAGAGTATTTTCCCTGCCCTGAAAGTTCTCTGTGTTCCACCTCTTAATCCCTTGCTCTTCTCCAACATTTAGCAACCATTAATCCTTTACTACATTCATAGTTGTATCTTTGCCAGAACATCATATAGTTGGAATCATACAATATGTAGCCTTTACAAACAGACTTCTTTCTCTTAGTAATATGCATTTAAAGTTACTTCATATATTTTTATGGCTTAATAGTTCATTTACTGTTAGTGCCAAATAATTTTCCATTATCTGGATGTTCACCAGTTAATTTACTCACCTACTGAGGGACACCTTGGTTGCTTACAAATGCTTATTTTTTGTTCATGCTTTATGAGCATGGTGGATGAGCCGCAGTTGTCCTGGGCTCAGTGTGCTTTAAGGGCTGAATCCATATGGTCTGGCATTTCAGAGACCTTGCTGGAGTTTTGTCTGTCTGAGACATGCTGTTCTCATGGTTGACAGATGGAGCAAAGAGGCTTCCTCTAAGTCAAATGATAGCATTTAAAACTTTTGCTTTGCTGTAGCAAAAGTTACGCTCTGATGTCTACCCACAGCTCATTGGCCAGAGTCATCCCCCCAACCCAGCAAAGCTACTGGGTGGAGAAGCATTAAAGGAAGGGAAGACCAGCATAATTGTGGGCATATATTACAGTCTATTCCTACGAATTAATTATAATAAAATATTGATCACATTTTTGTTACCATACACTTTTTAATCCTCTAAAAAATCATTCCAGTGTTGAAGGAGGTAGTCAAAGCATTCACACCCTTATATAAACATACAGAGTCAATAATCAATCATCGAGATCCCATGTCCATCTTTAGTATTACTAAAATGTTGAATAATAAACATTTCCATACCTAAAAAATAGTATTTTATTTTTAAAGTAGTTATATTATAAAGCTACAGCAATTATTAAATGAAATTCCCGTTTGTGCTCAATGAACAGAGAACTTGGAAGAAGAGTCTTTTGAACAATATAACTGATGAATCTAGATTTGTTTTTAACATGGTTATCAATTATCAGTTTTAGACTTTGAAATACATATTTCTTGGTAAGCTTATTACCATTCACCAATCTTCTATATGAGTCAACTTGCATAACCCATTGAGAATTTAGACACATTTGACACATTTGTCTAAAACTGAAATTTGCAACCTGAGAAATTAATACAGAAATCTCTGCCTGGTATTCAAAAATTAGTTTTTAAAATCACATCATTAATTATATTTTATTGTCATATATTTGTCTCACAACCTTGTTGACCTAAAACCTATGACCTAAAAACTCAATCATGATTATACAACATGGAGAGAAGGTTTTAAATATGGTTCAACTTGAGATTTGAAAATTCGACATCATGAGCTCATGATGTAATTAAGCAGAGAAAATACAAATATTTCACCAGTAAAGGTAAACTTTTTAAAGTATTGTTTTAAAAAAACTGTGACAGGAAATGGCTTAGGAAATGTCAGCAAAGCAAGGGCAATATCTCATTTTTCCTATTTTCCTTTCAGTGGCTTTTAGTGTGTTATTAATTATAATCCATTTTAGTAAATATGTATAAGCTTACTGATATGAATGTGAAAGAGAAATGATTGAGTTAACAGTTATATTGATTGCTCTAAAGGAATTAAAGTTTGATATTTATCGATGAATAAAAACTAGCTAGGAAACTATTTTGGAAATTGGAACCGTTTTGGAATTTGAATGGAATTGTTACCTAACCCACTTTGCTAGACACATCTGACTCAAAGTGCAGCAGATATGGGAGGTCAGTGTGACTGGCTGGAAGTACCAATGCAGATCTTAGTAACAGTGGCTGAGACTCAGTGTATGTTAGTATGTTGAATTCAGCTAAGATTTGCTTGAAAGAAATTTAGGTTCCACTTGAATTATAGATAAAGAAAAGGAAGTTAGCCTCAGGTATCTCTTTAGTGAACTTATTTCTGTCATCTCCTACACGGGCATTTGTAGAACACAGTGAGCTATGGTTCCTCTCAGAACCTGCACCCCATTCAAGTCACATGGCACAGCAAGGGTGAAACCGAAGTCCAGGTTATAAATGGAGATAATGCAAGTTTCTTTAGATGCAATTCAACATGCAAGTGGAATTGAGGTGTTCAACATAAGCAGTCGAAGCACCAAATGCAAAGTCTTGAATATAAGACCCAAATAAACCCAAAGAACCAGACGTTGAAGGCTAGAGGGGGAAGTTTAGTAGAACATAACAAAATTGTTGAAGACATGGTTTCCTTCTCTTGGGTTATTTTTAACAAAATGTGCTTAAATCTTTCTACTCAAAATGACAAGTCTTTAAAAATGTACTGGGACTTCAGAAGCAGACTTTGAAGATGTAGGAAAAAGGGAGAGACACTGATGGATCAGAGCTCCCGGCTGTTCCTGGCTGCTTGGGTCAGAACCATGGAGCAGTATTCAGTGCCTCTTTGCCATCACAGTCCTCGTCTGGCACATCAGCTAATACTGTTGTTAGTGCTACCCTCAGAAAAGACCCTGAATCTTAGCGCTTACCACCTGTACTGCTAACATTTCTGCCATGCCAATATCGTATCTCGCTCTGAGCACTGCTATAGCTTTCTGTTTGTCCTGCTTCCATGCTTTATGCCCAGAGGTGTTCACCCCACATGCTAGTCTGAGCTTAAAGCAGAGGCTGCCATTCTTCTATTCAGAAGGCACAGAGGCTTCTTATCATACTGAAGAAAAAAATCCCCCAAGGTCCTCCGTGATATGATTCCTGCCTGTCTCTCCGGGTGTTTTGTTATGTATCCACTTTGACTCACATTTTTCAAGCCATACCAGCTTCTTAAGCATTTGTTGAACATGTCAACTTCATCTTGACTCAAACCTTTTGCTATTGCCAGTCCAACAGCCTGTATAGCTACATAGCTCACCTGTCTGTCCATTCAGGATTTTACACAAATACCAGCTTTCCAGACAGGATTTCTCTGATCAGAAGAGACATGCCTTATCACCTTACACTACTTCATTTTTATTTGTAGTACCTATTGCTCCATGATATTATAATATCTGTTTATACAATTGTATGCTTGGCCTTTATTATACTATACTACTGCAATAATGGCCAGACATTTTTCTGTTTGGTATTTGCCTAAAGAATCCCTGGAAGCTTATACATTAAGAGGGTCATCTTTAAGGAAAAAAAAATACAAAAATATGGATAAAAATAAGTTATATAAGTGAATACTTACTAAAAATCAGAAAATAAAGAATAGACATTAGTTTTTAATTATTTTGATGAGCTTTATTGAAGGATCATTTATGGACCAAATAAAATTCACCAATTTTAATTGTACCATTTTATGAGTTTTGGCAGTTTCATAGAGTCTCACAACACTCACCACAACCATGCTATAACTCCCAAAACTGTCCTGAGACCCTTTTATAGTCAATCACACCCCTAACTCCTAGACCCTGGCAACCTCTGAACAGGCATTGATCACTATAGTTTGCTTTTTAAGAATCGCATATGAAAGGAATCAAACAGGCTTGCCTGAAGTTTTTGAGATGAATCCATTAGTTTTGTTCCTTCCTTTTTATTGACATTAGCATTTCGTTGTGTGCATAAACCAGGTCTTTTGTTTTCATCACGATTTAGCAGAAGGACGACATGAAATTTTCCAGTTTGGGATTATTACATCCACACTGAAGTCTTTGTGTGGACATATATACCCATCCATGAGTGGCATTGCTGTAGCATATGGTAAATGCACATTTAACTTTACAACGAACTTCCAAATTGTCTTCCAAAGCGCATTCACTCAAAGAGAGTGTGAGTGTTATCAGTGCTCTACATTCTCACCAATTCTTGATAGTTTAAGCCTTTAAAATTTTTGCCATTCTAGTCAGTGTGTGGAGGTACTTCCTTGGGGCTAATGATGGATGATGCTAGACATCTTCCCTGTTGTATTTGCCCTGGTACTCTTGCTGAAAATCAAATATATGGGGGATGAAGGTCTGTTTCTTGGTTTTCTATTCTGTCCTATGGATCTATACATCTGCCTTTATGATCAAAGCACACTGTCATGTTCCTGGTCACCTTAAAGTATATCTTGGAGTCAAATAATATAGATCTTCCAACTTCACTCTTTAAAAAATTTTTCTATTATAAGTCCTTTGAATTTCAACATAACTTTAGAACCCAGTTGTCAGTTTCTACAAAGCAGCAACCAAAAAAGATTCCTGGAGTTTTGATTGGGAAGGCTTTGATCTATGGATATGGTACTTTAATATTGAGCTCCCCAATCCATGGAATATACAACTCTCCATTAACTTATGGTTTAATTAATATCTCTCAGCTGTGTTTTGTTATCAGTGTAAGGATCACACATATAATTTAATAAATTTATCCTTATGTGTTTATCAGATATTAATGTTACTATAAATGGTATTTTGAAATTCCAGTTTCTGATTGTTCATTACAAGTATATAGAAATACAAAACATTTTTTCAAATTGACTTTGTATCTTGCTGGTTTACAAGGCTCACTTTTTTACAAATAAAAAGTGCAAAATAATTAAAAAAAAAACTCACACAGTGGATTTAACCCAAATAGTTTAGAAGTTGCCTAAAATAGCTGAATTGTTCATCTAAATAGATTTTCAGACTAAATACAACTTTCATGAAAAGCTAGAGAACATGCATTGTATTTTACTTTATTATTTTAAATAATATTAGAAAATAAGGAAATTATCAAATTTGCACTTTTACATGAAAGCATACTTCTATTTGGTGACCAAATCTCCAGGAGTTTTTAATGTTATAATTTTCTCTCTATTTGTGAAACCTTATTTCATAGCCTCATTGATTGTTTTGAATTCTGCAGTTTGTATACCATAACAATACTGATTATGTCAAGCAGACACAATGCTTTATAAATTCCAAATATATTTTACACCTTCAACTTTCTTACTTATGAAATAAGGTGATTAGCCTGGCATTTGTAAAAACAAGCATTATTATTTGTTGAGCATAGGTAATGTCTGCAAGCCATCGTGCAGCATAGGACACCACAGTGAGTCCACCCAAGAGCAGCCAGCTGAAATTTCTCTTACATAGAGATCTGGAATGAGAGCTTTATGTGCATGGGGGAAGTTGTCTCTTCCTAATAATTAAATCCCATTTTAGAGGAACTCACTTTGTTATGAATGGGATGCACTTAACATCAGTAGAGACAGGAAAGAAGCCAGAAGACACACAGAGATTAGCTAATGCTGAGGCAGTAAAACTGTGGGATGCCTGACACCAGAGGTAATAAATATGAATAAATAGAGCCATCAAGTGGAGTGAAAGCAGAGACAAGGAAAAATAAATTGAAAGTAGAAATAAGTTGATCTTGGTCAATAAGATAGCAGAACAAGAGACTAACTAGCTGAGCAATGACAATATTGGAGTAAGAAGCAGTGAGGCCTGGATCTGGAAAAAACAAACAAACTAGGGTTTCTTTTGATCTTATAATCTGCTTCCACATTGAAGTACAATTAGTTCTTCCTCATCAGCAGTATTCTAGATCAATAAGACCTTGCTATGAAGACAATCCCACCTCCCTATTTCTTTACTGAAATATAAACCTTGCAAAAATCCATATTATTTGAGTAATGTGAGCAAACACTTTGAAATAACCTAAAACCAATAAATGACCTCTCCGTTTCTTCCATGTAAACAATTCCTAGAAGACCGTCATCAGAATATGCAGGAATTAGATATAAGAGGTTGATAGGAAGGTTTTGGAATAGCAAACCTGAGTGTCAGAAGGTGGGGGATAACACACAGCCTGGGAGCACCATGTAGGAGTATTTGGGGATGAGGAGACAGTCAGGGTCCAGCTAAGAAGGGGTCACAGATGTTATCCTCTAGCATTTAGATTGTGTCCTACTGAATAAGTTGGCAGGTTTTCACATGACGATTTTGCGGTTTACAAGGCTCACTACGGTAGCCATGTGGAAAATGGATTGCTGAGACTTAGTTTACACTGGATGCATGTTAGAAATCTTTTGCCATGATTGAGGTAAGAAATGACACAACTTTGGATGAGTTGGTGACAATGAACATGAGAAAGGAAAATTGTGTAATTACTATGAAGCAAGCACTCTGTTAGGTTTTTGAGATGCAGAGATTAAAAAATCATAACCCCTGAATAATAAAGAATTCCTATATTATTGCTAGAAACTAATGAGTAAACATGGTATAGAGTGACAGGTGTTAACTGGGTGTTTACACAGAGCATTACAGGAATATGCAGGCAGGAAAGGTAACAGCCGGGAGGGAACAGAATTTCCAAAGACACTGGCATGAAGGAAGGAAGGTTTATTTTAGACACTCAGTCTTATCCAACAGGTCTGCACATTCTTCCTTATTCTGTGTCCGGTGTGTTCTACTCTGTAACATGTTTCCAAAATGTGTTTTTCCTCTCATTCATCCCCACTAGTAGAAAACCAGCTCCAGCTCTACATCCTCCATGAGGATTTTTCTTTTTGCTTTTCTTTCCTTCTCTGAACTCTCGCCAGCTCTTTTTATGTGAGTCTTGTCTACACTATTGAACTCTAAAGGTTTTTAGTGAAGGGATCATTTTTTAAATTATTTCCACAGGATTTAGTACTTCACTGGTTATGTCATCTGTAGTAAATGTACTTGTTGATGGGTGAATAGAGGAATACATGGATGAGAGTAGAGAACCACTGGCTTAATCCTCCAACTAGTCCTAAGTATCGTTAACTTACATTGAGTGAAGGAAGAAATGTTATAATGTGACTGTCTCCAGAATGATGAAATAGTTTGGATTCTCAAAGATGGATAAGCATTTTTCAGCACAGACATTCTCTTCTGATAAAATTCACTGTTTAAAGGGTTGCTATATTCAGTTATAAGAAATAACTTAAGACATCACTGGAGGGCCAGTTCATACACAGATGCAACCTATTTACAAAAGAAATCTTATTGTCCTAAAAGCTTTCCAGGCCTCTAATGCATTCATGTATCAGCCTCTCAAAATCTTTACATTACAATACCCTTTATTCTTTCATTGTAAGACTATTTGTAACATCCCTAATTTGGTGCTCTTTCCTTTATTGTTCTATGTATTTTCACATTAAAATTTTCTACTCCCTTCTTCCTTATTATATTAGTTGACCTTCTTACATTGGCGGATTAGAATTATTATGCATGCAAGATTCATAGCAATTACTGTGTTGATTGTTAATAACTATTTATTCTGATTTTATTAGGAATAATGTTATGATGGTCTTGAATATAGAAATGTGTGAATTGGTTGTGGGCCTCACAAAACAAAGCTTTTGAAACTATTGCCAAAAGCAAAAGTAAACATAGTTAGCTTCTTTAAAAATTCCTTGTGGACTTCCGGGAAGATGGCGGTGTGAGCAGGGCAGCAGAAATCTCCTCCCAACACTATATTTATCTACGAAAACACAGAAAATACAACTATTCCTAAAAGAGAGACGAGAATACACAGGAAAGCACACAGCGTGCAGCTACACCCGAGAGGACTCGGCACCCCAAGAGGCGGGTAAGATCCGGAGCCGCGACCCGGCGAGACCCGAGCCCTCCCCCACCCCAGCGCACCGGCGGGAGGAGAGGATCCAGAGCCGGGAGGGAGTGGAAGTGCACCCCGCGAAGTAGCCAGCCCCAGGGATCTGCGCGGGGAGCGCTGACCCACATTGCGCAGTGCAGCGGAGATTGGACAGACAGAGGGGCAGGATCTGAGCGGGGAACGCGCCAGGGTGCTTGCAGCCGGCTCCCGGGAAGGAAAAAAAAAAGAGTGCGCGCTTTCTTCAGCGGTCTTAAAGAGACAGGAGCCCAGCGGAGGAGCCAGATCGCCCCAGCACACTCAGCCCAGCAGGCTGGGACTCCTGGGGAGTTTCAGACACCTTAGCTGGCGACTGAGGAAGCGTAGCCATACTTAACCCTTCTCACTGAGATCAACAGCCTCCTACTCGTTCCCACCCCTGCCAGAGCGATAAAGGGCCCTGCGGAGCGGCACAGTCACAGCTGTGGAATTGTGGGGCAATAGCGCCACCTACAGCATTCCCACAGAATCTACACCTGGTGGGCATTTTTTTCTTTGTTTTTTTTGTTTTCTTTTGTTTTTTGGTTTGTTTTTTTGTTTTGTTTTTGTTTTTCCTTTTCTTTCTTTTTTTTCTTTCTTTCTTTCTTTCTTTTTTTACTTTTTTTCTCTTTTTAAAGTCTTAAAGAGCCCAGCTGACATACGTGGCAACTATCAGTGACCAAATAATACAGCCATGAAAAGACAGAGGAATATGGTTCAGACCAAAATCAACCAGACAACCCCAGAGAGGGAGTCTGAAGGGATGGAAATGCACAGCCTCCCTGAAAAAGAATTCAGAATAAAAGTCATAACCATGCTGATGGACCTACAGAGAAATGTGCAAGAGCTGAGGGAGGAAGTGAGGGAACTGAGGAAAGACAATACAGAAATCAGACAAGCGATCGACGGGCTTAACAGCAGAATGGATGAGATGCGAGAGACTGTTAATGGAATAGAAAACAGAGAACAGGAGTACAGAGCAGCTGAGGCAGAGAGAGATAAAAGGATTTCTAGGAATGAAAGAATATTAAGAGAACTGTGGGACCAATCCAAACGGAACAATATTCGCATTATACGAGTACCAGAGGAAGAAGAGAGAGAAAAAGGGATCGAAAGTGTCTTTGAAGAAATAATTGCTGAAAACTTTCCCTCGCTGGGGAAGGAAGTAGTCTCGCAGTCCACCGAAGCTCATAGATCTCCGAACACAAGGGACCCAAGGAAGACAACACCAAGACACATAATAATTAAGATGGCAAAGATCAAAGATAAAGACAGGTATTAAAGGCAGCTAGAGAGAGAAAAAAGATCACCTACAAAGGAAAACCCATCAGACTATCATCAGACTTCTCAACAGAAACCTTACAGGCCAGAAGAGAATGGCATGATATATTTAACGTTATGAAACAGAAGGGCCTCGAACCAAGAATATTGTATCCAGCACGATTATCATTTAAATATGATGGAGGGATTAAACAATTTCCAGATAAACGAAAGTTAAAGAGAGTTTGCCTCTCATAAACCACCACTACAGGATATCTTAAATGGACTGCTCTAGATGGAAGCACACCTAAGGCTAAAAAGATGTCACCAGAGGAAAAAAAAAATCATAGCAAAGAAAGCAGACCATCCAAATAACAACTAAAGGCAAAGAATAAAACACCTATTATAGAAAGAATGGAGGAGGAGGAATAAGAAGGGAGAGAAATAAAGAAACATCAGACTGTGTTTACAATAATTTAACAAGAAAGTTAAGTTAGATTGTTAGATAGTAAAGAAGCAACCCTTGAACCCTTGGTAACCACAGATCTAAAGCCAGCAATGGCAATAAGTACATACCTATCAATAATCACCCTAAATGTAAATGGACTGAATGCACCAATCAAAAGACACAGAGTAACAGAATGGATAAAAAAGCAAGACCCATCTATATACTGCCTACAAGAAACTCACCTCAAATCAAAAGATATACACAGACTAAAAGTGAAGGGATGGAAAAAGATATTTCATGCAAACAACAAAGAGAAAAAAGCAGGTGTTGCAGTACTTGTATCAGACAAAATAGACTTCAAAACGAAGAAAGTAGCAAAAGATAAAGAAGGACACTAAATAATGATAAAGGGGTCAGTCCAACAAGAAGATATAACCATTATAAATA
>JAVSCE010011802.1:0-35289 GCA_032199065.1 Smutsia gigantea
AAGGGAAATCAAAATATATTTTGAAACAAAAGAAAATGAAAACACTACATAAAATTTATAGGATGTTGCAATGGCATTCTGGAAGTCTATAAAGATAAATGCATGCATTAATATTATTTATTAATATTAATATTACATGTCAATTATATAATATGTCAATTATTATACAATACAAATATGTCAAATATACAATATAATACAAATATATGTCAATTATATTAATATTAATAATATATGTCAATTATATCACAATAAAAAAACAAGATAAACTTAGTTTGCAAACAGTGTAAATTCTGAAGCATTTCACAGTTGACACAATCTCGGTCGGAACTCGAGTCCTAAGCTCTAATACAAGCATATTAGTGATCTAGAGATTTCATCTTGGGGTACTCTGCTGTGATTTACAAAAACGGATTACTCATCAATAACTCAAGACCTATATGTTGTATATAATTCTATTGCAGATTTGCTTATGACAGTGTCAAACTGTTGCCCAAACTAAATCATGAAGCTAAGAATAAAGGACAAGTTTAGGCCACACAAAACATTTCCTGAGAAAACTTGAATTGTTTGAGGTCTATAATATGTTCATACTGATAATTAGAAGTAAGTAATTCAAGAGGACAAATTTAGTGTACATAAAGGATATATGTAATTAGGCAAATTCAATTTTATGTTTCTTGGAGAGTGATAGTAAAAGTTAACAGAGACTGAGAATGGGGTGGTGGAGAAAGAGAGAATAAAAGTTCAAATAATGTGGGTGATTCAGTGTACCATTCCAGTAAACATATATTCTAGAGGAAAAATGGGGTGAGAATCATGAATATGCTGTTACGTTGGCTGGTCCCAGCTCAGGCATGCCTCTCATAAAGTCAGCAGCTTCTTGTTTTGAGTGAGATTCTAGTATTTGAAGATGCGTTTTTCATATAACATAGCTTCTAAAAGCTAGCCAGTCCCTTCATCTGGTGCGAAAGAAGCAACCACCTATTCCCAAACTTAGGAAGAAAGTGTTGGACATTTTAGGTAATGATTTAGTACCTAAAGTGTCACCTTCTTAAGGAATTTTCAAGTGTCATTTTTGACTTAATATGACATTCGTGCCTAACCAAACATTTCTTTCTTAGCATAAGATACGGGTCCATGACTCTATCCATCAGAAATCAATCAGCATGACAGATGTTACCCTGAGCACCTCAAGGAGAACAAAAATTAATATAGGGAATTAGAGTGTTAAATAACCATGCAAAGTGTCAGAGAAGGTAAAGAGAAATAACACTGGACTTTCAGGAAATCTGGAAGTGCAGAAATCTGTGCAAGCCACTGGTGGGTGATCTCAGTGCCTGTGGGACTACAGCCAGTGATCCGCAGAAACTCACTCTAAGTCTACCGTAAACTCATTTGCAATTTCCCAAGAGTCTCTTTTTAATGCTCCTTTATAATAGCAGCTTTTACTTCTCCTCTGCCTTCCAAATTTAACATAGATGCTTCGTATTAGCAAAATTTAACCTGGAACTCTTTTGGCAGTCGAGTCTTAAAAATGTAGTCCTGAAGCTTCTCAACTGTGATACAGAAACAAGCATAAATCAGGGTGTGGATCATGCTGATTTACCAAAATCTGGTTCCCTGTACCCCGTTGACAGGTCGATATCTATACACATATTTAAATTTCAAGTGACAAAATGGCAACAAAATCTTGCTTTCACTTGACATGATGTGGCTTTTTCTGATACACAGAAGATAACCTCAACTTTCTACCCCCAGTATGAAACACTAAATTTCCAACATTCTTTTATTCATTATTGTGCAATATTTATAGAAAACAGTGCATGAAGAGAAGGTAGGAGACATAAATTGGTCAATACACATGAACATACGACAAAGCAAACAGAAAAAAAGTTTAAAATCTAATGTCTTTTTTTCCACAGTTGGTCACAATGTAGGTGTTTATAACTTCCTTCTTCTATTACCCAACTTTTCCTTTGCTCACAGCTGATCATGGTTGTTTATCTTTATTCCTAAAAGATATGAGTCCTTAAAGATCTTGTCTACATTGTGTTGCTACATATTCCATCAACTTTTAACTTTAGATCCAGAGTACAAAAAAGTCCTCTGGAAGAATCACTTGAATGCCGTGCTCAACTGTTGGCTCAAGGTGTCGATCTACCTTGACCCCACTGTGAAGCAGCAACCCTCCTTTCTGTCAATAACCAGGATTAACTTGCACAAGGAATAGATTAATATTTTGCCTGTTAATTAATCGGTGTGCTGAATCCTGAATGGCTCATTTGGCAATTTCAGTTTTCACATTATTGTGTGAATTGTTGTGGTTCTGGTGGAACTAATATTCTTAACCAGCAGAACTGTCAACAGTGTAAGGGATTAGTTGTAATCCATCTGCCAGCTGCTAAATCATTTCCTTCTCCCTTACAAGAGTGCAATGTTGAGTTCTCAGCATTTGTTACTGGCACATTGGTCACTCAGCAGTGAAAGTAGAGAATCAGCAGGAAAACGAAGACACGGTATCTTAACAAAGGTAAATGCAAACTCAGGGCAAGCCCTTCTTCTCATACTTAGCTATTCTAGATTATTGTTCACATCATTTATGTAAAGTTTTATCCCCACAGGATAAAAAAAAAAATCTGTGAATGAGTTTCTGCTTTTTCTTTCCTATTCATACCTCATTGACTCCCAGGGAATTTGGAGACAAAATCTTAAATAAGATTATGCAGCCATATTATTCTATACCATCTCAAATGGCTAGGTCACATGCTTTCTTCATACTGAAAGCTGGAAACTTGTTTCAAATTTGAAGCCTATCCCAAAATAAATAAATAAATAAACAAACATACATTTGTTAAGGGTTAATTTTATTTTACTGATATATTTTTATTGAACTATAGTTGATATACAATATTGGTTTCAAGCAAACAACATAGTGATTCAACAGTTATATACATTATTAAATCCTCACCCCAACTAGTGCAGTTACTATGTCAACACAGAAGGATGTTCCAGAACCACTGACTATATTCCCCATGCTACACTTCCATCCCTGTGACAGACTTATATTATGATTGAGATTTTTGTGCCTCTTTATCCTCTTCACCTATTTCACCCACCCACATTCAACCTCTCCCCCATGGTAACCAGCAGTCACATTTCAGTGTCTATGAGTCTAGTGCTGTTTCGTTCATTTTGCTTTCTTTTGTTTTTAGATTCCACATACAAGTGAAACCGTATGGTATTTGTCTTTCTCTGCCTGGCTTATTTCATTTAGCATAATACCCTCTGGGTCCATCCATGTTGTCCCAAATGGCAGGATTTCTTTTCTTTTTATGGCTGAATAATATTCCACTGTGTATAGGTACCACATCTTATTTTTGAGTTATAATGGGTGCAATATTGATACTGCCAAAATAACTTAATAAATGTAGCAATACCCCATTCCGAGGTACTTAAAATTCTGTAAATTCTTTACATATAATGACTCATTTAACCTTCACAACACCTTCAGAAGGTAGGTGCTAACTCACACTCATATTGAGGCAGGTCTTAGTGGGATACAGACAGATAGAACTCAAGGCCCCAGACGCAGGCAGATAGAACTCAAAGGCCTGGATGTAGGAAGATAGAATTCAAGGTCCCAGTAAGGCACAGGCAGAAGGGAACTAGGGTTAAGGCTTCACAGTAAAGAAGTAAAGAAGCCTCATCCTGGACATCTTGGAAAATTCAGCCTGAGGAACAAGGGAGCTTCCCGATCTCATCTTGGCCCTAGCAACAGGCCCCAGCAACAACTCCCTGCCAATTACGTGGATTTACTCCATTTTTGTGCTTATAAACCCTAGACATTACAGTCCTAAGGGCATCCACCCTTGGAGCCCCTCCCAATTGGAGGGAGTCTTTTTCTTTTGTTTTCACTCCTCATTAAAAGTTTTGCTGGTTGCTCCGTACTCTTGTCTGCTGGATTAATTCCTCATCACCTGAGACACAATCCTGGGAAGAATAGTAACTGCTCCACTGGTAACAATTTTACAGATGTGGAAACTAAGGCACAGTGGTTAAGTCACTTGCCAGAGGTTATGCATGCAGCTACAATCTCATGAAGTAGGGATTCAAATTCAAGCATTTTGGTCTCAAAGTACATGCTTCTATCCTCTTAGCTACATGTCTCATACTCAGCCCACCCTGGCACTTCTTTGGTAACCTCGTTTTGAACTTTCATGATTAATTTGCCTCCCAATTTGCTGTTGAATTTCCCTAGGAGGAAAGTTGGTACATACTCTAAAAACTGTCGTGTTTAAAAGATGTTGAAGTAAGCCATGTTTTATATCTTTATCCTAATTAAAATCTTAACAAAAACTTTCAAATTTACACAGATAGCTTGTTATTTTGATCATCATTAGAGCTTCTAAAAATAGGATTGTATTTCATCCATGTTTGAGTCCCTTATCAATCAATCAGATAGACAAACAGTATATGTCCAAAGGCTTTCATTCGTCTAGATATTTTCCTGTGTCAATTTATTTTCTCACTTAAAAATATCATCATGCTAGTTTATGGTGGAGTGAAGCTTCAACAATTTTTGACTACTCTCTGATCCTGGATATCTAAACAGGTTTGAGAAAATTAAATTGGAGAGATGGAATAAAAACACTGAAACATTACTGAGCACAAGTAAGCCCTGGTTGGTATGTATTGGTACCAAATGTTGGTTCAACTTGGTATAGTAAATTGGAGGGAGATTTGATAGAGCTGAAAGCAAACGAATGTCAAATATATTGGATAGCTGTTGGCTTCCTGACTGCTATTCTAGAGTCATTTATTCTTTGAATTGAACACATGGGAAGTTGAGACAGGGAGGAGACATGAGATACATATCTCCACTTATATCAGTACATTCCATCCCTGCCTACAGATGTTCACAATGTAAAGACCATGCCAACAATATTAATCGAGGACTTTAATCTAAAATTGCTCATAGTATCCTTCATCTGTAGATGGTCTGAGGGAAACATAGATGGACAGATTGGGAACACAGGTGGATCCATATTTTAACAACAAAACCTAAATGATACTTTAATAAAGTATGGATTGAATTATCCTGGGGTGGTTTGGGGAATCTGTAAGAGATCAAGCCTTCCTCTTCTCTGAGGCAAGCAAGGAACCCTACCTCTTGTGAACATAACAGCTCACTAGCTCTTTAAATATCAGCACAATTAGCATAAAGAACTGTAGTGGAACAAAATGGTCACAGCCAACAAGCCACCTACAGACACTTAATATTCAAAGAAGAATATTGGCATTTAGTCATGGAGATAGTCACACTTAACAATGACATTTAAAAAGTTATCATTACCGACTAGGAAATGAGGCTTATGTGTAAAAGGAAAAAATAAAATAAAAAAACCATCCCCACAGTCAGAAAGAATCTTCACAAGGACAGATGTCATAAATCGGAGAGCCAGAATAAACCTTACTAATCATCCAATGTGAAATGTTCACCCAAGATAATTATTTGGTCTGGGGTGCTCCCTTCATGTACAGAAAATAAAACCCAGTTCTCTCTTTTCTCACTTGCTGATCTCTTTTCTCATCTTTCTTTTTCTGGTCTTTAGATTTAACTTTAATTTCCTACTTTTCTTGCATCTATTGCAGATTGAATTGTGTCTCCCCAAAAGATACCTTCAAATCTAACCCCCACCACCTGAGAAAGTGACCTTATTTGGAAACAGGATCTTTCCAATTGTAATTCAGTGAAAATGAAGTTGTACTGGATCAGGGTGGGCCCTAAATCCTGATTTCCTTATCCTGGAGTCCTTATAAGCATCAGAGACACAAGGTATAAAGACCATGTGGTGGAGGCACAGGTTACAGTCACTGATCTATAAGCCAGGAAGACCAAGGACTACCGACAACCATGAGAGACAAGGCAGAGTCAAGAAAGGATTCTTCCCTAGAGCTTTCAGAGGGACCAGGGCCCTGCCAACATTTGATTTTGGACTTCTGGACTCCAAAACTAAGAGGATAAATTTCTGTTGTTTTAAGCCATCCAGTTTGTGGTATTTTCTTACAGCAGTTCTAGGAAACCAATACGCTATCTATTACATTATTCTCTTTCCTTATATTGTTCTCCAAATCTTCTGCAAGGTGACAAAAAAACAAAACAAAACCTGAGACACTGAGTTCACCCATTTTAATATGGCTATGACCCAAGAACTCCTCACTCACTAGAATCTCTGCTGACAAATCTCTGGTTTTCTCTAGACAACCCCGTAATCTATTTTATCTACTACTGCTTTCCCATCATTCATTGCTGAAGAAAGTTGTGAAAGTGAATTGCTCCAAATCAAACCCACGCCTCTATCCTCAGCCAGGCCCTCATTACTCCTGCATATATATATTTTTAAGTATGCAGCCTTTTGTAATTATTGATATTGTGTTCCTTTTGTCAGTTGTAACAAATTCCTAACTTCAAATCTCAAGCATCCAATTCTATATCTACAAAATTTTGCTAACTACCTGATGTTAAATCTCATGTTTTCACTACTGAATTCCCTCCCACCCCAGTCTCCCTCATTTCTTTATCACTACCAAATGTTTTCTAGTGCTGTACATTTTGTCTGGGTATGCATATGGTTTCTTTTATTTTTTTCCAATTTCAGAGGAAAAAGTATCCCTCCTATTTTCTAAAGGCTTCTCTTTCTTTTTCAATGAGAACGGGATTATTTTTGGTTACTCTATGTATATTTTATTTAGCCACAATGAGAGAAAATTCTCTTAACACTCATTCATTTAAATTGTAAAATTCAGTGTTTTTTAGTATGTTCACAGAGCTGCACATCCATCAGGATACTCAACTTTTAGAATATTGTCTTCATTCCACAAAGAACTGTAGCAGTCATTCACAAATGCTCCCCTTCACCCATCGCATGATAGTCTATTTCTATGGATTTGCCTATTCTGGATGTTTTATATAAATGGAATTATACAATACATGGTTCTTGTGACTGACTTCTTTCACCTAGTGTAATGTTTCAAGGTTCACCCATATTTTTTTAATATTTAAAAATTTTGCTATTATTAATGTACAATTACATGAGCAATATTGTGGTTACTAGACTCCCCGTATTATCAAGTCCCCACCACATACCCCATTACAGTCACTGTCCATCAGCGTAGTAAGATGCTATAGAATCACTACTTGTCTTTTCTGTGTTATACTGCCTTCCCCATATGCCCCCCCCCACTACATTATGTGTGCTAATCGTAATGCCCCTTTTTCCCCCATCCCTCCCTTCCCACCCATCCTCCCCAGTCCCTTTCCCTTTGGCAACTATTAGTCCATTCTTGGGTTCTGTGAGTCTGCTGCTGTTTTGTTCCTTCAGTTTTTGCCTTGTTCTTATAATCCACAGATGAGTGAAATAATTTTATACTTGTCTTTCTCTGCCTGGCTTATTTCACTGAGCATAATACCCTCTAGCTCCAACCATGTTGTTGCAAATGGTAGGATTTGTTTTCTTCTTTGGCTGAATAATATTCTGCTGTGTATATGTACCACATCTTCTTTATCCATTCCTCTACTAATGGACACTTAGGTTGCTTCCATTTCTTGGCTATTGTAAATAGTGCTGCAATGAACATAGGAGTGCATATGTCTTTTTCAAACTGGGCTGCTGCATTCCTAGGGTAAATTCCTAGGAGTGGAATTCCTGGGTCAAATGGTATTTCTGTTTTGAGATTTTTGAGGAACCTCCATACTGTTTTCCACAGTGGTTGGACTAATTTACATTCCCACCAGCAGTGTAGGAGGGTTCCCCTTCCTCCACATCCTCGCCAACATTTGTTGTTGTTTGTCTTTTGGATGGTGGCCATCCCAACTAGTGTGAGGTGACATCCCATCATGGCTTCAATCTGCACTTCCCTGATGATCAGCGATGTGGAGCATCCTCTCATGCACCCGTTGGCCAACCGAATTTCTTCTTTGGAGAGGTTTCTGTTCAGCTCCTCTGCCCATTTTTTAATTGGCTTATTTGCTTTTTGTTTGTTGAGGTGCGTGAGCTCTTTATATAATTTGGATGTCAACCCCTTATCGGATATGTCATTTATGAATATATTCTTCCATACTGTAGGATGTCTCCCTGTTCCACCGATGGTGTCCTTTGCTGTACAGAAGCTCCCCAGTTTGACACAGTCCCACCTGTTCATTTTTGCCCCCGTTTCCCTTGCCCAGGGAGATATGCTCATGAAGAAATTGCTCATATTTATGTCCAAGAGATTTTTGCCTATGTTTTTTTCTAAGAGTTTATGGTTTCATGACTTACACCCAGGTCTCCAATCCATCTTGAGTTTACTTTTGTGCATGGTGTTAGGAGGTTCACCCATATTTAACATGAACAGTACCTTTTCTTTTCTTGCCAAATAATGTACCATTTGGCTATACCATATTTTGCTTATTTACTTACCTGCTGATGGACACTTAAGTCTTTTCAGTTTGAGGCTCTTATGAGTAATGCTGTTATGAATATATGTGTATATGGGCATGCATGTGGGAGTATGCTTTCATTTCTCTTGGATATAAGCCTAGGAGTGGAATTTCTGTGTCACATGGTAATCCTAAGTTTAACATTTTGGAAAAAACTGTCTCCTAAAGCAGCTGTACTATTTTATAATCCTACCATCAGTTTATGACTGTCCCAATTTCTCTTGGGTTTATAATCCATTTTGAGTTAATTTTTCTGTGTGCCAGGGATCTAACTTCATTCTTTTGTATATGGACATCCAGTTGTCCCAGCACTTTTCAAAAACTGAATTATCTCCCCAGTGAATTGTCTTGGCACTGTTCTTGAAAATCAATTAACTATAAATGTAAGGTTTTATTTCTGTACTTTCAATCTGATTCCATTGTTTTGTATATCGTCATTATGTCAGTATCACACTACTTTGATTAATGTAGCTTTGTAGTAAGTTCTGATATCAGGAATCCAACGTTTTTCTTCAGAATTGTTTTGCTGTTCTGAGGCCCTTGCATTTCCATATTAATTGGAGGGTCAGTTTGTCAATTTCCACAATAAAAGATGTGGGGATTTTGATGAGGATTCTACTGAACTACTGGTCAACTTGTCAAATATTACCATCTTAACAATATTAATCTTCTGATCCATGATGAGGAATCTATTTAGATCTACTTTATTGAACAATATTTTATAGTTTTCAGTATACAAGACTTGCATTAAAAAAAATCCCCATTATTATTTTCTGGTAGCATTTTACATGAAGTTATATGCTTTATTTTTTAGATTCTTCACTACTAGTATGTAGAAATGCAATTGATTTCTGTATATTGATCTTGTATCCTTTATCCTTCCAAACTACTCTATTAGTTGTAATTGTTATTAATGGCTTCTTCAGGATTTTCTATATAAAATATCTTGTCGTCTGTAAATAGTTTTTCTTCCTTTTCAACATAGATGCCTTTTTTTTTTTTCTTTTTTTTTTTTTGTCCAATCTCCCTGGTCACCTTCCCAGGATTCACAGCTACTCCCAGTGGTTGCCTCATACACAGTTACTTTTAAATTACTTAATCAAGTTAAAAATAATTGTATTGCTTTGTGAACTGATACTGCATTGAAATTACAGGTTTTATTTCAGAAAAAAATGACAGGTGGGCGACTGAGTTTTTCTAAGATCAAGATTTTACTCGGTGAGTTTTTCTCTTTTCTCAATAGAACCTTTTTGTGTCCTTTAATAAGTTCTTCCTATAAATCCAGAACATCTTTTGTAACTTGATTCCTAGATATTTCATGGCCTCCCTTCCTGTTTGAGTCACATTTTTCTCTCATGCTGTTTTAGAATCAGCTGCTATTTGCATAGAGAGAGCTCCTGATTTTTATAACAGTTTGTCACTAGCCCACAGGTTGAATGCTTACGGGTTTGGATTTTTTGTGGTTACTTCTCAGTGGTTTTTCTACCATAAAACCAAAAATCTGTAATAATTACCAGATAACCTCCTTGATTCTGATGTATAGGCTGGCTATTTTCTCCTCTCATTGAATCGCATTAACTAATGATGACTGAGCCTTCCCAGATCATCTAACCCAACCTCCTCACTTCGCAGAGGAAGACGCTGTGGCCGAACAAGACAGGTCAGAGCGAAGTCACGGTGCACCTCCCAGAGATGCCCCTTGCGCAGTCCCTCCCTCAGTTCCCACGATGCAAAAGTTGCCTTATTTCTACCCACTTTCCCTGTTTTCCTCTCTTTTTTTATAATTTATTTTATTATCATTAATTTACAATTACATGTGTAATATTACGATTATTAAACTACCCCTTCATCAGGTTCCCCCCACCAACCCCATTACAGTCACTGTCCATCAGCGTAGTGACATGCTATAGAGTCACTACTTGTCTTCTCTGAGTTGTACTGCCCTCCCCGTGCCCCCCCAACATTACGTCTGCTATTCGTAATGCCCCTTTTTCCCTCTTATCCCTCCCTTCCCGCCCATCTTCCCCAGTCCCTTTCCCTTTGGTAACTATTAGTCCCTTCTTGGGTTCTGTGAGTCTGCTGCTGTTTTGTTCCTTCAGTATTTTTTCTTTGTTCTTATACTCCACATATGAGTGAAATCATTTGATACTTGTCTTTTTTGGCTTGGCTTATTTCACTGAGCATAATACCCTCTAGCTCCATCCATTTTTCAACATAGATGCCTTTTTAAAGATTTATCTTAACTGTCCTAATCAAACCCCCAATACATTGTTAATGACAGTAGAGAGGATAGATATCCTTGTTTTGCTCCTAATCATAGGGGGAAATCATTCAGTTGTTCATAATAGAGTATGATGTTAGTTGTGGGTTTTTAAAAGATTCCTTTCATATGGTTAAGAGAAGGTACCTTCTATTCACTGTTTAATCAAGAAACTGTGTTAGATTTATTCAAAATTTTCTGCATTTATTGAAATGTGTATTTTGTTCCTACTCTATTAATATGGTGTGCTACATATTGTTTGGTTTTTGACATGTTTAATTTGCATTTCTGACATAAATCATCCCTCACCCTGAGGTCATGGTATATAATCTTTTACGTATATTGGTGAATGTAGTATGCTAGTATTTCATTGAAGATTTTAAAGATTATATCCACAAAGGATATTTGTCTGTAGGTTTTACTGCTTGCAATATCTTTATCTGGTTTTGGTATCAAAATAATACTAGCCATGAGATGGGATAGGAGTGAGATGGGAAATGTTCTCATTTTTTTTTGACATCTTTAAGAAAATTCAACTTTATCCTTTTAATGACTGGCAGAATTCATCAGTAAAGCTATCTGTGCCTAGAATTTTCTATAGGGGGATTTTAATTACCAATTTAATCTTTTTACTAGTTTGTCTAGTCAGAAAATTATTTCTTCTCAAGTCAGTGTTGGTACTTCATGTTTTTCTAGGAGTTTGTTCATCTAAGTTACCTAATTCAATGACATTCAATTGTTTAGAATATTCATATATATAATCTTTATTTTGTAAGTAATGTCTACAGTAATGTTTTCTTTCCTGATGTTCATAACTTGAGTCTTCTATATTTTTTCTTGGTCTAGCTAAAGTTTGATGAATTGTTACTATTTTTCAGTTAACAACTCAAAATAGTTTTTTATTTTTTTAACTCAAAATATTTTTAATTAACTGCTATTAGAATCAACTTTGTTGATCTATTGTTTTAAAAAGTGATAAAGGAGATAACTTTTTAATCCTATTTTCTTTCTCCTGCATAGTTTGGTTTTAGTTTACTCTTACTTTCTACTTCCTTAAGGTAGGACAATGGATTATTGATTTGCAGTCTCCCTTCTTTTTTAATATAGGCATGCACAGATATAAATACCCATTTAAGTGATTCTCTAGCTGCATCACATAAGTCTTGCTATTTAAAAAATTTTCATCTAAATGTATACTCTAATTTTCCTTGTGATATAGCCATTGACGCATTAGTTCATTAGGAGTGTACTGCTTTATTTCCATATATATGTGAATTTAACAAGTTTCCTTATGTCACTGATTTCTATTTTAATGCACTTTGGTCAGTCAGAAAACATCCGTTGCAAGATTTCCATCCCTTTACATTTGAGACTTTTTTTACTGCCTAGTATGTAGTATACACAGAAGAATGATCCACATGCACTTAAGAATTTATATCATGCTGTTTGGGGGTGGAGTATTCTATAGGCATCTATTAGTTCTAGTTGGTTTATAATGTTGTTCATGCCTTTTGTTTCCCTGTTGATCTTCTAAGGTCACAGTCTGAGGTACTGGGGATTAGGACTTCAAAATATGAACTTTTTGTGAGGGACACAATTGAACCCAGAATGTGTTTAAAATGCTACTTCATCTATAAATCAGCATAGTATTCAGCTTTGATAAATCACATTCCCAGTTAAGGCTATTGGGAAATACTAAGTTATACTCTGCTGTTAAATGAGTAAATTCAGATTAACATACACCATATGTGTCTCTACAAGTATATAAATATATGTATATTGTTGGAGTTCTCACAGAAGAATGTGCAGCTGTTAATTTGGAACTTTTTGTTTTGTGTCAGCCTGAGTCTGCAAACAGCTCGGGCTGCAGACTTGTTATCGCGAGTGAAGCAAGTCTAAGGAGGTTGGCTGCACACACCAGACTTCAGGGGACGGAGTTGAACCAGAGTTCAAGGAACCGTATCAACGTAGGGATTGCTCTGTGTTCTTTTTCTCTCCCTGGGAAAGAATAATTTAGCCTTGAGGTCTGGAAAAGAATAATTAAGCCTTGAAGGCTGAGATATAAAAATAAACGCATAGACTGCTAAGCAGGCTGCTATTAGAAAGAGATCCGTGTGTGTGTGTGTTTTGTCTTGTCCTTTGTGTTCATCCTGCGGCCGTAATAATAGGCCCAGGCAGTATATGATGTATATACATGATTATATTTTATAAGCACAATCTTGTGCATAAGATAGGCACCACAATGTTAATATTTTGTGGGGGGTTTTGTTGTGGTACAACAACAAGTTTCTTGAATGGTAATAACTATACCATAAGGATGGGTTTAGCTTTCTGAGTTCTTTTCTTCATTCACTTCAACTTCCATGAAATAATAGTTAATTACTTTGGGTTATAGTTGGAAGATTTTCTATCATGCAGAGATGTCCATATTAACAGGCTTATTGCATATTGTTTGAAAAATGTTTCTCCAATTGTCTCTAGATGTCAGGAGAACAGAAACATTTCGTTTCAGACAGAACACATTAAATGGACTGATGAACGACAGGTTTACTGAGTGTAAAACTTCAGATCTTACAAACAAGTCATCAAATTTCCTTAAAAAATCAATTTACACTAGCTGTCTTTGATTCCCAAGATCATTTCCACCCAGACCAAAGAGTGGCCAAATTTGAAAGTAGCAACTGAGACAGAACACATTAAAAGGTAAGACACTCCAAGACTAGCAGTGATGATTTTCTCCTAAATGTTCTTTAGACATTTCACATTCAGATTTTAAGTCATGGGAAGACTCTAAGAAAAAAAATTGTAGGGGGTAATTATGTAATAAAAGGAATAATTCAACATTTAGGGAGCTCTGGTTGTAATTTTAGTAGAGGATGGGTAAGCAAGCTGCCTCAGTTATCCCCCAAAACAGAACAAGCCTGGATGACACAGATAGATTCCTGAAAGTTCAAGATTTATTTAGGCACCTGCTGTGTGTTCAGAAGTTAGACAGCATTGACACTATCTTCACCAAACAGTGAGCATACAGCCCCAACCCCTGCACTCCCATTACTATTTAATTTACCAAGAATTGCAGGCTTAGTAATTGTTCATTATTTTATTTAATTTTCTCTGGAAGAATAGTGTGTGTGTGTGTGTGTGTGTATCTCCTTGGGTTTGACTGGAGAGAAACAAAGAGACTACCTGGGGCCCCTAATAGTTACTGTGTCAAAGATGAGACTCTTTCTTACATAACTTAAGGTCGAGTTTAGTTTCAGTGTCAGTTATGGACCCATAACATAGCCCCATTGATATACATGTTGTCCTTGGCATTGTTAAACACCTAATTATTCTACTGGGATTATTTGCTGACTCTCGTTTCACCAGGCCTAATCTCAGGCTGGCAAAATAGAGGTCAGCTAGACTCCTCATCTTAAAATGCACTGACATGCTCCATCTGTTCAAATTAAACACACAGAAGAGGTGCCTTTAATTTATACCCTTTCCCCATTTGTGCCCTCATTTTATTCTTTCCTATAGTTGCCCCCTCTGATACATTGGACATATTCCCTTACATGTGTGGAATCTTGTAAAAAAAAAATAGCGTGCTTTTTCCTGAGTGTGTGTGCACATATCCACACTTACGACCTTTATTTTGGACATGGGAATTTGAGGTTTCTATGAAGGCACCCAGATGGAGATGAAACTAAAGAACTCAGAAGAGAGATCTTAGTAACAGATAAAACAGATTCATCAACTTTTAGGTGACAGTAGGAGATAAGGAGCTAGTGTACAGTGAGAAAAGTTATACATGCATGAAACAATGCAGTGAATTTAAAAAGGCACTGTAAATATTTTGTGTTGAGATATACATGTATGGTGAAATATAAAACTGAAGAAATCATCTGCATACTAAAGACCAAACCAGATACCTCCAACTAAAATGATGGCTTGAATCAAGTTTATAATCCATTTGGTTTTCTTAGATTTCAACTACATCATGTAAAGATCTAGCATCAGAAACTGGTATGTTACTTACAGCATTTTCAAGCGAGGATTTGTTTCCAAAATATTAATATCTTTGTATCATTTATTGTATGGAGTTTTAAATTGAAAGGACAGTATTTTTCTGATGCAGCAGCTATAAAGAAGAAATCAAAGGATTTCCATAAGATTTGGGGTAAATATAATCAATTAAGTTAGCTTTTGGTTCTGATTGTTTTTCCCAGGAGTTGTAGCACAATCTTACTCCTTAGTTGGTTATATTATTGCTTCAAGAGTTTGCAAGACTGCTCTTCATTCTCTTTAATATTGGTTTGGAGAACAGATTTCATGGAAAACCACTTAATATGTCCAAACAAAAAAGGCCCACTATTATTATTGCCAACTGGCAAGGGCATAAGTGGAAAACTAGGGACCATGACTTGATTTCTTCTACTACTACCTAGCCATATCTGTAAAGGAACACTGTATATCTATGCCATGCATTTCTAGAATAGAAAGGAATTATGTTCTGCTTGCTAGTGTGGCCTCTCTGGCTGAAAGCACAAAAGATCAGAGTATCATCAAAGCCGTATGGTTAATGGCCATTAGGAGCTTCTTGGGAATGTCCACACAGTGAGTGGGGTTTACTCAATGTTTTTCATCAACACACTTGCTGCTGAGGTTAACAAGAACCTGTGGAGAACATTCCATAAAGATGATACCTTAGAGAGTATGATTTCAAACAGATGGGAGCAGTGCTGGTATCATACATTTGGTTATAGTGCTTCCTGGTTTCAATTATGACATTAAACACATTAGGTGAATGGCTTAAAGCACTATAGGGACTAGAGAAAAACAAAACTATCTTATCAAGTTCCTGGCAACATAGTGAACTAGCAATTGGAATTTCAATAGAGTCCTCAACCTATTTTCTATTTTCAAATGTGCAAGTTTAGGTCATAGGTGTCAAATTTATTACCATTGATAAAAATGATACACTCTCATTGTTCCTGGCTTCACTGCACTGTGATGTAGTGTTTGTAGGCATGAGAGGTGCACTGCCCAGACAGAGGGCACATGCCCTGGAGTTCATAGTTCAATCCAGGTCCTGACACGGAACTCATGGCAGGAAGAATAACACTTAAAGATTTTTTTTTTGCTTGAATTTACCTTCTCTGTTCATGTAATGCTGCTTTAATATTTTCTGAAGTAGTACTTTAGGAGTCACACACAAATCTACTATATAATGATAGAGCAAAAGACATGGCCATCTATGAACCAGGAAGAGGCCTTTACCAGACACCAAATTTGGCAACGCTTTAATCTTGGACTTCTCGGGTTCCAAAACTGTGAGAAATAACTATTGTTTAAGCTACTCAGTCTATAGTATTTTTGTACAAGTCTGAATGGGCTGTAACGGTATATTATTCTAGAGTCAGAGAGATCTTGCTTAAAATCTTGGTTCTATCATTTTCTAGCAGTGTGACTTTGGGTCTCAGTTCCTTTATCTAAAAGATGGTGATAAAAATGGTATCTCCCTCATAAACATCTGCTGAGGATTAAGAAGTGGCTATAAACTGGTATTTTAACACTAGTTGGGATATTCACCTTCCTGCCTTTCTGTGAACTGTACTGCATACATAATTACTCAGATTATTTTACCTCTTGATTTAGTTATTGAAGTACTGGTGAAATCAACAAATTATTCATATACTATATACTTTTTATGTCATAAGTATCCCTTATCATGACTTTTCCAATCACCCAGGTATATCTGACTTGCAGTGAAAGGGATTAATTTAGTTGATGGAAATTCTTCAAATATATCTGTTGAACACTGAGAACTATCAGAGGCAGAGGAGATAAGAACTGATGAGGGGATGTTATGTCTTAGCCCATGTATGTATCTTAAAATACACTGAGGGAGACGGGAATGTATGAAGTAAACAGGAATATAGAGGAGGAAGACTAACTCTTGTGGTGAAGGACAATCAAAGCTTTCCATTGAGGAGGTGAAGTTTGAGCTAAGTCTGTATGTTCCAGTCATTAGGAAGACAAAGACTGCATTTCTGGCAGAGGGAATGGTATTTGCAAAATCATGGTAGCATATGAAGGCATGGGGCTTTGAAAGAACTAAAAGTAGTCTGGTACTTGTAAAGTAAAGGTATGGGGGAGATGAGGCAAGAGAAATAGGCCTAAATCACAATGTATCTGAAGTACAAACTAAAGGCATTCACCTATCAATTATTATTCATATGGACAATAATTGTCCACAGCCTAAGTACTGTGGAGTACTTAGGCTGAGTACTTTGTGTCACAAACCTGAATATACATGAAAGAACAACATATACTAAGCACCTATTATGTGCCAATCTCAAAATTAAGGACTTTTAACATACAGTCATATTTAATAGACCTAACAAAATATATGAAGAATTCCATCCCCTTACACATAGCCACAGATCAATTATCATGCAAAGGTTCCAGGGGAAACACTATGGGAAGACAAAGCTGTGCCTGTTGGCTATGCTGGTGATATTTGAGGAATACTGGTTGTAGTGCAATAGAGCCAGACTAGGTGAAGATAGCGTGTGTGTGCCTGCAGTGTTTGGCATTGGGCAAATCCACCTCTCTGGACATATTTCCACAGTAAAACATAAAGGGGTGGATAGGTGATGTCTGGTATTGTTTTCTGAAGAGAAATATTAGCTAGACTAGGGAGAAAAACCCCTCAAATTAATGAGATTAAAGAGACATTAAAACTGATGCCACAGAAATAAAAGGATAAGACTATGAATGATTATACAGTAAAATAGACAACCTAGATTAAATGAATAAGTTCCAGAAATATACAACCTACCTAGACTCAATCACAAAGAAATAGAAAATCTGAATGGACCTATAATTAGTATCGAGTTTGAGTAAGTAACCAAAGACCTCTCAGTAAAAAAAGCCAAGTCCTGGATGACTTCACTGGCTAATCCTGCCTACATTTAAGCAGGTGTTAGTGACTGTAGTTAATACTGTACTGCATTCTTGAAATTTGCTAAGAGGGTAGACTGTAAGTGTTCTCACAACACATACCTCATGCAAGGCAGTGAATGCACTGACTTGATTGTGGTAGCCATTTCACAATGTATGTGTACATCAAGTCATGCTGTACACAAATATATGCTTTTGGTCAATTATACATCAATAAAGTTGGGGGAAAAAAAGGAATACCAATCCTTCTCAAACTTTCCAAAATACCAAAGAGAAGGGAACACTCCCAAACTCATTTTATGAGGCCAGAATTATCCTGATACCAAACCCAGACAAAGAAACCACAATAAAATAAAACTACAGGCCAATATCCCTGATAAACATAGTTTCAAAAATTCTTAATAAAAATACTAGCAAACTGAATTCAACAGCACATTTAAAGGATTATACACCACAAGCAAATGGGATTTATCCTTTGGATGAAAAGGTGGTTCAACATATACACACATACCAATAAATGTGATACAGCACATCAACAGAATGAAGGATAAAATTCACATGATAATCTCAATAGATTCATAAAAAGTATATGATAAAACTCAATACCTTTTGTGATTAAAAATAAATTAGGTATAGAAGGATCTTATGTCAACATAATAAAAGCCATAAATGAAAAGCCCATAGCCAACATCATACTCAATGGTGAAAAAAATGAAAGCAAAACTCTAGGATACAGAACAAGGCAAGAATGTCCACTACAATCATGTCTAGCAAACATAGTACTGGAAGTCTTAGCCAGGGCAATTAGACAAGAAAGAGACAAAAGGAGTCCAAATTAGAAATGAAGAAAAAACTGCCCCTGTTTGTAGATGATATGATGTCTTGCTAATGGGTTTCAGCCCTGGGCAATTTCATTATGGGTTCAGTGCGACCAAAGAAATAACAGTAGAACGTCCTTGGGGTGAAAAGGTTATACCCAACTTTATTTCCACGGTGGCAGGTCAATCACTAAAATCCCGTTCACTCAGAGTGAGTCTGTATGCAGCAAGCCAGTCTCTGCCTCTGGGCCTCTCTGCCCACACAGCCTTCCTCTGGGGTCTCTGTCCTCAGCACTGCCACCACTCCAGTCTCTGTTCTGCTCTCCTGCAGCCTTGTAGCAGTGCCACCATATCGCCCAGAGCACTGGGCAGAGCCCTTTATATAGAGTCAATAGCAACATATTGCCCACACGTGTGTAGTGAGCTAGCCAACCAGAGCAAGGTGAGAATCCTGGCCACAGGAATTTTCATTTTATCCACATATGATCATACAGAAAACCCTAGATGATGGTGGCGTGAGAGGTGAGACAGAGACCTCCTCCTAAAACCACACATAATATGAAAATATAATTAACACAACTAATCTTGAAAGAGCAACAGGAAAGAAGGCTGCACCAGACTGCATACACCTGGAGAAAAGAGCAGACTGCACGGAACAGAATAATGTCCCAAAGCTGTGACCTGGCAGGGCCCAAGCCCTTCCCCCACCCCAGCTCACTGGTGGGAGGAAGAGAAACAGAGCGGGGAGGGAGTGGAGGCCTGGGACTGCTGAACACCTAGCCCTGGAGATCTGCTGTGGGAGCACAAACCTATATTGCACGGTGCCCTGCTGATTTAGTGGGGTCGGAAAGCTAAGACAGGTGGAATACCTGGAGAGACTGAGATTCCAGCTGCTTGTGGAAAACAGGGATTCATATCCAGCTTGTCTCAGTGGGCAGTCTGAGAGACTTCCTAAAAGCGAGAGGGCTGCTAAAGAGGCAAGGATTGCACAGAGTTTACTGCTCAGGAGAAAGTACAGGTAGACAAAAGTGTCTGGGTGCACTCTGCCCAGCAGGTTGGGAGCTTAAACGATCTTCAGCTGCTCCATCCCCCTGGCTGGCTACACAGCTCCAAGTCCCCCCACCGGGATACCCAGCCTGCTGTGTCTTCTTCCTGGCTGGCCTGCACATGGCTCAAGCTCTCAAACCGGCAACCCATGCCCTGGTGTCAGGCCAGCCAGAGGGAAGCCCCGCCTATGGCAGCTACTAACACAAAGCATAGAGGCTTAAACCTGTGTGTTCGGCCCACTAGTTCTGGCAGTGGAGACAGACATAGCAGCTGGGAAGAAGGAAACAGCTCTTTCCTCCCCCAAGCACCAACACTGCTCCCCTGTGACCCCCCGACATTTGTTCAGGGTCTGAGCAGCTCCAGAGAGTAGAGCTTCTGGGCATTAGAGGACACCACAGACAAATTATGAAAAGTCAAAGGAACCTGGTTCAAAGCAAAATTATGAATACAACTGCGAAAGATTCAAATGAAATCGACCTCATGAAGCTTTCTGAAAGAGATTTCAAAATAAAAATCATTAACATGCTCATGGAGGTACAGAAAAATATTCAAGAACTCAGGAACAATTTAGGATGGAGATCCAATCATTGAAGAACACAATGGAGGGTATTAAAAGCAGATTAGATATGGTGGAGGAGACGATAAATGAAATAGATATTAGGGAAGAGGAATACAAAGAAGCTGAAGCACAGAGAGAAAAAAGGATCTCTAAGAATGAAAGAATACTGAGAGAACTGTCTGACCAATCAAAACGGAACAATATTCGTATTATAGATGTACCAGAAGAAGAGAAAAAGAGATAGAAAGATTCTTTGAGGAAGTAATTGCCGAAAACTTCCCCAATCTGGGGGAGGAGATACTCTCTCAGGCCATGGAGGTGCGCAGATCTCCCAACACAAGGGACCCATGGAGGACAACACCAAGATATAATAATTAAAATGGCAAAGATCAAGGATAAGGACAGACTATTAAAAGCAGCCAGAGAGAGAAATAAGATCACATACAAAGGAAAGCCCATCAGGCTATCATCAGACTTCTCAGCAGAAACATTACGGGCCAGAAAGGAGTGGCACGATGTATTTAATGCAATGAAGCAGAAGGGTCTTGAACCAAGAATACTCTATTTGGCATGATTATCATTTAAATTTGAAGGAGCAATTAAAAATTTTCCAGAAGCAAAAGCTGAGAGAATTTAGCTCCCACAAATCACCTCTACAGTATATTCTGGAGGGACTGCTATAGATGGAAGTATTCCTAAGGTTAAATAGCTGTCACCAGAGGTAATACAAAGGGATAGAAAAAGAGTATAGAATATGATACCTCATATATAAAGAATGGAGAAGGAAGAAAAAGAACCTTTAGATTGTGTTTGTAATAGCATATTAAGTGAGTTAAGTTAGACTGTCAGATATTAAGGAAGTTGCCCTTGAACCTTTGGTAACCACAAATCCAAAGCCTGCAATGGCAATAAGTACATACCTATCAATAATCACCCTAAATGAAAGGAAAAATCATGACAGACACAACATAAATACAAAGAATTATTAGAGAATACTATGAAAATCTATGTGCTAACAAGCTGGATAACCTAGAAGAAATGGACCACTTTCTAGAAAAATACAACCTTCCAAGACTGACCCAGGAAGAAGCAGAAAATCTAAACAGACCAATTACCAGGAATGAAATTGAATTGGTAATCAAAAAACTACCCAAGAACAAAACCCCTGGAACAGATGGATTTTGTTCACTGGTGAATTTTATCAGACATTTAGAGAAGACATAATACTCATTCTCCTTAAAGTTTTCCAAAAAAGAGAAGAGGAGGGAGTAATTCTAAACTCATTCTATGAAGCCAGCATCACTCTAATACCAAAACGAGGCAAAGACACCACAAAAAAAGAAAACTACAGACCAATATCCCTGATGAACATAGATGCAAAAATACTCAACAAAATACTAGCAAACAGAATTCAAAAATATATCAAGGGGATCATACACCATGATCAAGTGGGATTCATCCCAAGGATGCAAGGATGGTACAACATGCGAAAATCCATCAACATCATCCACCACATCAACAAAAAGAAGGACAAAAACCACATGATCACTTCCATAGATGCTGAAAAACCATTCAACAAAATTCAACATCCATTCATGATAAAAACTCTCAACAAAATGGTATAGAGGACAAGTACCTCAACATAATAAAGGCCATATATGACAAACCCACAGCCAACATCATACTTAAAAGTGAGAAGATGAAAGCTTTTCCACTAAGATCAGGAACAATACAAGGATGCCCACTCTCCCCGCTTCTATTTAACATAGTACTGGAGGTCCTAGCCACAGCAACCAGACAACACAAAGAAAAAAAGGCATGCAGATTGCTAAGGAAGAAGTCAAACTGTCGCTGTTTGCAGATGGCATGATATTGTACATAAAAAAACCTAAAGACTCCACTCCAAAACTACTACAACTAATATCTGAATTCAGCAAAGTTGCAGGATACAAAATTAATACAGAGAAATCTGTTGCATTCCTATACACTAATGATGAACTAGCAGAAAGAGAAATCAGGAAAACAATTCCATTCACAATTGTATCAAAAAGAATAAAATACCTAGGAATAAATCTAACCAATGAAGTGTAAGACCTATACCCTGAAAACTACAAGACACTCCTAAAACAAATTAAAGAGGATACTAATAAATGGAACTTCATCCCACACTCTTGGTCGGAAGAACTAATATTGTTAAAATGGCCATCTTACCTAAAGCAATCTACATATTCAATGCAATACCTATCAAAATACCGACAGCATTCTTCAATGAACTGGAACAAATAGTTATAAAATTCATATGGAACCACGAAAGACCCCGAATAGCCAAAGCAATCCTGAGAAGGAAATATAAAACAGGGGGGATCTCGCTTCCCAACTTCAAGCTCTATTACAAAGCCACAGTAATCAAGACAATTTGGTACTGGCACAGGAGCAGACCCATAAACCAGTGGAACAGAATAGAGAGACAGATATTAACACAAACATATATGGTTAATTAATATACAATAAAGGAGCCATAGATATACAATAGGGAAATGACAGCCTCTTCAACAGCTGGTGTTGGCAAAACTGGACAGCTACACGTAAGAGAAAGAAACTGGATTACTGTCCTAACCCCATACACAAAAGTAAACTCGAAATGGATCAAAGACCTGAAGTCATGAAACAATAAAACTCTTAGAAGAAAATATAGGCAAAACTCTCTTGAATATAAACATGAGCAACTTCTTCATGAACATATCTCCATGGGCAAGGGAAACAAAAGCAAAAATCAACAAGTGGGAATATATCAAACTAAAAAGCTTCTGTACAGCAAAGGATACTATCAGTAGAACAAAAAGGCATCCTACAGTATGGGAGAATATATTCACAAATGACATATCCGATAAGGGGTTGACATCCAAAATATACAAAGAGCTCCTGCACTTCAAAAAACAAAAAGCAAATAACCCAATTAAAAAAATGTGCAGAGGACTTGAACAGACACTTCTCCTAAGAAGAAATTCAGATGGCCAACAGGCACATGAAAAGATACTCCACATCATTAGTTAGCAGAGAAATGCAAATTAAAACCACAATGAGAGATCACCTCATACTAGTTAGGATGGCCAACATCCAAAAGACAAACAACAACAAATGTTGGCAATGATGCAGAGAAAGGGGAACCCTACTACACTGCTGGTGGGAATGTAAATTAGTTCAACCTTTGTGAAAAGCAGTATGGAGGTTCCTCAAAAAACTAAATATAGAAATACCATTTGACCCAGGAATTCCACCCCTAGGAATTCACCCTAAGTATACAGGAGCCTAGTTTGAAAAAGACATATGCACCCCTATGTTTATCGCAGCACTATTTACAATAGCCAAGAAATGGAAGGAACCCAAGTGTCCATCAGTAGATGAATGGATAAAGAAGATGTGGTACATATACACAATGGAATATTATTCAGCCATAAGAAGAAAACAAATCCTACCATTTGCAACAGCATGGATGGGGCTATAGGGTATTGTGCTCAGTGAAATAAGCCAGGCAGAGAAAGACAAGTATCAAATGATTTCACTCATCTGTGGAGTGTAAGAACAAAGAAAAAACTGAAGGAACAAAACAGCAGCAGACTCACAGAACCCAAGAATAGACTGACAGTTACCAAAGGGAAAGGGACTGGGGAGGATGGGTGGGAAGGGAGGGATAAGGGGAAAAAGGGGCATTACGATTAGTATACATAATGTAGGGGGGGCATTGGGAAGGTAGTATAACACAGAGAAGACAAGTAGTGATTCCACAGCATCTTACTATGCTCATGGACAGTGACTGTAATGGGGTATGTGGTGGGGATTCGATAATAGAGGGAATCTAGTAACCACAATGTTGTTCATGTAAGTGTATATTAATGATACCAAAAAAGAAAAACAAAAACCCTAAACAATGTATGAAAAGACTGTATAAGGAACTGTATAATGAATTAATAGAAGTCTCACAATACAAAAAACTACTGTTTTTAAATACACTAAAATCTAAATGAATAAGAAGTTAGGAAAAGAATTTACAAGTAATATCGGAAATACCATTTGTACTTACAAATATTATCAAAAAATAAAATATTTAGTAATAAAATTAAGGAAGGGCTTGTAAACTAAAAACCAAAAAATATTGATGAAAGTAATCAAAGATGATACAAATGGAAAAACATTCTGTTCTCATGGATTGTTCAAATGTCCATACTATCCAATGAAACGTACAGACTCAATGCAATATGTATCAGTATCCCAATGGCATTTTTTTCCTGACCATAGAAAAACCTAGAATTTGATTGGCACCACCTAAGATCCAGAATAGCCAAAACAATCATTAAAAAGATGAGTCAAGCTTGAGGCACTCCACTCCTGATTTCCACATATTTCAAAGCTACAGTAATAAAACAAGTATGGTACTGGCATAAAGAGACATGTAGACCACTGCAACAGAAAAGACAGTCTAGAAATAAATCCATGTATACACAACCAACTGATCTTCAACTGTGCCAAAAATACATGGTGGGAATAGACTAGACTCTTCAAGTGATGGTGATAGGGAAGCTGGATATCCACATGCAAATGAATAAAATTGTATCTTTATCTTAAACCATACACCAAAATCAATGCAAAATGGATTATAACAAAGGCTCAGACAGGTGTTTGTGTGCCTTAAAGCAAATTAAGTCCCCGTCATGTATAAACTAGCAAAGAGGAAACAATTTTTTTATAAATACCCACAAGTGAGATGGCTAACATTTGAATTTTAATTTTTTGAGGAACTTCCATACTGTTTTTCAGTAGTTACTATACCATTTTGCATTCCCAAGACAGTTAAAAATGGTTCCAATTTATCTACAACCTGACCTACATTTGTTGTCTTTATGTTTTTTGGTTTTTTTTCGATAATTGTCATCCTAACAGGTGTGAGATGTTATTGTGGTTTTGATTTGCCTTTCCCTGATTAATGAGGTGGAGCATCTTTTTATGTATGTGTTGGCAATTTGTATGTCATTTGGAGAAATGTCTCTTCGGGTCCTTAGACCATTAAAAAAAATTTTTTTAAGTTTATTTTTATATCATTAATCTACAATTAAATGAGCAATATTATGGTGATTACACTACCCGCTTCATCAGGTCCCCCCCGTGAATATATTCATAAATGACGTATCTGATAAGGGGTTGACATCCAAAATATATAAAGAACTCACGCACCTTAGACCATTTTAAAAATGGTCATTAGTTTTTTGCTGTTGATTTTACTATTGCAGAAGTTCCTATATTTTGGAAACTAACCCTTTATCAGATATATCATCTGCAAATACTTTCTCCAATTCTGTAAGTTGCCTTTTTATTCTATCAACTGCTTCATTTGCTATTCAGAAGCTTTTAAAATTTATAAATCTCCATCATTGCAGCATTGCAAGCCTTATATTTGCTCCTTCAGCAGCTTCATTCTAGCCTCTTGCTGTCAATATATGCAGGGATTAAACAACAATTTTCTTTCCTTTTTAAAAGTAACTCCTTTTTCCACAAGACACTCTAAATCTGTAAATAATGGACGATAATGGGATGACAGGGGCTTCGTGTGGATTGGTATGGAGGATTGACCCTTTTTCTCAGGCCAAGATATCGTATCCTCCAAACCCAGAGGTCCCCTGTCTCCCATGAGCTTGTTCTTTAATAGCAATTGGAAGGAGTGAGCAGCAATTCTGAGAGCCACTCTGGTGGGTCTCAGGCCCCAGAAGAATTATCAGCAGCAGTGAGGTTGTATGGTCTAACAAGGAAGATCTGCCCTTCTTCCTCATAGCTCAATCACATCTGACCAGAAAATGAGCTCCTGGCTTCTTCTGACACCAGCCTTTGCTTACACACCTCCAAGGCCAGTATGCCTTGTTTTCCTCATTACCCACTATTATTTTTAAGTGCTGACCCTCAGTAAGATCCTGGCAACTCATGGTGGAGCTTCATAGAAATTATTCTTAACCCCTGACTCCCAGGTCATCTACTCTGCCCTCCTAAGAATAACCAGAGTGGACATTTTATGACACATGAACTTTTAACTTTTTGTTTTTTGCAAACCAAAGGATCAAATACCTGATGAGGTTTGGTGTTTAAAAGGCCTTTAAAAAAAACACTTCATGTATTCATAATAGCTCTTATCAATGGGTTTAAGAGCATAAGTATTAGTTTCTTAAATGTGTTCTAGCAAGTCCCTACTCTGCATGAAATAGAACACAGGGCTATAAAAACACAAGTAAATTAAACTCCAAGTCATCTGTGCTTAATAGTAATATCCAAACACCACTACCTATTTTATCAAAAAATATGAAACACTTTCTATTTGTGAAGCAAATACATTTTCAAACTGTATTTGGAGATGAAAGTGAACCCCCTTTCAGCTATCCACAAAGAACCTACTAATCAAAGACAAATGCTTGTCAGCAGTTTGCATCCTCAACCAAGCCTCATAATGTTCCAAGCTCTGCAGAGTAGTTTTTCAGAGACCACACTTCTTTACGGTAAGTTTGGTGTAACAGGGTTACCATAGAAGGCCAAGCTAGAAAGAGCACCAGAGGCCATAAAACCCTGACCTCATCTAGAGATGAGGAAACTGATGCTCAGAGAAGGTAAGTGGTTTGTTCAAGGTTATAAAACCAATTGATCCTTGACTAAAATTCTTACCTCTTATCTCCCGGACTGCAAGTTACCTGCGTTTCTCAGGTGGCGCTTTAAACTGGCCCCGCACACGTTGCACAGGGAGAGACAGAAGAGAGAAAGGTTGCTCCAGATTGGTGGGTGGCAGGTTTAGTGACTAGGGAACTTAGCCGCCAGGGTTGTCTTGAGCACCTGCCCGCCGGAATCGTGAGTTCATCATAAAGTTTTAACAGGGTCCAATCATGGAGACGGTCCAGATGATTTCAGTAACACGTGTTATCTCAAGGCTGCGTCCTTAAGTGGCTCCTGGCGGTGGGGATGGGGCTGTGAAGAGCCTCCCACTGCCTGGGCTCAACACAGGGGTCAACTGGAGGTCATGTCCTCCCAATGACGTCCTCCAACACGGACTGATACTATTTTCATTATATAAGTGATTTTCACATTTTAGTTGTATATCAGAATCACCTGGAGGGTATGTCAGACCACAGACTACTGGTTATCACCCTCAGAGTTTCTGATTCAGTTTAACTGAGGTGGGACCCAAGAATTTGCATTTCAAACAAGATCCTAGAGAGCTGCTGATGCTGCTATTCCCAGGGACCACTCTTTAAGAAGCACAGCACTACAGTAGTTTTCTCTTGTATTTTATATTATTTTAATTTTAAAGGACTTCTTTTCTTTAACTTTTTTTATTGGAGAATTTGAATACGCACAAAAGCAGATAGAAGTGTATAAGGAGCCCCAAATCTATTGAGCACTGACAAGCACCCAATGATGCACAATCTACGGGACTTAATTTTTTTTCTGCACTTCTTCTGGGACACAGGCACTGTCATAAGTTCCAAATTTTGAATGAAAGTTGTTTTGTATTATTACTCAATTAATTTTCACTTTGCAGTGTTACTTAATGTATGCTGTCTCTACAACTCTAAGAAAAAGTGGAGATAGTGGTTTACCAGATTCCATGTCACAGTGAGGAAAATGGAAGCTCAGATGGTCATTAAGTGACTCACACAGGACTCGCTGAAGTCTGACTCCAGAACTCATCTTGCCAGACATTATTATTCAATTGTCTCAATTAAAGTCAAAGTCATCTAATCTTAAGGCAAGAGCACATTAAGCACATTACTGGCTGCCCTTACTTGCGCAAGTGTAGTCAGTAACTGTGACACAACCTTAACACTTGTGGCCAACACTTATATGGTGAGTGGCCTTGGAAGATTCAGACCTCGTGGTAGAGTGGAGGTGGCTACATTTTCAGTCAAACTCCCAGTATGGCTATTGGCTATTAGGAGTTAGACACCACCACCTAATTTGATCTTCATACCAGAGTATTAAGTTCTTCCTTCATCTGGAACCTGAGTATTCCTGGAATTCTTGCCTCTTGCTTTCAGAAATGTGCATAGGTTTTGTCATTTATATGCCTCAGACAATCTGCGAAGCCTGATGAACCTATTAAGGTCTTTTTAGGTGAATGCTCATCAAGCATGTGTCTTGAAATAGTTCTGTGTATTATTGTCTTGCCAATGGGTTTCAGCACCGGGCAAGTTCACTATGGATTCATTGTGACCAAAGGAATGACAGTAGAATGTTCTTGGGGTGAAAGGGTTATACCCAACCTTATTATTTCCATGGTGGCAGGTCAGTCACTAAAATCTCATTCACTCAGAGTGAGCCTGCATATAGCAAGCCGGTCTCTGCCTCTGGGCCTCTCTGTCTGCACCGCTGTCCTCTGGGCCTCTCTGCCTGCACAGCCATCCTCTGTGCCTCTGTCCTCTGCTCTGCTCTCCTGCAGCCCTGCAGCCATGCCACCGTGTCACTCAGGGCACTGGGCAGGGGTCTTTATACAGAGTCAATAATGACATATTGCTTACACATGTGTAGTGAGCCAGCCAACCAGGGCCAGGTGAGAATCCTGGCCACAGGAACCTTCATTTTATCCACAATTATGCACACACATTCATAGGTGTATACATTATGACTAATACATATGCACTTATGATTCAGTACTCGGACAAAATTATAAAATACCTATGTGCATCAACTAAATGCCACTGATATGTCTTACAAATCTTATCCCAAACTCTTAACCTATGCAATGTCCTAATAGTCAATCACCTCTCAGACATAACTGGTTTTGTCAGTGTTGTCATGTGCCTCTCTGATTATTTGTGATGGACTGTGTGCTCTGGACATTTTATGATTAGTGCAGAACAAAAACTAAAAGATCAGAAAAGCTCTGAGAGAAAGCTTGGCAGTTTTAGTATGTTTTTACCACTGACCTGTGGCTTTGTTATGTGATTCTGGTTTCTTCAAGTTCATCAAATTGGAATGATAATGGTTTTAGGGAATTTGTGAAATGACGGCTGTTTTTACCTAAGATCTATGAAGAAAAATGAAAATATCTAATTTATGATCCATTTTTATTTAGATATAATTGACATATAACACTGTAAGTCTGAGGCGTGTGATAGTTTGATACAAATAGCAGTATATATGTGTATGTATATATATATATATATATATATACATACACATATATATGTAGTATTATCTAACACCATAATCATATCACATAATTATTTCTTTTTTATGTTGAGAGCAATTAAGATGTAGTCTCTTAGCAACTTTGAAGTTTATAATACAATAATGTTGTCTATAATCACAGTATTATACATTAGATCTCTAGAACTTATTTACTTGCCAGTTGCAAGATTCTGTCCTTAAACATATTCCCCATTTCCCCACCCTTCAGCCCACAAGGCAACAATGGGGAAAAGACAGTCTCTTCAATAAACGGTGGTGGGAAAACTGGAACACTACATGCAAGAGAATGAAGCTGGTCCACTGTCTTATACCATACAGAAAAATAAACTTGAAATGGATTCAAGACCTGAAACCACCATAACACTACTAGGAGAAAACATGAGCAGTAAACTCTTGAACATCAGTCTTAGTAATTTTTTCTGGATGTCTCCCCAGGCAAGAGAAACAAAAGCAAAAATAAACAAGTGGGACTACATCAAACTGATACTTTTTATATTAAAAGAATTTGCTTCTAATTCAGATTGCCAATTAATGTATGAAAAGATACTCAATATGACTAGTCATCAGGAGATGCAAGTTTAAAGCTCAACAAAGTATCACTAGACTACCTCCAGAACACTTAAAATTCAAAAGACTGACGATACCACACGTTGACAAGGATATAAAGTAACTGAAACTCTCCCACATTGTTGGTTGGAAGGTAAAGTGGTAAAACCACATTGGAAAACCCTTTGGCAGCAACCAGTAAAGCTAAAAAACAAATACCCTAGGATCCAGCCATTCTACTCTTGGCTATATACACAACAGATATGTATACACATGTGCACCAAATAACATGGGCAAGAATGTTCTTGGGAGCTTTGTACATAATGCCCCAAATCTGGGAACAACCACAGGTGACTATCCATCCACAGGTGAAAGGATAAATACATATGATATATTCATATAAGGTAATATAGTCATACAATGGGATATAACTCAGCAATAACAGGAATAAAGTACTGATATATGCAAAAATGTGGATGAATCTCAGACAAAATATGTGAAAACCACACAGAAAAGGAGGCAAACTTTATGATTCCATTTATATGAAGTTCAAAATAGCCCCAACTATTCCATAATGACAGCATTTCAATCACGGTGACCTTATGGGGAGTATTTACTAGGAGAAGGCATAATGAAGCTTTCTTGAGAGCTGGTTATGTTCTATATCTTTATCTGAGTACTGGTATTGTAGGTGTATGTATATGTTAAAATTCACTGAGCTTTATACTTGAAATTTACTTACTTGCTAAAGTATTTTTTAATAGAAATAAGATTATATATCCAGAAGTGTAGAAAAGCTCTGTTGAAGTAACACTTTGGACTGGCTCACTTCCAAGCCCGGCCTTGGTGCTACAGTGATCTGTATTTCTGGAATGGAGGTTCTACATGGGCAATATAATTTACATGCTGTGCGTAGGAGTAAGTGAGGCTGAAATGTAAATTTAGGATCATTTCTTTCTGTTTTGAAACGCCACTCAGTCATATAACTCATCACTTTCCATTCTTCAACACACAAGTTAACAACTTAAAAACAATTTACAGCCTGCATATATCTACGTAGCTAGCACAACTTACACAACTTCTTGAAAGTTGCTCTTTAAGTAAATAGTTGGTGTGTCTATTCTTGAAGGACCGTGGAGTAAGTCTAACAGAAGAGCTTTGCTTAATAAAATATTTGTTTTTTTGAGATCAATAAAAATAAATGTCTTATAAATACCTTATTTCATCATTCTTTCATATGCATGTCTTATTTTCAGACATAATCCAGCATTGTTTCAAAGAATGATAAATAACTTTTAGATCTGGGAGAAAGGTATAGCCCCCATCTCCAAACCATATTCTGGATGGGGACTATCCTACAAAGGCACACAAGGCAGGAAGGCATCAGGGACACAGAGGAAATTCAGGCCACTAAAACATCCACTTAGGCACTGAGTATTGCTTTTACTCAAGTTCTGCATGGTCCTCTGTTAGTGGTTGTCCCAGACAGAAAATCACATAGGGAGTTAATTCCCAGGGATGAAGCTGAAGTCACAGGTTTTGTCTGTCTTTGGAAATCTCAGAGTTCTTTTTCAGCACTGCTCTTTTGATCTTTGAAACGGAGCAAACCCTCATACTCTGAAAATGATTTTTACACCACAGCACAGGCTTGAATATTATATTTCTTTTGGGGTGTGTCTGTGTCTTAAATGGTGACCTTGACATATTATTAAATGTATAACCTCTCCCAATTAAAATATCCTTTTACAAGCCAGGGACCACACTCAGCATTGCAATGGCTCCAAGTACAATATGGAAGGAAGATTTTTCACATCGGTGGAAGTGGTAGAACCAGAAAATGGATTGGATTCCTTGTAGATGAACTTTTATGGATCAGCAGATTTATTCAGAGTTACTTAAAAAGCAGTTAACATTCCATTAGCAACAAACTTTGATCTGTGTTAGCCATAAGACACTCTTCACTCATTAATTTTAGTATAAGAAGTCACTTCAGAAAAAATGCAATTATTGAATATCTCAGAGGCAAATAAATACTGAGGCAAAACTAGGTTATTTTTCTTATAGAATTATGGACATTATGCTTAATTCTTTGCTTCATTTAATCAAAGCATTTGGCTGTTTTATTTTTGTCACTAATTTTATGGTCAGGAAAGATTACATTATTTTTTTTAAAGAACACTAAAGCTATATTTTCACAAAGTTCATAGCAATGACTTCAGTAACAAGTGCTTAGAGCTATTGTATAAAGATGGGAGATGCTATTTGAGGTTTCCCAAGCCCATGTTGTGGGACAGGGGCACTGTCAGCCATGAAGACAGGATGGGCCTCAAAGGCGGGGGAATCTTGGAAAGGCCAGTGTTCCGAGACTCATTAATGCAGAGTGCCCTTCACCTTGACTGCACTCGGCTTAAACCTCAAGCCCCTACACATTAGAATTTCTCGAGGTATTGACAAGATGGAAGTAGACAGTAGAAAAACCACAAAGGAGTCGATGAGTCACGCTAAAAGTCAGCTTCCCATAGCCCAGAGAGGTTAATAGAGCCAAGCCCCTTTTGACTTCTGAAATAAACATGACAAGGATGCTGGAGGAAACTGAAAGCATCCATGTTATTTTTTCCTGAGTTAATTAAATGAATATGAAGCTAGACCTCCTCTTCTGGGAAGATGGAACAAATGCATTTATCTGTTTTCCTCCCAAGGACACCTAAAATATTTATATAATAAGTTATGTATATAGATGGATGGAGACGGAGAGAAGGAGGCAGACTGCCTAAGGGTAACCTTAGAACTAAAGACAGACCAGGAAAAGGTCAGCCTAGAAGACAGAAAACTTAGACAATAACTTCTCTTCTCTGCCAAACACCATAGAAAAAACTGTGACCTCACCCTCACCAGTAAAGGTCAAATGGAAGCCTAGACTTTCACACTCACACTTGCCAGGCTGTAATGAAGTGCCACAACCCCCCACTGGAGTGGCGCTCAGGGAAGGCTGAGAAGGGAGCAGGGCTTTCATATTCATCCTGCTAGGTGGTAATAAGTCTCTATCCCCCACATTGTCAGGGGACCCACATAGAGGGCCTGGGCGTCTACCCACCCCCTGCAATAATGAGATGCTCCCACCCCTCCCAACCGAGGTGCTGCAGAGATAGGACTTCCACTACCTCTCACTCATGATGAAGTCACCCTCCTTGTGGTGTCACTGAAGGGAGGCTATGTGAGGAGCAGAAACCAGACACTCCTGCCACAGAGGGGTCCAGGGAAGCCAGGTGGGGAGCAGGAACTTCCACCCTGCACAGCAGTAATCAGAAGTCCCACATCTCTTAAGTGTCAGTGGAGGCTGAGTAGGAAACCTAGACTTTACCTTCACTGGGCAGGAACAAGTTGGTGTCCCACCTTCTGCTGCTGATGTGCTATCATATGAAACCAACTAAAACAAGATCTCATTACATAATACCCAAAATGCACAAGTTTCAAATAAAAATCCTTCTTCATATAAATAACCACAAACATCTTAATTCAAAGGAAAAAAGTCAGTAAATGCCAGCACCAATGTAGCAAAGAAGTTAGAATGATCTGACAAAGATTTTAAAGTAGCCATCTTCAACAACAAAAAAAACTTTCAATTATGAACATGTTTGAAACAATAGAGAGTAACAGTAAGGAAATAGAAAGTCTCAGCAAAGAAATGGTTGATATCAGGAAGAACCAACATTTAGAACTGAAAAACACAATAACTGAAATGAAAAACCCATTGGATGGGCCAAAGAGCACAATGAAAGGGACAGAAAAATGGATTAGTGAACTGAAAGGTAGGATAATTCTAATTCTAATCTCAGTAACATAAAAGAAGAATAAAAAATGAACAGAGCCTCAGACATCTGTGAGACTATTACAAAAACCTAATATTCATGTCATCAGTGTCTTAGAAAAAAAGGAGAAAAAAGGGCTGAGAATGTACTTGAAGAAACAGTAGAGGAAAACTTCCAAAATTTAGCAAAAGACATACATTTGCAGATTCAAGAAGTTGATAAAATTCCAAATAGGATAAATCCAAAGAAATTCATACCAACACACATCAGAGTCAAACTTCTGAAAAATGAAAATAAAGGGAAAATCATGAAAGCAGCTCTAGAGAAATGACACCATATCTAGAAGGGAAAAATAGTTATTAGGATGACAATATATTTCTTATTATAAACCATGGGTTGGCATTTTTCTAATATTAGGAAAGAAGCAAGCTGTATCATTGCAGACCCTGCAGGCATCAGAAGGTGAATAAGGGAATAATACAAGAATCTTTGCACACATACATTTGCCCACTCAGTTGGCAAGGATGTGCAGAAATTGGAACCCTTGTGCATTGTTGTTGCAAATGTACAATGGTGCAGGTGCTGTGGAAAATAGTATGGTGGTTCCTCAAAAAAATAAAAATAGAATGATCATATGATCCAACAATTCCACTTCGGGGTATACACTCAGTAACCGAAAGCGAGGACTCAAACAGATACTTGTATACTCATGTTCACAGCAGCACTATTCACAATAGCCAAAAGGCTGAAGCAAGTCAAGTGTTCATCTCTGGATGAATGGATTAGCAAAATGTGGTCTAGCCACACAATGGAAGGTTATTCAGCTATAAAAAGAAGGAAATTCTGTCATATGCTACAACATGGATGAATCTTGAAAACATTAGGCTAAATGAACTAAGCCAGTCATAAAAGGACAAATACAGTATAACTCCACCTATGTGGCACCTGGAGTACTCGAATTCATAGAGCCAGAAAGTAGAATGGTGGTTGCCAGGGGCTGGAGGGAGGGGAGAATGGGGAGTTACTGTTTAATGGGTATGCAGTTTCAGTTTGGGAAGACGGAAGTGTTCTGGGATAGGTGATGGTGATGGTTGCACAACAATGTGAACCACTGAACTGTACCCTTAATGGTTAAAATAGTAAATTTCATCATGTGCATTTTACCACACACACACAAATGTTAAAATGAAAAAAAGTACTTGATTCAAAAAAATAAATAAGGTTCCCATAGTATTTGTTCATTCTTATATCTGGTTATATAAAGGTTGGATACAGAACCTAGCTTGGAGCAGTACTCAGCATCTGTTTATTAAGTAAAATCATAAAAACACGACAGAACTAATAGATATCTGATCAAGGTTCAATGAATCTACAATCAAATTCCAAATCAGCATATGTATTTCTTAATGTACAGTGTCAGCTTCATGCAGAACTTTCAGATTCTCAGAAAGCTCTTGTCATCCATTCTACAGGAAATTCACACACTACTGAGCCAACCGTGATCTTCAAATAAGAAACTCCAAGTAAAACCTTCTACTGCTTTTCAGACTCCTTTTTCAATATGAAGCTATAACCATCAACACAATATAACATGTTTCTTG